>JAEAOA010000841.1:215000-605000 GCA_016746295.1 Potamilus streckersoni | reverse complement strand
ATTTGAAAAAAGCAATGCAACTCAAATTGCGATCTATAACATGTATACCACCCATTACCTTAATGTATCCTAAATCTCTAGGTATACCTTTCGCATTTGTATGTATGTGTGTGCATGCATGTATGTGTAGCCTATAGTACAGGTTGCCGTTTCAATTTTGTCAACATATAAGTGTTGAAGCAAAATATAAAAGCTATAATATTGTATTGTCCACTGTCTTTTTAAACGCAATGATTACATCGTCTTTCCTCACACGGTGTATTGACACAACGACCGGATTTTTAGAGTAAATGATTTTAAATTCTCAACTGTACTAATAATAAGTAATTTTCTATGTTCATGTCTTCGTGTCCTTTAAAGAATGGTAAATAAAATTTTACCTTCGATGAAACGGATAGTGAAGCTGTCTGTCTGTCTGTCTCTCTCTCATATATATATATATATATATATATATATATATATATATATATATATATATATATATATATATATATATATATATATATATATATATATATATATATATATATATATATATATATATATATATATATATATATATATATATATATATATATATATATATATGCCTATCTATCTTTGTTATCATGTATTTTATTTCCTTCGAATTAGTAATAAGTTTATACTATATGAGGTCTTGTCTTCCAATAGTTACGTGTTCCTTATGATATTCATCCATTTCTAAATATTAGCGGTAGCTTTAGTCTAATAAGAAAAAAAAAACTATTTGATAGTCAAGACAGTTTAGTTCATTTATCATTTATAATAGATGTACAAAATCATATCATTTATTTTCCATTTATAACAGTAACATCATATTCAATTATATATTTACCAAGCATAACAGAAATACCAAATCAGAAAAAATGTGCTCTGACAGTTGGATTATAATGGATTTTATATATATATATATATATATATATATATATATATATATATATATATATATATATATATATATATATATATATATATATATATATATATATATATATATATATTGTACATGCGATATATTTATTTTACTGTTTTGTGATAATCGCTCACGTGCGTCGATAAGTGCCGTTTACAGTTCTTTTGAACAGCAGGGTGGCCTGTAATTAATCAGCAGGTAAAAACATTTTATAGGTCAACATGTTTTCATATTTAGAGGTTTCTGTCCATCCTCTACACCCTTTTAGTAGTAAACAGGATGCATTTTGAATCTGCCGATATGATATCACCAGTGCAAACACGTCTCAATGTTTTCCACTATCCTTTTCATTTACCATTTATAACAGATATTTAAAATCCTATAATTTACTTACCATTTCTAATAGTAACAACAAAAACTTTAATTTATTTAACAATAATAATATAAATACCAAATGATTCAATTTGGAACCTGGCAGTTGCATCAATAGGTAAACACAAACTCCGGGTGTGTATATATACACTTTAGTATACCTAGATACCCTTCATGGTGTCCAGTCTGGGAAGTGAAAAATAATGTAAGTTTATTGCATAATAAATTCCAACTCCCCCGTAAAATGTTTCAGTTTCTACCTGAAGGCACGAATCAGAACTACGCCAAATTTTAATCCCCTACCGAGTAAAAGCAAGGATTACGAGTTTTCATCGAAAACCAATTGGTTGGACCGAGGTAAACGCTCCCGTTCATGGATCAGTGATTTGACAGTTCTTTTGTTTGAATTGCATCTTGGCAAATAATTAGCCGGCAATACCTGGAGTCGCAATAACTAGTGGGTTATACCAGTATATTAAACGGGACAGGTTTAAGTGTTTTCATTCCAAACGTTAGCTAGCAGGTTATAACATATATTAAACACGACCAGAAGTTGAAGGATTTTCATTCCATATGAACCTTTAGACAGATACAAGTCGAAACGACAGGGTTACTGTGCATCATTCTGTTCGTGATTTAAACTCTTGTTTTTCATCGTTGTGTCTAAAGAACACGTGATTGTGTATAATTCATAAATATGAACAAAAAGGTATGAATCTCTCTCTCTCTCTCTCTCTCTCTCTCTCTCTCTCTCTCTCTCTCTCTCTCTCTCTCTCTCTCTCTCTCTCTCTCTCTCTCTCTCATTTAATTTGAGCTTTGATTCTGTTTACCCCTCCTATCATCGAATATAACACAATTTTGTAGAATAGTTGCAGTATTATTTCAAAATGTCTCGAAAGATTTCACACAAAAAAATATTAAATTAGGGCCTATGTCATTCATACCCTATTTCGTCAGCAAGGCAATCGGTGCAATACCTTTCGTTTCAGCGAGCATTAGCCAATCAAGCAATTTCAACGGGAAATATGTGATATGAATTTTTATGCCCAATGATATATATATATATGGGGGAGATGTTAATGGGAAATAAATCTTTGCTAAATCCACACAAGGTTTAAACATCTTGTAAAAATGCACTTTTAGATGACGTATTGATGATATTAGTTTCCCATTCCTGTATGTATTGATATTTTAGTCGTTCTAACCAATACGGATTTACCATAGTGCTTAGGGGTGCTTAACTAAGGAGGGGGGAATCTTCTTGGCCAAATAGAAAACTAAATTATGATGGATTTTTCAAAGTAATGAAACTAGAACAGGGCCTCGTTTATCCTAGATACGACACTGGTACTACCGAATTTGTCTAAGCAAGTAACTGACACAAAACTTAACATTACTGAATATAGATTTTACTTCGAGTAAACATTTATGGTCATAGAACAGGGTTGTACACACTTTTTCAGCATGCGAGCTACTTTATAAAATGACCAAGTCAAAATGATCTACCTACCACAAAAATGCAAAACCTATGGGCTGACATCAATTTTATAATAATACGCGATATACTCACCCTACCTTCCCGATCGACCGGTGGATCGCGATCGATGTATTGTGCACCCCTGTCATAGAAATTATCATCAAAGTTTTTGTAGAAGAGAAACTACATGCGATATCTTTTTTCTTCAGTACCACTATTCAGTCTATCCCAGTACTTTATCATGCGTCTTTTGATGTTGACAATTAACGGGAAACGGCCAAGTTAGCCATCTACCATATATATTTTTTGACATTCAGTGTACTTCTAGACTAAATTAAATCTTTCAAAGCCCCCAAATTTCACAAATCAGTGCATGGTTTGATCAAACATTTTCAGCTGACCGGAAATAGCCAATTCTAACTTTTGCATACCTCTTTTAAGTAAATGCACACATTTACTATCTATGGATACTTTATTATTCAAGCTATTGTAGAACTTACCATTCTTGTGAAATATAAGGCATGAATACGTATAATGATCTAAAATATCCGTATCGGGACATATTATCTTAAATTTCTATGGATGTTTATTTTTCTACTAAATATAATTTTTCTTTCTACTATATTCCTTTTAAGTTTCCAGTTCTCGCAACATTTACTAAATATGGCGAGTATATTGCATGTCAGAAGGATTAACTGCGAAAAATATAATCATTATCGTGTAGAAGCAACATAGATTAACATGAGTCCATATTTGGAGGTTTCCGTCCATCCCCTACACCATTTTACTAGCAAACAAGATGCATTTTAAACCTGCCAATATGCTATCACCAGTGCCAAAATGTCTTCATGTTTTCCACTGTCCTTTTCAAAAATAGTTTGATACCTCATGCTAAACCATATAAATTGAATGACACCTTTTCATTTTACCGCATCTTCGGTATAAAACTTACACCGGCATAATTACTCCCTAAATCTATTTTTTTTATGGTCCCTGGCTGGATCAGATGTCATGTATTGCATTTACATTATTGGATATTTCTTCCGAAAAAACTCTCCCATGATCTTTGACAACATGGGGCAATAATAATAATAATAATAATAATAATAATAATAATAATAATAATAATAATAATAATAATAATAATAACAACAACAGCAACAATAAGAAATCGTATGTACTATTTCATCGAATAAACTTATGAAACATTGACTTCGACTAGCCTTATCATACAAACTGTCCTGTATAAGGTGGAATCCCGACAAACGATGCTTTGTTGGTAATGCTTTTAATTCTGGCTGCACAATTTTAGGCAATTGCAAAGCTGATTAAATTCTAAAAACAGACGGTTGGAATTATTGCAAGAAATGACCACCCATCATCGTTAGCTTGTGGTCAAAT
This sequence comes from Potamilus streckersoni, assembly GCA_016746295.1. Lineage (NCBI taxonomy): Eukaryota > Metazoa > Mollusca > Bivalvia > Unionida > Unionidae > Potamilus > Potamilus streckersoni. The sequence goes on along the minus strand of JAEAOA010000841.1, from coordinate 600,816 downwards.
GACCGAAAGGTTGCGAGTTCGAGACCTACTTTCAGACCAGCCAGAATCAGTTACTGTGGTGTATCCTTCTCTTCAATTACCTCAGATCTAAAAATAAACTTGTGTTGATGTGCCATAAATCATCAATCCAACCAATCATTTATTTCTCGACGTACACTGGTTCTGATTTATTTATAAAGTGCAATAAAACTTGATATAAAGTGGTTCCGATTTATTTATAAAGCAAAGTGTTTTAAAGCTTTATGGATAGTGATTCGAATTTATTTGTAAAGTGTTTTAAAGTAGTTTTGATATATAAATATTTCCATACCGTAAACTCATTATGTGTGTGTGTGCGTGTGTGTGTGTGTGTGTGTGTGTGTGTACCGAACGATTTGATTCACTTTCGAAGGTTTGAAAGCTGCACGTCCATGGGTTAATTCAAAGGTCATCAGAACATGACACCGAAGCGGTCGTCGTCAGATCTTCGCGTTGGTTAGCTGAGATATGTTTTTAATCGGATTGTCGTAATAATGTACAATACAGCGCCATTATAGACATTATAAATGTGAACTTTACACACGATCATCTGTATATTTTTCGAACTTGTACTATTATTTCTGGAAAGAACTTTCTAGCCCTAAATAGAATGGGACATGACCTGTAGCCTATGCTACTTGGTTTTGTTTAGTCCATAGCTGCACGCGTTACAATAACTTCTATCCCAGTTATTTGAGTGAAGGACATTTGGGGTCGTTTTTTTTATAATAAATTTCTGATTAGAAATGGATCCGATTTTCGTATCCAAAACAGGCCCTGAAGAAATCCCTGTGATTTTTTTTAAGGACTTGCAAGTAACATTAAGCAAATATGGGAGAGTGATATAAAGAAAGATATCCATTGGTTTAATAGCCAATGAAGACAAAAAGATAAATATGCGAAACTGCTTAGCTTTTTGACAAATCTGATAAAATAAAAGAAATCACTTAATGAAGAAAAAAGCACTCAGAACGTTCTGTCGAATGTCTAAGTTACTCTGTCATAGATTAAGAAAGCTAAATTTGCATGTTTTTCAGAAAGGAAAACTAGGTGAGATTTGGCATGTCCTAAACCTTTCTCATAACCATTCGAATTAGTGATGTAAATTTTATGAACATTTTAAGAAACCCGTAATGTCATTATAAGCAAATAATACTGATCAATTAGAGCAGAATATAGACATGCGATACGAAGTTTTTAAGTTGATTTAAGTTAAACTTTATCTGCAGATTTTGATGCTCCAATTGCAATTGAAGAGTTTAGCTCGGTTTAAGAAAGAAATAAAAACTCTAAAGCGCCTGTTTTTAACACAGTTTTGAATAAATTCATCATTGAGTCATTTCCACTTATCAAATTGTACACTGTACTTCTTAGTTTGGTATCATTCGAATTGGAGCAATTGCCTTATGTTGCCAGTTTCTTTTCCACAGGTGATAAATCAGTTGTACAGATCAGCTAAGACAATTTTAATTGATCATATGTAGATCTTCACTTAGAAAACCTCTCTCTCTCTCTCTCTCTCTCTCTCTCTCTCTCTCTCTCTCTCTCTCTCTCTCTCTCTCTCTCTCTCTCTCTCTCTCTCTCTCTCTCAACTGTTTTCTAGTTATATTTATGATCTGGACATTAGATTACATACAACTTTAAAGACAGATATCATTTTAGAAAAATATATTCGTTGTTACTATTGTATGCTAATGATACGATCATATCTTTAGAGACAGCAGTTGCTCAACAAGCAGCATCTAACGTGCATAATCTATAAGATGGAATATGTTTGTAAATATTGATGCAACAAAGATTATTATTTGTAACAAAACATTGGAGGAATCGACATTTAAGTTAAATACCGAAGGGTATTTCTGGTATTGTAGATAATTATAATTATTTAGGACTAGTTTTTAACAAAATAGCCTCGTTTCCATGTGCTAGAGAATATTGCTGGAAAAGGTTTTTAAGAATGAACGTTCTTCTTACTATCAATATCAATCTACAATATGCAGTGGATGTTATGTGTGATTCAATTGATCATTTTCTATCAAAATTGTTTGATGGCTGTGAAATTTGGAATTTTTTTAGTGTAGATGGTATAAGACGATGCATAGAAAATACTTAACGCGATTGGTAATAATCCGCTTTTACCAAAATTATGTTTGCATATAAAATGTTGGACCAGTATCCATTTTGTTTAAATAGGTAGGTGCGTATCAGTAGGTCTTCCTTTTTCGTCGTTTTTATCCAAATACATTCTTCGTTCTGACTGGCTCTCAGTTGTCACTTCGAAAACTACATACATTTATAATGATTTAAACTATAATAGCAACTACTTCTTTACTTAGGATAATTGTGAATGGCAGCTATATAAATGCTTTAAGTAAATTAAGTGTTTCATTAAATCTGAACTGGGTCGATTTGGTTAATGGCCGACTCTGTTCGTGGTCCAAGATCTTCAGTCACCGCTATATCACATTTGCTATAAATCTCAGAAGACCTTGACAATGTTACATTTCTGTCTAGTTAACAATGTAGCTTTTATTTCGAGGTGACGTAAACAAAACCAATGGAGGATAAAAGGTGTGAAATAAATTATACAAGACGATATAAGACTATCATACTCAAGTTGTAAAGTTTACAACGTAAGAGTTATGTAAGGAAACAAACACGGATGTAACTTTTGATGTTATTGAATAATAGTGTGATCGCGATCAAAATATCTCTTCGATCTGTCTCAAACACGCACAACAGTGTGTACACGTTTACTCTCATTGAGAATATGAGCATATGTGAGTGAATTCGTACCGATAGCAAACGTATACGTGTGTTTGTGTGTGTATGTGTGTGTGAGACCAAATTCTTACTGAGAAAGCAAAAGTTGGCACATTTAACAATTGTTCATACGGATCGTCATATTATTAAAAAAAATTGTGTTTGCCATCGACTAATTGCATTCAAATTGTTTTTCTTTTTACTTTCTGCCTTTCATTGGAGATATGCATTTTATTTAATAAATGACAGCTTAGCAAGGTTCTATTCTGTAAGATTTGTGTTTTATTTCTCCAGATGGAGAAGACCACCCGACCAGAGATGCAGACGATATCTGTACTTGTGGACGGGAGGAACTGTTACCAGAAGGTGACAAAGAACACAACATGTGGTGACGTTATACAACATTTGCTGAAAGACAGCGGCTTGAATATAAAAAATAAAGATTCCTATTACCTCTCTGCGTCAAACAACATAACCGAACAACAGCTGTCAAAGAAAATAAAAGTCCTGAAAGTAGCGGAAGATTTGGCGTTTGGAACTAATAGACTCCATTTTATTCTCCGAAAGAAAATTCATCTCCCTATGTCCGACGTTTCTGCCATGATACAGAAACGTCTTGGCGAGAAATCATCAGCCAAAGAATTGAAATTTGAAAAAGTTGAACCCGTGCATTATGCACCAGTACGAGCACCCAAAAAAATCCGAGGCGTCAAGCGGCTATGTCAACTTGTGCAGGTGCAGAAAAGGCACTTAAATAAGTCGTATGACACTACCAAATTCACGAAACAATCTAAGGAACGGAAGATGTATTTTAGGAATAAATCTAAAGCAGACATCAACCTAGATCAGTTTCCAAACAATGACATTGATGAGAATATGAAAGGATTATTTTCTTTCGGTGACACGGTGACAACAAAGAAAATGGAAAATCCGTCATCTGCCTTTTCTAGGTCAAGGTCCGTTGGCAGTTCAAATATTGATGATCCTATGACTTTGAAGTGCAAGTTCGACAGAAATTCCGTGGATCATGCAAATGATACTCTGGATGAAAAGCTGAACACAATAATAAATGAGCTCAGGCACTGCACGTTCAACACTGCAGAATATGTAGAAGAAAAAGATATCCTAATAGTAGAGGATGAAGATCCAGGGAGTTTTGTAAACATGTCTTCCCCCTTTAGGCAGAGCGTTACTAGTCCTAATCTGAGGCGTATCAGAGAGAATGAGATACCTATACCCAGTTGCCTTCTTGAAAATAAAACCATGAGCTACTTGCTCAGGTCTAGAAAAAGAACCCCAATGATGAGACAGATTGAAGCCATGCAGTCAGCTTTTGATAAACTGACTTATCTTCAACTACATGAAATACCAGGATGTGACAACTATTTTTCAAGAGGAACTGACGAAGCTCTATCCGAACTTATTAGCCAAAGGAAACCTACATTCTCGAGAGAAGAGGAAGGATGCAAACATTTCTGTCAGCATGGATACGTATCGAAATCTGATGAGAACTTGCACTATGATCTTTTAGATAAAGAACTTGATGAAGTCATTGATAGTACATCTGATGTCAGCATAAATTCCTCCAATCATTCTGCTTCTTCTTTACACGTTATCACTGGGAACATGCAGTCAAATAATCGCGACCATTCTGTGTTATCATTCGACAGCAATTCACGTGTTATGTCTAACATGCAGGCCTCGCAATATGCAAATGATTCTTTACGTGTACAAACTTTAAAGAAGAAGCTTGTAGATTATAGTTTAAGTGATAGTGATATCAGTTCAGTAGCAGGTGAAAGTGCTTGAATGTCATGTGACTATTTGACTACATGCTTCTGTTCTGATGATCAGACTCGCAGATGCGCAGGCTCGTGTGTGCGTGGGTGTTTGTGTGTGTGTTTGTGAGAGAGAGAGAGAGAGAGAGAGAGAGAGAGAGAGAGAGAGAGAGAGGTTAAATTAGTATCAGATTTCTTAGTTGCAGGAAGTAAAAAAGAACCTAGATATTGTATGAATCGCGTTGTTAATATATATGAATGAAGATGTTTGTAGAATTATATTATTAGCATAGATTATGTATCTGGTGTAATATATAGTGTGTGTGTGTTATGTATATAGTGTACGATATATAGTACATATTATGTTTATATTGTACGACTGAAATTTGTATAATGGAAAGGTGACGTGAGCAAAGATAAGTCAGGATTGAGACGTTTATATAAATATACACAACCATAAAAGTTTTAACATGAAGATATTATTTGTTTTCTTTATACTTATTCAAGTTTTTCCTGCATAGTAAAGTTGCTGTTCCACATACATTTCTCTCACAATATCAGCATTCTGTAATCTTTATTGAATGCATTGATCCTTCTGCTCGTTAGACGGACAGATTCGTTTAAATATCCCAAATATTTTCAATCATAGGTGTCAAATGAAAAGAAAAATATCATTTGCCTGACTATAATATTAATTGATGCGCTTTTAGAATGTTAATACACATGTAACTCATTAGAGAGTGAAAAGCAGGTATGGAACCTATACTTAATTGTTAATTTATGTACTGCCTCTGTCAGTGTAGCGAGTAGTACCTGGTCTTGTTTCTGTCTCTCCGTACGTTTGAAGAACTGTACGTCCCGGAAAAGATCGTGCTCGTAATTTTGTAGAAACTTCTTCAGCATGAAAATCAAATTATCAGGTTTTGATATGCATGTCTTGTTAGGCACCGGATAAGTATGTTCCATGAATTTCTGTCTGACTTCAAATTCACTAATATATAATGTTTTAGTTTAGACTTGAATTTAAGAATAATGTTTGACGGAATGAAACATTATCAAATGTTTAAATCATTAAATTGTCTTTAGGATATTCTATTTTGAAAATGGTATTTTGAAATTCTGTATATTTGAGACATTTTTTGGTGAAAAGTGTTGCCGTCATTATTCAGATACCTTTTGATTGAGTCTATTGGAAATTAGCTGGCATTTTTTATGCATATAAAAATGTAATGTTTCTGTCAAGTAAACATTTGTATCACTTGTTAACGTTCCACAAATGACATATCAACCACCTTGGATATCACACAAATCCTGACAGATTCCTAAATTAATTATTATCATTTTTCAAAGAATTTAGCACACTCTATTTATATGATGGATAAACGTGTTTCCTTTATGTCTTCTAACATGCTGAGTAGTTTAGGTGTATATGCATACATTTCAGATATAAAAAAATACATATGAAATGGTCATTCATTAAGTCTTACTAAATGCATACAATTCTAGAATTTCTATATTTATAGAACATAATGTAAATAATTAAATATAGAATATGTTAACAATCAGCAAAACAATTCTTACTAATTTAAATATTTCAGATTGACGGGTATTAAATCTTTGACTTTAAATACCAACGAATTATGTTCTGTAGCTTCAAAAGTATCATTACTAAATTAATTATTACTGAGGATGAAAAACAAATCAATACTACAATAACAGATCCTTACAAAACTTTCTAAAACAACACACATACATACACATAGACACACACACACACACACACACACACACACACATATATATATATGTGTGTTGCACGCACATATATATAGCACGCAATATCTTTTACATTTAGGAAATGGAATGCGAACACTTTGATGTCTTGAATTAAACAACTGCCAAAAATCTCGAGATGGTTTTACAAATTTTGTGATATGTAAAAACAGAAACAATAAAACTACGTCGAACCAAGTGATAAAAATATATTGCTTTTCTAAAGTTTAACTATTTAAAACTGCTAAGTCTGTCATTTGTTCACTGAAGACGTCACACCTTGATTCAGTAAAAGTACGACGCGAGAAACGCACATATTCCAAATCCTATTTTTCCCATTATCTTAGTTATTCTTCACTCATGGAATAACACTGTTTTTAGTATCATGTTCTATATGCAATACAGAAAATTTCACTCAGATGAACAAGTTGCACTTCAGCTGCTAGAAGGCTATTTATTTACGCGCATTTTACCCATTTTGCACAATTGAATCAAACCAATGTAATTGATAAAGCAATTATACACGTTTAGCATAATTCACAAATGATACTAATTGATATATATATATATATATATATATATATATATATATATATATATATATATATATATATATATATATATATATATATATATATATATATATATATATATATATATATATATATATAACTCTGTTTGTGTGTGTGTGTGTGTGTGTGTGTGTGTGTGTGTGTGTTAAATCAATTATAAAATAATCTTGCCATTCCCATTCACTTTAGAACGTGCTACCCTAATTTTACTCACGTTTTGATTTTTACCGCCCTCTGTAATTTACGTGATCCGCCTCTTCGTCAAAAGATGTACTCAACTATGGGATCACTACCATCTCACCTCTGTCGGCGTGGATTCGAGTCTAAAATTCGGCGAATGCGGATATGTAAGAAAGCTTTCCAGTAGATTCTCGTTGGTCGGTGGTTCTTTCCGCGGATTTTTCAGTTTCTTCCTCCACCTTTAATACTGGCCGCCATGTATAAGCTATCGTGTGCTGAAAAATGGCGTTAAGCACCACCACAACAACAACTATGGGTTTGTTACATACTCAAACATTGTGTGTGTTCCTGACATTATTTCATCATATTTTATTTAGGTATTCATAGAATTCTCATCCGCCTCACATAAATGAATCCCATGCGCTGGAGACTGCTTTATCATTTGACTTCTAGGAATTCTGATACATATCAATGCGCACACACGCACCACTTCCCCCCTTCTCTCTCTCTCTCTCTCTCTCTCTCTCTCTCTCTCTCTCTCTCTCTCTCTCTCTCTCTCTCTCTCTCTCTCTCTCTCTCTGCAAAATGTAGGCTTATTATCAGATTAAGCATATTTTAAATAACAAGCACTGTCATCAGAATAAAAAAACAATACTCTCTTTTTACCGATCGTTATTGTCTGGAGGTGAGCAGCAGTAATATAGCATATTATCTTCCACTTGTAGGACTTATGAATAAAACTATAGGACATATCTGAAAAACTTATTGTTGTCAATGAATTGTTTCAATTGATTTGTTTATTAAGTAAATGTATTTTGGCTTCGGTGTGGTGTGGTGTGGAGCATAGCGCAGCGCAGCGCAGTGCAGGGCAGGGCAGGGCAGTGCGGTATGGTATGGTATGGTATGGTATGGTATGGTATGGTATGGTATGGTATGGTATGGTATGGTATGGTATGGTATGGTATGGTATATAGTATAGTAGAGATATCTGAACAAGGAATACAACTTCTAGCCCATATATCGCCATGTTGTCGAATCTTAGATCTCACAAGTTTTACTGATGTAGAGAGACCAAGACCAGCGGAAATCTTGCAATACCTGGTGTCGAAAGGAAGCAAAACAAGCGATATCCAAGGACTACAAAATGGGAAAGATAATTGTACTACCTCTTCGCCAAGGAAACAAGCCAATATATGGAAACAATAGGGCATTTGAATTCAGAGGTAAAGCTATAAAAATCTACGCTCCTCCACCTTTGATCAAGAACCTAGAAGACAAAATTAGACATCCATTGCTCTGGACTACCATTGGAGATATCAACTTATGAAATTGTTGGAAAAATGGAAAGATCGACCATGGCTACATTTTGGGGCTTCCTCACAATTCTAACAGGTCCGCCCTTCTTTTATACAATGGGTTTTATTGTTAAAACCTTGTATTAAGGATGCCAATACTACCGCCAATGTAATATATGCGGCACCACGGGACACATCCCTATAGACTGCCTGAACCAGACATCAACAATCACCTCCAACACAGCTCCTAAAACGTATGCGGCAGCCGTGTCAAATGAAATGATGGGAAAAAGCTACAAACAGTACCCGAGCCAGAACCAGAATCGGCAATAAGAATATCGGAAGAAACAATATGGCTGCAGCAGAAAAAAATAGAGAAGTTGGTACAAAAGAAAACAAAACAGAAGAGGAAAAGAAGGTAAAAGCTAAAAAAAAGGTTGCAGAAAGAGAAAGGAAACAAATCCAGTTAGTAGAAAAGAAAACGGCACCTTTCTGTGTCTTGGAAGAGCCAAAGTTTGGAGAAGACACAATATACAAGAAATTTTCATGATAGAAGAGATAATTACACCAGAGGGAAAGAATATAACTCGGATAAGTAACGACGAGGAAAACAAAAAAAAAAAAACAAGAAATGGAAATCTCCAATTCAACAATCACCCAGAAAAGGAAAAGGGCATAATCAACATCAAGAACTAGCCCTGAAAGGGAAATAGATTACCAAGCGGAGAAGAGGTCAGAAAAGATACAAAAGAGAAGGAAAAAGATCAAACAAGACGCACAGTCTCTCTAGAGATGAAAAAAAAAAGAATTTAGTCTTAGAGGACTATAGGAAAAAGAGAACCACCCACTAAAACTAATACTAAATATGTAATCTCAAATTGTTAAATAAACCCAAACTATTAATTTCAAATTGTTTAAGAAAGAAAATAACACCAGGACATAGAATGGAGGGATCAAACCTGAGAATCTTGACTATGAACATAAATGGTACTACAAATAAATTAGAAAAAAAAGATATATATATTTCTAAAGACTGACATAATCTTTCTACAAGAAACTGATGGAATGTCGGAACATGATGTGAAAATATTAGAAGAGGATTTAGAAGCATTAGTATTCACTAGCAATCACCCAACAGCTAATCAGGCTGGGGTAGCTCAGGCTGGGGTAACTACAATTGTTCGGCGGACCGCCAAGAGCTTTAATCTGGAGAATATTAGAATACATAATGAATTACAAAGATGTTTAGTCCACTTAAAATTGAATATGTGGAGATGAAATCATCACAAAAGTTGTTGTTGTTGGGCTTAACGCCATTTTTCAGCACACGATAGGCTATTCATGGCGGCCAGTATTAATGGTGGAGGAAGAAACCGGGAAATTATCGGAAAGAACCACCGATCCACGAGAAGATACTGGAAAGCTTTCTCACATATCCACATTCGCCGAATCCTAGACTCGAACCCACACAGACAGAGGTGAGATGGCAGTAATCCGTAACGGACTGCGCTTTAGACCACTCAGCCACTCGGGGCACAATCATCACATAAGTCCTTATGTACTGATGAGATCTCACATTTAACATCATTTAAATAATTATTTATTTGACCTATTGTTCCGTTCTGTTTTGTGTATAGTTCTTGGTAATAGTTTTTAATCCTCTTTAAAATATCTTTTTTTCTTTTAAAATTTCCCCTCCTCCATCCAAAATTTCTTCTATAATTTTCATCCCCCCTTTCCTTAGCTCTTCCCTTTTATTTAGACTTTTAGCTACTGTATATAAATTTGAAAATTTTCCTGCTCTTATCTCATTACCATTTTCTTTTCATAAATTAATTTGTTTTAATTTTCCTTCTAATTCTTTTTTTTACTCATCAGTTATATTCCTATTTAATTGCAATTTAATTTCTATTTCTTCCATGTCCCTCAATGCTATTTTCTTAAACCCTTTCTTTAAAAAATCCCACATTAATATAATATTTTCATGTTTCATATTTAAAAAGTCATTTATTTTTACTTTAATTTCATTTATGAGTTCTTCATTTTCTAAAATTTTTTGTTTAATTTCCATATTCCTCCTCCCCATCTACTTCTATTTACAATCTGCATATTTAAATTTATTAATTTGTGATCCGAAATTTTTAGATTTGTTATTTTTGAATCTTTGTACATTTTAAAATTAAAATTATGTCCATAAAACCTATATAATCTACTTCCTAATTTATTCCCATATTCAAAAGTGAATTCTATCCATGGTAGGTTTAAAAGTCTGTATATCTTTCAATTTGTGTTTTTCAAAAGGTTTTCCATTACCCCTTTTATCATTTTATCAATAGTTGATAGCTTTCCATTTCTGTCAATTGGGTCCCCTACCCAGATGTAATCCCCCCATAATCAGGTTTTCCATAGTGTATGTCCCTATATACTTATCTAATTTATCTATTAAATCAATTTTTTTGTATTTATTCGCAGGAAAATATATACATTTATGATATTTATGTTTTCGATTATTATGTGTAAAAGCATTCCTCTTAAAAAATTACTTTCTATTTTTCTCTCCCATCTTATGTTGTTTTTTTACTTTTTATAAAAATCGCAAATCTCCCTTTAACGTCATCTGTCTTTGCTTAACTATTTATTAAAATCCCATTTAGATTCTCTTCTATTTGCAATATAATTTCTTTCATATAACCATTGTGATTTTCTTGTATTAAAATTATATCATTCTCTTGACACAATTTATTAACTTGTTTCCCTATTAATGCCATTTACATTAATAGATGCTAGTTTGAGGGGTTTTTTTTCCTCATTTCTCCCTTCGGGTAGCCGATACATTCTCTAATTTTAAGAAATTTTATATATTATTACTTTAAATATTAAAATGTTTTCTTATTATTATTTGATTAATTTCTGTAGTTTGAGAGGCTAGGTTTCTCTCATCCTCCTCAATTGAGTCAGTTGTATTTATTTCCTGTGTGTTCGTTGACGATTTGTCTGTGTTTTCATTTCTTTCCTTTGTCTCGTCATCCATTTCAGTTTCATTATCGTTATTATAGTCGGTCGTCCATGTCTTCTTCATTGTCATTGTCTTTGCCCGTTTCGTTTTCTTCGTCTGTGTCCTTTTCCTTATCTGTTTCCAGAGGTAACTTTGCTTCCTTCTTCTTTTTCTTTTTCTCTTTATCCCTTGTTTTGGCTCTTGGTAACGTCTCGAAAGACGACTCTGTTATTGGCGTAGCCATTTTTCTTTTTTCTCTCCTTTTCCCCCTCTCCCTAGGTATCGGAGTAGACGTTATCGGAGCCACTCCTGATATTTATCCTTGTTGCTCTTCTACTGAGTCTTCTAAAAGTACTTCAAATATGTTCCTTGTTACTACCTCTTCTACTGTCCCAGATATTTTCTTATATAGAGGGCTTAGAAATTTGGCCCACTTTATTTCTTTTCCTTGTTCTTTCTCATTCTCGTTCTCCTAACATTTCCGGATTGTGAGTTGGTTCATTAGTTTGTTCTGGTGCAGCGGGCTCAGTCATATCAGTTGCCTGATTACCACTCACCACATTTGCGTACGTTTTCTCCTGATTCTGTTGGGGGTTGGGGTTTGGGCATTCCCTTGTTAGATGCCATATCTTCTTGCATCTAGGGCAAACCCTGTCGAGCTCACAACCCCTGTACCATGTTTTTAACAAGAACCCCATAAGGTAAAAAAAAGTTCAGTATTGCTTTTGCCTCCTCACGCTTAACTGTCAATATCCTTACTTCGGTTTATAACGTTGGGAAACCCCACACTGTGGCCATTTTTTCTGCCATTACACTGATTTTCATTTTTCTTTGTACTTTTGTAACCAGTTCTTCATTTGAGATCTCTAATGGTTGTCCGGTCACATATACATCTACTTTTCTCCCTTCGATCTCTCTTGATATTGGTTTCGGCAGACCCACTTTAGCTTTCAATACCTTCACTTCTATTTATTCCGATGTTATTATTGGATTAGCCATGTCTTTGGGGTACAAAAGATATTTATTTTTTCCCCCATTTTGCAACCCGTAAATCCTATCGATTTGGTAGCCCTGTGTTTTTAGTGCTGTTAGCACTTCCGCCTGTCTTGGACAGTTTTCGATGTTTCCAAAGTCAATCTCTTGGCAGCCGTCCGGATGATATGCCTTTTATCTGTACTTTGAAAAAGTTCCCCAATTTTGAACTTTGTTGATTCCCCACGTCCAACTGCGCCTGTGCCATTTTGTAGGTAGCACAACACTGTTTCCACTTATTTTGTGGGTCTCACACTACTATTACTATTACTAAATGAAATTAGGGACTCAATAAAACAATTAGCGACAGGGAAAACACCGGGCAAAGATGGACTCACTGCGCAATTCTACCATAAATTCCAAAGTGAGTTAACGTCGATTCTAGAACTCCTTTATAATAACATTTTTTTTTAGTAAATAATAAAATGACAGTTTCAATGAGGGAAGGGATTATATCGCTAATATAAAAGGGAAAAGGGGGAAAAAAAGATTTTAAAAATTGGTTGCCCATCTCCCTCCTAAATATTGACTATAAAATACTAAGTACAATTTTAGCTAATAGGGTTAAAATTGTGTGATTAATATTATAAACGAAAATCAAATATGTGGATCAAAAGGAAGGGACATTCAAAATAATATTTTAAATATAAAAACCATAATTGAATACATTAAGATGAACAATAAGATTGGAGCCATACTGCTAATCGATCAAGAAAAGCATTTGACAGAATTGAACACAACTATATAGAGAAAGTACTTGGAAAATTTGGTTTCGGAGAAAAGTTCCGAAGATGGACTAAAATCCTGTACAATGATATAACAAAGAGTGCAGGTAAATGGAGCTACTACGGAAAAATTCGACATACAAAGATCAGTGAGGCAAGGATGCCCACTATCTATGTTGTTATACGCAATAGCAATATAAATTCTAAGTATAAAAATAAGAAATAATAATAACATAGAAGGAATACATATACCAAATTTGAAAAATGAAATTAAAATGCTACAACATGCTGATGATTGCACAAACTTTATAAGGAACCCAAATTCTTTCAAACACTTAATGAAAGAATATGAAAATTTTGGTAATGCATCGGGGTCAAAGATAAATCATGATAAAACAAAAATATTAAAAATAGGAAACTGGAGAGGGAATCAACCCGGAGTGCCCCCACAATATACAAAAGAAAACGGTAAAAGCCCTAGGTATGTACTTTGGGCAAAACGAAGATAAGGAAATCTATAAGCAAGTAATAGAAAAATTTAAAAAATCACTCGAAACCTGGGCACAAACGCCACTAAGTATTATGGAAAGAGCCCAAGTGGCAAAACCATATCTATATTCAAATATAAATTATATTTTGAAGTCCATTGATTTTAATAACAAAGACCTAGATCAGATTGATAACGAAATAATTAAATATATATGGAATTTCAAAACGCATTACATTCAAAAGGAAACTTTATATAGATCAATAGATAATGGAGGTTTAAATTTACCCAGTCCTGCATTAATGAAAATTTCAAATATAATAAATCGTTTTAAAACAATTAAATCAACAACAACAATACCGCGGGAGGGATTATACTTATATTGGTTTGGGTTTGTAGTAAAAAAAATAATCAGGAAATATATAGGAATAATAAAGTGATTAAATTATTAGAAGTACAGAGGAAATTTCAATATATAAAAGACATTATGTTTAAATACAGAGATGTAAATAACTTATGGGAGGGGGATAAGGGAAAAACTTACAAAGTATTAAGAGAACTTTTTTTTAAAAATAGGAGATGTAAGATTGAAACAGAAGTATGGGGCTTAACTGGAAAAATATATGGAAATCATGGGGAAGAATAAAGTCACTAAAAATTTATAGTATAATTTTTAAATTTTTGCATAACGTCTGGCTAACAGGAGACATAGCCAAAAGGAGGCATATGATTAGAACATACCGAAATGCCCTTTGTGCAAAAAATATGATTTTACCAAAAGACATGTTATTGCATATTGTCAAATGATTAAAAATGAGAGGTAAGAAATTATTAATATTATAAAAATATGGGGCTTTTAAAATAGGAAAATTATTGTACTTAGATGGGGAATACAATCAATTAAATTATATGAAAATAATAAGTTTTATTTTAACTACTATGAAAATATGTGGACAAATTATTAGCATAAGGAAATGAACGTAGCTTAAATGAAATTCTTTTAAACTTATAGGGCATGATAATATTTATATAATAATAAGGATTTTGTGTCTTTACATGTAACTCAACACATGGAAGAAGTACGGGACAAGGACGTCGTAGGGCTATAACACATGGCGTTACGCGAAGTGAGCAGGCATGTGGAAGAGCCTCAGAAAACACCATGTGTGGACTTCCATAGGAAATATATCTTTCGGATTCTTTATTAAGGATTTCGGAAAAAGGCGGGGAGGTGGGGTACAAATTTAAAAAACTTTGAGACCCTATTTCCTTAGCAACAAAATTAAAATAGCAAAGGTAGGCGGAACATCATGACCTCCAAATTAAAAAAAATTAAAACTTAAATGATATAAATTATTTAAACAAAATGAAAATATAAATTATATGCATCTATGGAATGAATAAATGAATGAGTGTAAGAAAGGGAGAATGATAATGAAAGAATGAGATGCATATAATGGAATAGACAACTGGGAGGATATCAAATAGAAGGCTGTCCTAACAAGAAAACAAACTATAGCAACATACAATAGCACCAAACATATAGCACACACAGGACATAGAAAACCTCTAGCCAAGGTCACCTAATAAAATAAGGGGAATGATCCCGATAAGGAAAATGATGCCTTATCCGAGGAATGAACCTTTAGAAAACATTAGGAAAAATAAATCCCCCGAGAAAAAATTTTAAAAATTTAATTTTTTGATCAAATTGATTAAATAAAACATAGCTACACATAGGGGGGATTACAAAAATACAAAAACTTTTTAGATATTTTTTTTCGTTTAAGTAGGTTAGGCATCTGACTTGTACACCACCACCCCCCAAACAAAAAAAAAATTGAATATGTGGAGTTTTTTTTTAATGTAAATGTATCACCAGGTATAAACTTAAGGAAAACCAATTTTGTTGTCAATGCAAAAAGGTACATTCAACATTTTGCTTTCGACCCCAGTGTAATAGGGGGTTATTTTAACTGGGTGATGACAGATTTAGACAAAAATGAAGGGCTTACAAACTCAGATCATGATCCGGTTGTACTAGATTTGATTATCATAAACACAATTACGTTGGGACAAGGAGTATGGAAATTAAACGGCGCGTTCGTGCTAGTGAGTACGTGAGCACTATTAGATCTCACCTAAACATTCTAAAAGAAAAACATGTAGGGGATATTATCAATGACTGGGAATTAACTTAAAAAAAGTAAACGTATAACAAAATAATTTAGTAAAACTAAGAGAATACAAAAATAATGGATTAAAAATGCATATTTTGAAATTTTAACTAAAAGCTTGCCATTAACAGAATCAGAAAAAGATATGTAGATAATGGCAAGAAATGGAGACATAAATTACTCAGTGTATACAAATTAGGGCAGGTAAATTTGGGAATCTATATAAAAAGGGTAGAAGAATTTATAGAAGATTCGAAATTTTTTTAAAAAAATGCAAAAATTAGAAAACAATCGAATGATAAAATTTATAAGAATAAAAAAGTATTATGAAAAATATAAAAAAAACTCAGAATATTGATGGAATTATTTATTGTAACTAAGATACCAGACAAAACAATCCAATGATATAATTGATAAGTATTATGAAAAAATATACAAAACTCAGAATATTGATGGAATTATTTATTATAACTAAGAGACCAGATGTAAACAAATATCATTGAGTGATAAAGAAAAATGTGACAGTTTTATTACTAAGAGGGAGATATTAAAAGCAAGTTTAAAGAGGGAAATCACCAGGATCGGATGGCAATGCATCAGTTTTATATCAGATTTCAACACGAACTTATAGATAATTTAGAATTGATGAATAATAACATACTTTTAAATGGTGAAATGCCGAGAAGTTTAAAAGGAATTATAACCTTAATATATAAAGGAAAGAGGGGAAAAAAGATTAAAAAAACTGGAGACCTATAACCTTATTAAATAACGATTATAAAATATTAAGTAAAATAATAACGAATAGAATAATCTGTTTAAATACAATAATCGACATTAATCAAAGTCGTGGGGGGAATGGGTAGAAACATAATAAATAATACTTTATCAGTTTCTTCAGTAATTGAACTACTAAATATTAGAGAGAAGGGAATCGTGTTTCTATTCGATCAAGAAAAAGCTTTTGATCAGAGAGAACATGATTTCATTTTTAAAAAAATTAGAAATATACGGTTTTTGCCAAAACAATATTAACTGGATTAAGGCTATGTACAAAAACATTTTTTCGAAAATTGTTAATGGTACCCATACAGGGAAAATAAATATACAAAGATCAGTTAGACAGGGATGCCCCTATGCTGCTATGTGATGGCTATAAAACCCCTGAACATAAAATATAAATGACACTAATATTCAGGGAATAAAAATACCTAATGTAAAACGAGATTTCAAAACTATATTACATGCAGATGACTACACGAACTTTACCAGAGATAAATCATCATATAAACATCTACAGATGAATTTACATAATTTGGAAAAGCCTCTGGTTCTACGATTAATCATGACAAGATAGAAATTTTACTAATAGGTAACTGGAGAGGTAACGATCCTGGGTTACCCCCCGACAAGATTTAAAAAAAAATGTAAAATCATTAGGAACAATATATGGGAAAAAAACTCTACTCCAAAACACTCTTGTGAGCTTTTAAAAAAGAAAGATGTACAAATAGAAACTTGGTCGAACACATCAATCTAATGGACAGGTAGCAAAAACCTATATATAGTCAACTGTATTACATAATGAGCACTATTCATCTCACAGAAGTCATAATTCATAATATTGAAAGAAAAATATTTAGCTTTATTTGGAACGATAAAATACACTTATGCAAAAAAGAATCACATATGCAGTCCAAAAGATAAAGGAGGATTAGACTTACCAAGTCTAAAACAAAAAGCTATAATTCTACATAGATTTAAACAATTAAATAATTCTCCCCAAGTACCATGGGAAGCAATATATATTTACATATATGGATATTTATGCAGATTTAATACAATTTACAAGAATAATATATTGACTAAATTACTAGAACCTCCAGTGCAATGTAGAGAATAAGCGAACTTGTATACAAATATAGAGATAATATAGAAATATGGAATAAAAGAAAGAATATTTATACCATATTAAATAATGATACACATAGATAAACACGATATAGAGCTACGGCAATTAAATTTTAACTGGCCAGACATATGGAAAAATTGAGCAGGTATAAGATCGACCTCAATACAAAGTAGGCTATATCTATATTTACACAAGTGGTTAACAGGCGAGACAGCTTTTAAAAGACATTTAACAAGTACTATAACAAGATGTAGATTATGTACAAGCTATATAAACTCAAAAGAACATTTAATACTCCGATGCCCAGAGAAACTAAGAGAAAGACAGTAAATAAAAAAAATTATAAACAAATACGGAACAATAGAAAATAATAATTTCTTGTACACAAATAATATTAATGACAAGAACGTTCATACAGAACTAATAACATGTATAAACTAAAAAATGAAAGTCATAAAAAGATGCTAAATTCAATAATTAGAGTTCCTTGTGATTGCGTGATCATCATAACAGCTAAACAACATATTAAATGATCTGTGCTGTGTGTACAGCTGTGTAGAACTTCGAGTAATGTGTAGAGCTGCGTATGCTGCATGTGCAGTGCTGATCCGTGCTGTGCTTACACGTTTTCGAGTGCTTCGAATAATCCAACGTTGCGAGTCTGCTTGAGGGTGATCAGGCGTTGCAGACCCAAAGTGGTGTGTGCTGATTGTCTAACCAAGGAATCTAGGGTGGTCGTTGACCACCAATAATCTTTGCTTGTTTGGCCAGTGGAACTGGTAGCAAAGAGTTAAGAGACTATATACATTGCTCCAGATATATAATATTGTAGCCATGGGCTAATGTAGTTTTTTTTAATACCCAGTGTTTTACTATTGAGTAAAACTATCAATTCGTTATTTTGAATGATTTATCTTTCGTTTTGCTATTATGAGTAAAAATACCAAATCCTTATTTTGAACGAAATATCATCGGTTTTGCCATTGTGGGTAAAACTATCAAATCGTCATTATTTGAACAAAATATTATTTGTATTTTATTATTGTGAAGGTCATATTTCTGTTTTGTGATATACCGTGAATCGTTCTCTTTGTCTTGGTATCGTGTTTGTTGCATTAAGATCGTGTTAATTATGTCAATTAGTCCCATATTGGGACCCACGTGTCTATCATACTTCATATGAAATTTTCATACATTAAATATATTGTATTGCATTCGAATCAATGCTGTTTTGTTGTTAATCCGAAAATTCCAAACTCTGTTATCTTGTTAAAAATGGTGTCAGAAGTGGGATTCTTCGGCTTCGGGTTTAATAGGACATTGTTTTATTATTAGTGTATGATTTTTCTGCGTGTTTCAGACGCTCTTGAAAAGACAGTAGGTTAAATAGCCATTTTACGTTACTTTGTTTATTGTACACAGTTCATAATGTAGTTGCGTTCAGAGAAGGAAAATGCGGTTTATTTGTTCAAAGTGTAAATATTTCACCTTTTGCCATAATATTGCACTTTAGGTTCGTTCTATCAGATTTTCTAAAATGTTGTCAATGAAAGAACTTGTGGAACTGGGGAAAGTTTGTTTACGATGGGAGTCTTCAAGAAATTGTTCGTGAAGAACAAGCCAGGGATAGGGACCAGAGCTTAAGAGAGGGAAATATAAAGGGAGAAACTAGAATTAGAAAGGGAAGCCAAACGGGAGTTGGTAGAACTGAAAAAGAAATCCGAAAGGGAGAAATTAGAGATAAAGCGACAATTAGAGCGCGGGGGGGGTAAGCCGCAGAAAGACAAAAGATTTTGAAAAGGAACAGATAGAATTAGAGACGGAAGATAGAAAAGGCCGAAAAGGAAAAGATACAAGTAGAAAAACAGGCCGAAAAGGAAAAGATGAATTAGAAAAACAGGCCGAATTGGAAATGACAGAATGGGAAAGGGTAGCACAGAGAGAGAGAGAGAGAGAGAGAGAGAGAGAGAGAGAGAGAGAGAGAGAGAGAGAGAGAGAGAGAGAGAGAGAGAGAGAGAGAGAGAGAGTTAGGAAAGCAAGTCGAAAGGGAAAGGATACAACTTTTAACAGAAGTAGAAGATATGAAGTTAGAAAGTGAGCATCGAAGGAGTTCTGAGCTATTGCAAACCAAAACGGGAGGGGGAACATGATAACATGATTTTAAACTGAGAGATCCAAAACTACCCCCATTTGAAGATGATAATGCTAATATGGACAGCTGTCTTAACAGGTTTGAAAGGTACGCCACTGTACAAAAATGTAAAAAATATGATTGGTCGCTTCATCTTAGCGCGTTGCTCAAGGGTAAAGCTCGTTTACCCAGGACGGATGCGCTTAATTACCTCGCGTTGAAAGAGGCACTTCTGAAGAAATACGAGCTAACCGAGCAAGGGTTTCGCGAGAAGTTTAAATAGGGCAGACTTGAGAGAGGCGAGACATTCACACAGTTCGTCAAAAGAAGACATCAGGAAGAGATGGACTCATGGGGAATTTTATAGGAAATGTCAACGAGAGTTAGTGCCAATTATGGAATATCTGTACAACAACATACTTTAAAAAAATTATAAAATGGCTTTTTCGATGAGAAGGTTTAATATCTCTAATTTATAAGGGAAAAGGGGGTAGAGAAGATTTTAAAAAAGCTAGAAGCCCATCTTTCTCCGTAATAATGATTATAAAATCTGAGCAAAATTTTGCCTAATAGAGTAAAACAATCTATGGGGAGTATAACAAATAAAAATCAAACGTGTGGGGCAAAAGGAAACTATATACACAACAATATTTTAAACATTAAGACTATGATATATTTTATTAAAGAACCTGGCCAAAGGTGCCATGGTACTTCTAGACCAGAAAAAAGCCTTTGATAGAACTGAGCAAAACAAGGTGCAAATTGTACTAGAAAATTAAAGTTTAGGAGAAATTTCCAAAAATGGACTATCGTCATGTACAGGGCTATAACTGCAAGAGTATAGGTTAAAGGAAGAATTAGGGATAAATTTAAAATACAGAGGTCAGTGCAACAAGGATGCCCTCTGTCAATGCTATTATACGTAAGAGCTATAGAGATACTAAGCAGAAAAATAAGGACTAACAAACTTATAGAAGGAATTAAGATACCAAATTTACGAGAAGAGTGTACAATGCTCCAACTCGCCCATGACTGTACAGACTTCATAACAACCCGAATTATTTTAAACATCTCGAAAAAGAATATGAAAATTTTGGTAAAGCATCCGAGTCAGAAATTAACCATAAAAAACGGAAATACTAAAAATAGAAAAAATAGGAAACGGGAGAGGAAACTACTCCTGGCTTCCTCACAAACTTATAAAGGACAAGGTCAAAGCTCTATAACACAATGTGTGTGTCAACAAGATTCGTGTCTTTTAAGAATAATAAATTTAAAACAAAAGTAAAGCCTTGATAAAGTTTCTTTACTAAATTTGGCCTTCCCTAATCTGTCCAGTTTAATGAAGGGTCAAATTTTATGTCTGGAACTTTTCAGCAAGTTATGTTTGAATATGACACAGTAATTCAAGTCAACAGTGAAATTATGGTTTGACAGAACTACAATGGATGAAACGTTTGAGTCTGGTTATTGACCTGTTGGTACGTGAAATGATATGGCCGGTGTTCACTCCGATTTATTTATTGCTCCAAGATACTATCATTTCAGTTTTATTGGAGAATTGTCGTTTTGGTTAAGGATCTGCCTATTGGTTCACTACTTCTACTTCTATATGTTATACTATTATTCTTGACAGTTCTGTCTCTCTTGCTCATTCTTTGCAATTTCTTCTCATTAGGTATTACGGCCAAAAAAAAATGTTCAGGAGAAAATGAAGGAGTTCATTTATAATGATAGTACTCCTGGGATGCAAATAAATTATAGGAGTCCCAGGATGTTGAGAAAGATAGCCAGGTTAGTCATGCAATTAATTTAGTTGTATCTGTACCACTCAGTGATGATTTAAACGAAGAAATGCATCGGACTATTGATTTTGGAGTAACAAATCTTTGGAATTCAAATATTATCAATAATCTGGACCAGAAACTTCCACATTTGCAAGAATAAGAAAGGAATCAACTTAAACAGTTACCTAATCGAATGTGAGCACTTATTTCCATTTGTTCCTATAAGTACGAACAAAATCTAACATGACGTTGAAATTGTTAATTCCACACTTGTGAAACAACACACATACAACATGAACCACCTCAATCAGGAACACTTGAAAAAAGAAATTTAATATTTGTTGGAAGATGATTTCATATAACGAAGTAAACGTATTTGGAGTTATCCATGTATATTTGTTCTAAAACCAGATCATACTTTCCGCATGTGTACTGATTATATTAAAGTGAACAGTGTGACTAAAATATATTCATTTTTATTAAAAAGAATCGATGAATGCATTGACAATTTGGAAATGCCAAGCATGTCATCAAATTTGACCTTCTGAAAGGATTTTGGGAAATCCCACTGGCGGAAAGGGCAACGTAAATTTCGGCATTCGTGACTCCTGATAGATTTTATCGATACAAAGTGATGTCGTTGGGAAAGAAGGGTGTGCCTAGTACTTTTCAACATTCAATGAACATGATAAACTCTGGTCTATATAATTGTGATGCTTAAAATCAATGATGTCATCATCTAGAACGACACCTGGAATGAACATTTTTCAACAATTCGGAAATTTGATGGAAAATTTTCCAAAGGTGAATTTTTTACGTGCTTGTTTAACTTTTGTAGAAGATATCGTGGGACATGAAAAAAAATAAACTATAGATAATAAGGTCAAGGCTATCTCTGAATCCCCTGTGCCTATGAGTAAAGATCAACTGATGAGATGTTTAGATACGTCTGGTTACTATAGGAAATTATGTTCCAATTATTTTGAAAAACTGCTGAACCCCTGAAAAATGTATTGAGCAAGTAAAAAAGTTTCTTTGAACTGAAATATGTCAGGAGGCGTTTGCTAAGTTAAAAGCCATATTGAATAGTGCACCAGTTTTTATTGGTTTTTGTATATCATCAGCTTAAATGCTAAAACCACCTTTAGTAGTTCGCGTATAAACTTGTATCTGTTCTGTTGTACAATGGAGAAGATAGTTTAAAATCTTTTTTAAGTTTCTACGTGGAATATGCGGCATCTTTCTCGCATAAACGTTTTCTAGCGGACGTGTTTAATTCTTGACCTGTTGTTACGTGAAATGATATGGCCGGTGTTCACTCCGATTTATTTATTGCTCCAAGATACAATCATTTCAGTTTTTATAGGAGAATTGTCGTTTTGGTTAAGGATCTGTCTATTGGTTCACTACTTCTACTTCAGTATGTTATACTATTATTCTTGACAGCTAGTATGTTGAGACACACAATGAAAAGACAATTATGTTCCGTGAATATACAAACTATTGCACCAAAGAAGCAAACCAACGTCCATCTACCTACTAACCCAATTCAGTCTTTCTATCCTTCCATCCGTCCATCCATTATTTAATCCACTATCAAAATCGTCCACAACAGTACAATCGGAGCTAGCTTAGCCGTCATAAATTTCAAACTGTCGTGGTGTAGAAAAGGGAACAATATTTCAAAAGAAATATAATCCAATGAAAGACAAACGTAATTTAACATGCCATCCCTCGAGTTGATTAAGTTTATTACATAAGTATGACGCACATTTATTGAAGGATATTTTATACCCAAGAACATCCATTTGTAGAACTTAACATTGCAAACAGCGAAGATGTACAACGAATGAATAAAATCAAGAAGTGAGCGAACTTTTTTTGTTGTTGTTTTTTATGTTATAAGAAAACACGGCAGGAAAATAAACTAGGTATATCTATATGGGGAATGGTCGAAACCAATGCGGTTTCATATACGGAAACATTTATTATTAAGTATATGACAAGTTACTTTTGACACTAACATAGTTGGATAGCGGAGTGCTAACATATTTCCTTCCTTCTTCTTCTATCCCGGTTTCTTTTCACATGATCCAGCACGCACAAAGGTGAAGTGGTAGTCGATCCAATGGCTGTGGTCTCCTCTAAATTCTCTGACTTCCTTAGCACAAAAAAATACCCCACATGACGACAATATCTGTTTCGTCGAAAATGACTAGCATACTTTGTGAGAATAAATCTTCATTAAGATAAATAGAATTCAAAATCTAAACGTTGCCATATTTGTATTATATCCATGTCATCAATGTGTCTGATATCTATATTTCGTGCAAATTTATTAAAAGTGCCAGTTTGTTTATGTGTTACCTCAAGAGTTTCGAATGTGCGTACCGTGGTGTGTGTTTGATATGCTCGAATTGCAAATATTTCTGTTTGGAACTAGTTAGCTATGAGTCTATTAATGATATAGATCCTTTTATAGATGAATTTTTACTCACTTACATTTGTAGCATATACATAGATTGTTCGGTTAACCATTTTTCAAATCAGCATAGTTTAGTTGTATTTTGTTCCATTAATTCGCTCTGACAAATGATTTAGAGCACAAATATTGTGTCATATCATCATCATCATTGACAGCTCAGTTTCGGAAGACCATCTGAGTAGTGCCCTTGGAGTTGTTGTCTGTCGCTGGGGTTTAGGCATCGTTTGTTATGGCTGTGCAGGCCAATGCGTGAGTGACAATCCCTATTGTAGTTGGAGCAGATGTACAGGGAAGTCTGATTTGCTTGGTTTGTTGATGCACGCTTCTTTCTCTCGCGTTTCTCTGCGGGACTCTCCTCCCATCAGCGACCGCTATGCCCTTGTTAACTGTCATTCTCCAGGTGCCACGATTCTCGTCCGGTACTTTTCAGCTCTCTGGTGAAATACCGCATGCCTTCATGCCCCTTTTGCATACATTCCTGAAGCGGAGTGACGGATGGCCGATTCTTCTGGTGCCGGTGGCCAACTGGTCATATAGGATTTCCTTTGGCAGCCTCCAATCCTCCATACGTCGGACATGTCCCAGCCATCTAAGGCAGGGAGCATATGCTTGGGATACTTGCTTATTGAATGATCACGCTGTGTGCAATGTGGTCTTGCCAGCTGATTTTATATATATGTGAAATTTACATCAACAAGTTAACAAAACATTCCTCTGGTACTTTGTTTTCAACAAATTTGCAAGATGATCTGTGTAATATTTGTATAAGTGTTAGCTAAGAGGAAAGCTTTGCCATATCAATGGTTGATTAAAAAATAGATACTTCATTTGTTAAAATTCTTCCGCATCAACATATGTGATTTAATTCAGATTCATACTGAACAGTTTTGGATCACCGTGCTATATGGATTAATGATGGTTGCTTCTGTGTTTCATTTCCGAATGCCGTCTGCAAATTGGCATCTTTCGTAAAGCAATAGAATGCATCTTTCTGAAATTTTAAAAGAGGAAAATCAATTATCGTATTATCTTGAATGTTCTTTATATGTATCACAACTATGACTACACTTTTATACCACCCAGACAAGACATCCACATTATCTTTATACCGTTATTGTTGCTTGTATATTTAACTCATTGAATCACCTCTCTCAAGACTGCTGAATTTATTACAATGTCGCCTTGCTCCATCATTAATATTGTGCAATCAATTTCAGAGTATTTTATCTTGGATTTTTCAACACTACAGTTATAACATTTTATCACCTGCTTTTATTATGGTCGCACTGTTTGAATACAAAGATAGGTGGTTTAGTGCCTTTATGGGACCTATTTTTAGAAATGAAAAAAAAAATATTTTCACCGATTTTGCGACGGTATCTTCACCTATCTAATATTTCCAACATAACTTATGACTTCAAGTAATTGATTTTAATTGAACTGATACCAAGGATACAGCAATATATACATAATTAATCATTTTTATTTTATCTTTTTACGTTGGTGCAAAATGAAAATTGTATTATTAATTAACTTGCAAGTGTCATGCACACATGGGGAATAGAGCGTAAACTGATATTGACGCACTTGGTATTTGAATTAAACCAGTGAGTTGTCTTTATTTTATTTGTCGTGCTCCAATGACACGCCCAAAACAGTTGCTAGTTGAAATTTCATGAGTGTACCGGCTCTCAAAACGTAGTGTGTACTTAGATTATTGTCTTATTATTCAACTATATGAAATGAGTGAATAGAAGAATTGGTCAGCATACAGATCATTGATTTCTGTACATTTCTGAAAGCTATTCAAACATCATACAATAATAACACGTAATTCCTTTTTACTGTGTACAACGTAACAATTATTAATAATCCACTATCTGATCTTAATTTCTATAATCAATCCTTACATCGATTGCATTTGTACCACGTCTGTGTCGTCTATTTCTCTGTAGTGCAGCGTATATATATATATATATATATATATATATATATATATATATATATATATATATATATATATATATATATATATATATATATATATATATATATATATATATATATATATATATATAAAGAGAGAGAGAGAGAGAGGGTTACAAACGTTTTTGTGTCTATTTGTTTGTCGTATATATGTTTTGTATTTGCCTTTGAAAAAGACTCATTAAGAGTCGAAAGCGCTTAGGCTAGCTAGTTACTAGTTTCGTACTGTTCGTCGTCAGTTTATTGCATATATATATATATATATATATATATATATATATATATATATATATATATATATATATATATATATATATATATATATATATACAGCCACACACGCGCGGAGATAGATAGATAGATAGATAGATAGATAGATAGATAGATAGATAGATAGATAGATAGATAGATAGGTAGGTAGGTAGGTAGGTAGGTAGGTAGGTAGGTAGGTAGATAGATAGATAGATAGATAGATAGATAGATAGATAGATAGATAGATAGATAGATAGATAGATAGATAGATAGATAGATAGATAGATAGATAGATAGATAGATAGATAGATAGATAGATAGCATTTTACGGGTTTATTATGTAGATAAAATTAAATTAAACTGCGATAGTTCAATTTTAAACTCATTGTTTTTCATGATTCTTTTTGTGCACCCACTTGTTTTTAAGTAGTTTATAACATGAACTGTTGTCGATTTTGAAAATAATTTTCAAACTAATGATATAAACTGCTTCATTTCTTACTTTGGGTTTATGTGCCAATATTTAATTTTCCCCAGTGGCTATCAAAGTGGTTTTATATGATCCTACAACAGCTACCGGTTTGTTTCATACTTCCTTGGCAGATAAGTATATATCTCACACACTTTTTAGTTTGGGTTTTGAAATTTGGTGAAGGAATATATTTAAATGAGAAGCGTCACATTTTGTTTAGTGGGTAGGTCACTATTACCCTTATTTCATAACTTTGGTTCAGGTTTTAATATGATTTTGGATAATTTATTTATCCTAACGTGTTTACTGCTGTTGGTTATATCTTATAGCCCATTAATCTGTATAAGCGCCAAATCTTGTAGAACGTGACCAGATTTTAGTTCAACTTTGAAGAGATACGGCACGGTGTTAACACACAAAAGGGTGTCATATAACAGACCACTATAATCGGAGTACTTTACTCATATTCGTTTTTGTTCATATCCAGCTCACTGGTTGAGAGCGAAACTGATTGCAACATTTATTCATAGGCAGAGAATTAATAGAAAAAAATGAGCGTTACAGACCATCCCCTGGCAATGGGTTTGTGTAGTCAAAGCACTTTTGAAGTGCGCCTGTGAAGAATAACAACATCTTGCTCTTTTGCCAGGTTCACTGGCGTTCTATTATTTGACCTTACCAATAATTTGATAGGTTTTTGGGGTGGGTGGGTGGGTTTAGTCCTACAATGTAAGAAATTACATGTTATTTATGTTTTAGTGCTATGTCTTACTACCGAAATAAGGGCCTTGTATAGCGTGTTCTGACGTCGGCTAATGGAAAGAGTAGTTAAAAGTTTCAGGAATATCTTACACTTGGCAGCCCATATCCACAGGGGCACGTATCGTTGCTGACAATTTACCCGTCATACATGCACTATACAATATAGACAAGGGATGACACTTCTCTCCTTGCGACCTATTTAAAAATAAACGTTGATATTTCAAGTTACATTTCGCGTAACGTAATAAATTGGGTTCCGATGTTTAGCTTAGGCATTCGACTTTGTATACATATCTTAAGTTTTTTTTTACTATCATACCTTTAATGAATGCCAGACCATTTTCTCATGGTACTGTCCGACATGGACCTGATCGTGCCCCCATAATATGCAAGGACAATACGTTGAATGCAATACACCATTCTCATTGGCCAGAAGAAAATAAGTTATAAACAAATTCTGGACATCATTGTCTTTTAACCAATGAGAGGACAGTTTTCCATTCAGCAGGATTTCACTTGCATATTAAGCAGATGCATTCAGGTACATGTTGGACAGTACTGTGGGAAAACATCACCCCAACCCCCCAAGAATAAAAATATTGGGTGATGTGTCTTCCTTTATAGGACTATGCCGAAGTATGTTCAGGTCCATGTCAGACAGTACCATGGGAAAACATCAAAACACTCTACACAGCACCATTAGTTAGGCAGTAAGACCCATCACCCTCCCTCCCTCCCGAATAAAAATATTGGGTGATGTGTCTTCCTTTGTAGGACTATGCCAAAGTAAGTTCATATGGAGATGTTTCTTGAACGAAACATTGCTTACTGTTTCAGTAGGCATAATATAATTTTATTAATTTCATTAAAGAATAATATTTCAATTGAACTCTATTTCAGCATTTCTGGCTTAGATCACTTTCCAGCAATCTGAAATAGAGGCTATTGAAACTTGAAACAGGTCTATTTCTTTTGTGAGAATTTGAATTTATTAGAGGAAAGAAATCAAAGTCAAAGTGACTGAAACATTATGATTTAACTTTGTAAAAGAGTATCATTACTGGTTGCCAGTTACATGAGATATTCCGGACAATTTGACTTTCATTACAATGTTAGGCAACATCAAAACACGCTACACTGTACCATTAGTTAAGCAGTAAGACCCAGATGCCCAGAACATACATGTCAGAGTTGAGGTCATACATGTAGAACTAGGGTTTACTTCAGTTCAAAATAGCACTCAATATTAAAATCTGTTTGACGGACATCAGGTACTAAAGAAAAACATGGACCTTTGTGTACCACCACTCTCCTGTCAAAATAAAATATTCAGTGTACACATAATTTGTGGATAACATTGACCCTGCTGTATCTTGCATATTTTTGTGATACTGAGGTTGAGTTATTCCTACAATGTAAGACGTCAACCCTGATATTTATATTTTGGGCATTGAGTCTTGCTGCCCAAATCATGGCGCTGTATAGAGTGTTCCAATGTCGATAACATTGGAATGATAAATCAAATTTTCAGGAATATATCACACACTTAGCAGCCTATTCTGGTGCTTTTCTATACATTTAAGTTATGTTTTAGTCAGACTTTACTTATTCTGGCAGTATTTTATCTACCCATGTGTCATGCATCAAATTTGCAGAATTTTCCGATTTAACACACAAAAGTCAATGAAAGTATATAAATTGACACACCAAAATATTATGTTTTGGTGATTAACACAACAAAGATTTGGTTTAAAAATTGTCTGCATCATGCAGAACCCCAAACTTAAGGACTTTCCTATTAATACATTCTAAAAAAACAAGATATATTTCTAGTAGCCGCTCTTCCACCAAGATGAACACCTGCAATGGATATCATCTTACCAATGACATATATATACTCTATTGTATAGAGCTGGGATCACCCTGACCTTTGCCAATTTCAATTTTGCAAATTGTAATTTTTTTTCTTTATTGGCACCAAAATATACCATCTGGCAATTTTTTGGGCAACAATTTTTGGTTGTTAAAAACTGTATATACAGTCTTGGGTTTGGAATTTAGAAATTCAAAACCACCATGAATGGAAGCCACAAACTTGGATATAAAACTGCACTGGAATCTATTGTTACATAAACTATTCCTTTGGTTCATATAGATAAATCACCCTAACATGGAACTGTTATATCCTAATCTGCTTATGCTGATGTCTGGCCTTAGTTCTGTGCTGTAATATAACCCAAACAGTCATGCTATCTGACTAGCAGCAACTGACCACCTTTAAAATGGGAATGGGAATGACTACATTCTACCAGCAAAAAATAGTTTTGCTGAAACTTCAAAGAAAACAGAGTACCTTGAACAGAGATCTTGGAAACCCTTAATTATGCATATTTGGATGCAAATTTTTACTTGGGATACAGAAAATCACCCATATAGGAGTCCTTTGTTCGCACATTTTTGTTGCAAACTTGAAAGTTTCATGGCAGAATAAATGTTCTAATCACTATAAAAACTGAAACAATATTTTTATTTTAGATTGTTGCTGACTTCTTAGATCAAAGCTTGCTTTGATTAAGGTGCATTTGTTATTGAAGGCTCCCTTTGGAGGGCCAAATAAATACTCATTAATTATTGCTACAGCAACATCAAATAATTGTAGAACATTGAGACAATTTTTTTTTTATTTCCATACTATATATAGGTGCTTTATAGTTAATCCATTTTCTTTGAAGATGCAGCAAAAGTATTTTTTCTGGGGTTTTTTAACAATTTTTTTTACATAACCATTGTTTTGTCAACTTTAATCACCACTGTAATCACTTCCCACCCTCAGATGTGCTTGATTGTAGCTAGCCAGTTGTATGGCTATTTTCATTAAATTGGCTACAGTACTAAGGCCAGATATCAGCATAAGCAGATTATGATATAACCATGCACTGTTAGGGTGGTTTGTCCATATGAAACAAGGATATGTTTATATAACAATAGAATTCAGTGAATTTTTATATCCAAGTTTGCAGCTGCCTCTCATGGTGCCTTTTGAATTTCTCCACTCCAAACACTAGACTGTATATAGTTTTATCAGCTAAAAATGTTGACACCAAAAATATCACCAGATGGTATATTATGTCACCAATAAGGGAAACAAAATCATAATTTGTGACATTGGGAAGCCCAGCACTATCACTGTTATTAATTTTATTTCAAATTGTAGCAGTATAAATATTGCCTGTGAACTCAAAATAAGAGACTTGGACAAGATGCAGTTTGCAAATTTATACAAGTATTTTGGGGTTAAACAGAAAAATGATGAAAATTTCAAAGAGACTCAGAACTGTGTTAAAGTTGCTAGAACTGATAGTTCAAATGTGTGAAATGTGACATAGATGAAACTGAACTATATTGCAGTTAAGAATATATTTGTACATGATATCAATTTTAAAAAATACTTTTTTGAACAATAATAAATAATTACCAATAAATAAAACTGACAAAGCTTTGTGTCTGATTATTCCTGGCATTTAATGGATATTTAGACACTTTATACTTCTGGGAGGAAACTGCAACTATTGTTGGTGGAAGTTCTATTTTTACCAAATTAGGAGTCCTGAACTCCTAGTTTTAAAATCCTAATGAGTCTGTCTCCATCAATGTTTGATTTTGCCACATCAATAACAAACAGGTATTTGTTTGGTCCTTCAAAGAGCACATTTATCAGCTCCTTAAATAACACATGAAGCTGAAGACCTTTGATCTCAGAAAGTCTGCAACAAATATAAATAAAAGCAGTTTCATTTTTCATAGTAAACATATTTATTGTGTCATGAAATTTTCCTGTTTGAAAATCTTACTATTGCTACTCCACTTAAATATATGATCATGTCAAAGCAAAATTTTCACTTAAAGACATTTTATGATAGCAAGTTTGTCCTAAATTAAGATTTTGTGTCTGTGACATCTAATATGGCCACTACAGCAGCCATCTTGAGAATCTTCTTGTTGCTATTCCTTCTGAATAGAAAGTCAGATTAGGAATCTTCACTGGAATAATTCTTATGGTGTCTAGTTGTTCTTAAATAACAAATTGGCCCAGTCTGATTTCCAATAAGGCTATCTCAGCTGCCAACATTGAAAGTCTTATCATTACTTGTAGATGGAAATGATATCAAATCACATTTTCATTAAGACTTCTTATGATGTCTGGTTGATTCTAAATGAAGATGGTGCTGATCTGACATCCAGTATGGCCACCATGGCGACCATCTTGAAAATCTTGTTATTGATACTCCATATCAATGGAGAGCCATATTGACCAAGAGTTTCACCAGAAGGCCAATTATGATATGGAGCTACCTAGTTATAATTGCTTCAGTGGACATGTTGAAAATATTTTCTCTAATTCTTTTGAATGGATTGTCATATCAACATAAGGTTTTCAACAAAATTTTCCTAATAGTGTCTAGTTTGTCCTAAATTAAAATGGTGCTAATGTTTTGTTCAACATTTCAAACATGTCTAATTTTATCACACAGAAATTTCAGACTACAAAACTCGTCAATTAAAAAGGCTTATTTTGATGTCCAAAATTTCTTTTCAAGCAGATGAGCCTTAATAACCCTTTTGAGAATTGTCATCTGAAGCATTTTGCATTGGCAATTTGGTCATTACCATCTGAAGTATTTGATTGCATTGGCAATTTGGTCATTACCATCTAAAGTATTTGATTGCATTGGCAATTTGGTCATTACCATCTAAAGTATTTGATTGCATTGGCAATTTGGTCATTACCATCTAAAGTATTTAATTGCATTGGCAAAATGGTCATTACCATCTAAAGTATTTGATTGCATTGGAAATTTGGTCATTGTTAGCACCAGCACAGGTTGATAATCATTATCTGAGTAATTTAAAGGATGTCAGAAAGTTTAGAGCAGGCAAACATTCTTAATTTTGTTTGTCCATATACAGTTTAAATCATGAAATATATCACATAATTAAGACACTGTAACCTAATTTTTGAGATTTTTGTTAGTTTAAGAAGGTGCTTTTTGGTATAAAATTGCCAGCTTTCTAAGTTTCTTTGTTTCTCAGTGAAAAGTGTACTATTTTATTTGAATTCAGTTAAAGTGGTTCAGCTAAAACCCTTAAACTCCTTAATTCTGCCAGTGCTACTGTTGTAACTTGAAACTAGTTCAAACTGTTTCCAATTTTCAGACTTTGCCATACTTTGTTTCCTTAGCCACCACATGTAGCAAGTTAATTCTTCATTTTAGAACCTGAACTCAAACAAGGAAATTCATTAATGGACCATGACTTGACATCCTTTCTCATGCCTTATAAGCATGGTAGTATGACAGCTCATGAAATAACATTGTTTATTTTGTTATAAACAAGATGAGTTATTGTTTTACTTTGTCCACATGGTGAGACATTCATCACTTTTCCAGTGGCATTGCTGATGTTATTGCAAGTCAGATGCAGGGGGAATGATCGATGCATGAATACAGGCAAGATGAATTTATTTGATTTTAAAATAAAACTCTACATAAGAGACAAATGTAGAACATCTTAATGATTTTGAGTGAGAACCACAACATGCCATCAACATTTCTTTAATTGTACAGACTAAAGTCAGTCCAGTTTATTTACTACAGCAGTGACCAGAAACAGGTAGAAAATATTAAACTGCGACACTCCAAAATTGTAGTATATTTTTAAGTTATGGGTGAACTTTAAAAGTATATAATAAAACAGACCAAAAGAAATGTGATCTTTGGTTCAGCTTTGAAATGAATGTGATTGGTTCAGAGCAATATAATCTCATTGGTTGAAATCAGTTCAGATTGAATTTGCCATTATATGCAAGAAGTGTTCAGAATTGTCGATTTCATTCCAGCAAGACATTTATTGCTCCTTCTAGTTCCAAATTTATTTTTCATATTATTTTAATTTTTGTCATGATTGACAATTTAAAAACAATTTATAATTCTGACATTTTACAGGGAGGAGGCGCTCAAAGCGCCAGATGAGTTATGACGACATTGGGAACCAGGGAAGAGTGCTGCTGAATGAATTTATCAGTGATCGCATGAAAAATGAAGGGCTACAATCTGTACCAGCAATTGAGGAACTAACTGAGCCAGGGACACCCTCAGGTCAGACCCAGATTACATGGATCGTTTGGATAAACCCATCTTAAGTCTGGCACTTTATGTTATGGCATTGCCCAGCCATTAATATTCACTTGTTCAGTTCATAACTGTCCTACTGCAGGAGTTATTTTGATGGCTCTTTGCCTAGGTATATATCACAACTAGAGTATGTATTGCATCCTGAAGACATTTCTCCTGCCTCCGGGTTATGGTCACATCAAGGAAAAATTTCATTTGTATCCTTGATAAATTATAACTTTAAGCTAATAAAGATGTTTATATAAACACTAAGAGTGTATCACAAGATCAAAGTCACAGCATAAAAAACAAAATAAATTAATGATCTCGGTCTACATTTGAGTTTAACTTTTGAGCAAAGATTAAGTTTGTTGCTTTTATATACATATTAACCTGATAGAGCCAAGGATAATCACAGCCATATCTTCTGCCTTAAGGTCAAGATCATAACAAGAACAAATGTAAATCACTTGTTATTTCCTGAACCAGGTTGTCACTTTTTACCCCTTATGAAGCTTCACCCAGGTTCACACTTTGTCACATAACAGACAAATTGCTGGCTCAGAGGTCAAGGATCACTAGTCAGGTGTATCATGTGCCATCAGCATAATATTGTTATTCCTGTCAGGTTATTCAAACACTTTGAATGGGTATGCTTTGCATTTATTAAACATTTCTTTTTCCATATAGTGACTTTTAAGTATTAATTAGATATGGTGTTATGTCATTTACACAAAGGACATGACCCATGCATTACATTATGAGGAGTGACCATTTACGAACCTGCAAACATTGTCACCATTTAACAAATTTGTGTTAAATTTGACAGTGTGGTGTTGTCCAGGACCTATGATATCAACAGTATGTAACATCCAGGACATCTCCCTCCTGCACATTTCCCCCTACCTTATCCCCCCCAACATATCCTTCCTGGACTTTTTTCCCCCATCAAATAAGACTTCCCCTTCCCCAGTCATTTTCCTCCATTATCTTTATACAAATTCATTTATGTAAAGAAACATTTAGCTATGATGTTTACTTGCATCCCACATCACCGTTAGTGCAAATAAATGCATTATCAAATGTAAGATATCTAATTTTCATTCTCTCTCTCTCTCTCTCTCTCTCTCTCTCTCTCTCTCTCTCTCTCTCTCTCTCTCTCTCTCTCTCTCTCTCTCTCTCTCTCTCTCTCTCTCTCTCTCTCTCTCTCTCTCTCACACACACACACACACACACATTATAACAAAAATGGGCATTGTTTATTTGTCAATCAATTGCTAGTGCTTTAACTCACTGTAGAACAGGAGACTTCTTTGCAGTATGTTGAAGAGGCTTGAGTCTAACCTTTCTTTTTTTGTGCATATTTGCTATATTTAAGATAAACAACCAAAAGATTAACCATCATTCAATTAATTTGTTGTTGTGAACAAAGCTTAAATAATGTCAACCTAAATCAGGTCTTCAGTGCACATTTGCCTCAACAACTAAATAAGTAGTACAAAAACTATTCTTAAAGAATTGTAAACACCACCGACTTCAACAATCATGACATCATAGAATACTTAAAAGCAATTGTTTACAACATTTACTTTTAAACAATACATTTTATTTTAATATGTGAAAATATTAGCTTTGTTTAACACTTCTGAAATTTATTTCAAATAACCTTTTCCTTTTAACATAATTTAATCTAAGTTTATATTTTATTGGCAAAATGTCATATTAAATGAATTTAGTTTTAAGATCATGGGAGGGGAATCCAGGGAAAAAATTTCTGGGGGATATGTTGGGGCGGGAGTGTGGTGGGAAGATGTCCTAGACTCAACATCCAGCTATGCCGCTTCCAGGAGATGCTTGAAGATTACTGTCTTCCAGCATGGATTCAAGATAACTGTTTTCGAGCATGGATGTCCACCCTCATTTACAGTTCCTGCCAATATATGTTTCCCCAGTTCAGTATTTACTACCAATGCAGTCTGGTTCATCATTGATATCTTGCATTACTCTAAGAGGCATCTACAAGACCAAAACTTCTGCTGGCCTTACTTTTCACAACTATATTTTGGCCTTAATAAAATTTATATGGTGGATTTCTATGCAAATTCCTAGATGTTAACAGAGATATAACAGGTCTGAAAATGTTAATCCATTTTCCATGCTTATGGACCAGAAACCCTTCCAAGACGAGCAACAACTGGTTTGCAGTGTGATAGCTATTGGTTCTATGCTTAGTCTTGTCTCTGTGGGTGTATTTCAAGAAATAAAGGATAGCTTCGATCCTGCCATGAGACAATGTCAGACATGCCAATGAGTTCATCATGATGTACTGAAGATGTCATCTTCTCACTCACTTGCCAGTTTTAAGAGAGGGAGAAAGAGAGATGCCTTGAGGCAGCCATCAGATTTGAGCCAAATGGACAGGATCATATATAACAAAGTACCTGTATCAAATGGTAGAAAATACCTAGGAAAATCTGCCATCTCAAATGCTTGTTGAAACAATCATGCAGGTCTTCCATTCCAAACCAGAATTGCTGTACCTTCACACCCATTGTTGCCAAATATGCCTTGAGAAAAAAATGCTCTGTGAACAGGTGTAAGATACAGATGCTAGGGCAGAAAGATCCACCACACTGCATGCTAACTATTATGCTTGTGACATAATCTAGCACATTTTTCACCTAATTTTGTCTTACATGGATTATGCTTTTGTGTTATATTAAAAAACTAGATAAACATAAAGTAATAAAATGTTGTTTGTCATTTTTATCATTACCTCTTTAATCCCATTCATCATTTAAATATGAGAATATTTTAAAAACTAATGTTGTGTGTATAGTATAAAAAAGAACATTTATCCATCCTAGATGTATTTGTGCTTTCCTTATTTTCTGTTAATAGTAATTATACCTGACACATTTCCAAGGAAACAGACAGGTTTTGTCAGTTTGGAACTTTGCCTTACAAATTGATCTTATTGACAATATATGTTAGTGAACAAGTCTCTATCTTTAGAGACTATCAGTGGACCAGACTCTACTTTTAAAGAAAATGGCATCAGTTGTTAAGTTAAATACACATTATTGATTTGACTTGTGGATGTTTTGTGACTGAAAAATGTTGGATCTTTTCAAACCTTAAAGACATGTTGAATCAGAAGAAGTACAAGTCAGCACCATATTACTGTTTTGAAAAGAATATGATTAATGCAGTACAACACACAGATTGAGCACATATGCTTAGCACAGACTTTGTGAACATATTGATCAGTGAAGTTAGGCATGTAGACTAGTAAAAGTGTGTGTTAAATAGAAATAATTTGTCAGTATACTTTGTATTTATATTTTGCTCTAACCTACATGGATTTACCCAACTGTTACAAGCATATAATATATAGATTACTTTTTTATCCTCAGATAACACTTTTTTGGCCACTAAGATTAATAATGATTACACTTACACCACTCTTTAGGCTGGCATTTATGCCACCACTTTGAAAACCTATGTTGGATAATGGAGTCTTCTTCCAATGGTGGTTTTAAATTGCTGTCTTCTGTTGCTTTTCAAAAACAAGAAATTAGCCCTTTCAAGGGGTATTGATCTATGATATCCAGTATGATTTGCCATTGTGGAAGACCAAGGCCAAATCAAAGACCTGTTCATGGCAGTGATGTCAAAAGACAAACTAAAGACCTCTCTGTGGAAGTGAAGTCAAAAACCAAAACAAAGTCTGGTTCATGGCAGTGAGGTCAAAGGCCAAAACAAAGACCTCTCTGGCAGTGAGGTCAAAGGTTAAAACAAAGACCTGTCTAACATTTTAGCCAAGTTTGACTTGTTTTGGCTGAAGACCTTGGCCTCGTATTGTAGTGATCCATTCTTGAGTTTTGAACATATAACCCTTCTAACGTCTTTTTTAAGCCTGGCTGACTTGGATCACATGTAAGACATGTTTCCAACTAACCCAAATCTTAGAAGGCAGAATTAGTGAATTTCATACCATATGAATGGATCTGAATTACATCAGGTTATGCCATAATGGTTTTGTTTCTTTATTGATATCCTCTGATTTTATATCCACTGACTGGCTTTTATGCATAGGGAATCAGTCTTTCTTTTTTAAATTGCTGTCTTCATTGTACTGTTTTTTGCTGTTGCACCCACAGGATCCCATCAGAGCTTTGAAGTTGTGCATAAATTATACAGAACAACTAATAAGAGGAAGATATTGCTTGCTTATACTTAAGTAACAAGTAACAAAAGTAGGATATTTCCACTTAAGCTTTTTTGTCAGCAGGAATTTCTTGGGTCATCAGCTCATCCAGCAAGGATTTAACTCGAGACCGTATGAATTTCATAAGCATATTGACTCAAGAGGTTGGAGTAGATCCTAAAACACTTGCATTCATGTGATTGTGTTTCTTTGATAATGCTCAAATTATCCTATCACAAACACTGCATGTGAAACCTTCTAATTTAGAGTTGCATTCTTGGCAGAGCATGTTTCCATTTCAGTAGTATCTTACAAATGTAGCAACTTGGAATGCACTTTTTAAAAAAAACCCTCTCAATTCAAAGCCTTGAAATCAAATACAGGTAAAACTAGTCGTAATGTAATTCTACTTATAATGTGATGGCAGTATGGCTCCCACTTTTTGAATTTAAGGTTACCTTTCTTTTTAACATCATAAATGCATGTTCTCAGGAAATCTGATTATTTGTGTGCCTAGCAGATATTTAATCCCAGAACGGCGTTTATATGTTGCCTTAACTTCTGAAATTTTCCCAAACAAATGATATGTGATCAAGAGGTTAGTTAAAACTGATGACTTTGAAATTTCAATGCACATTTCCTATGGGGAAGTTTTTCTAAAAATTTGTTAATATGATCCAATTTATATTGCAATGTTATTCTTAGGACCACAAGCATATTGTTATAACAGGTTTTTCATATACATTGCATACTGATTTATAACAAAGCACCAGGGAAAACTAAAACTTATTTGATAAAACAGAACTATATCAGCAACATAGAAATAGATTATACTTGCTTTTTTACTGAAATAAGTCTTTAATTAAACTTGAATATTTGCTAATACAAGTTCATTCTGAATGTGTTTCAGTGCATTAACAAAAGAAAGTTCTTGCTGAAAGTCTATTATTTTTGATCATTAACACAGAAGCCAATTAAGTCATGTATTTCCTGTTTTTAGGCCCACCTTTGGGAGCTATTCATGAGGTAGGCAGGGCTCTTAGATGTATAGCCGACGAGTTGGATCAGGACCAGAAACTTCAGAGGTTTGTTCACTTGTTAAAAGCTCATTTACTGTTTTAATAATTTTGTCATAAATTTATATTACAACCTGCAGGATCTGGTTTAGGTATGTCTGAAATTTTTGTCATTTGAACAAAGCATTGGCAAGACACGTCATTTTCACTTCTTTGATAGCCTTATCGTAATAGTTTTTGTTAACGACATAATTGTTTTGTCTTTTTAGTTTGGCTCCTCTCTCAGATATTGTTCAATGTAAAGTCATTTTAGTTTCATTTTTTTAGGTGCTGTTGAATGTGTTGGTAGCTGTGCAACTTCATGCACAAAGAGGAAACATTGTTTTGCAAACCATTCATAACAATAGAAAAAAGGTCTACCAATGTTATATTTGCATATATGTTATTGAAGAAAAAAACTAGATTTTTATGGTATATTTTTTAGGGCAAAAGAAAACATCAATGCTAATAGTTGATATTAATTTGTTAAAAATATATACATGTAAATAGATACGTAGATTATAATAAGTTAGAATTCAGGTATAATTGGAAGAGCAAGTTCTGACATGTAAATATATGTAGACAGATACAGGGATAGGTAGAAAAGATTTTGGAAATAGCTACATTGAGAGAGAGACAGACAGACAGACAAAGAGAGTGTGTCACCTTCAAGTTGGCAACATGCAACAAAATATTTGAGAATTGGACTTTTGTGAATGATTTGAGAACGCTAATTATTGTTGATTTCATTGTTTGCCAAGCAGTTTCTCTTGAGTTTCCTGTAATTATTATGTCAAAGCATAAAAGAAGCCTGTAGTTGCTACAATTTCTTAACATCAATCACACTTTGAACAAACTCCTTCTTCTAGTTGAACACTAATGTCTAGTGCCTTTTATTTCCAAACATGCACCTGTAAAAGAAATCTGATGAGTTGTATTTTTAGTAATTAACACCTATTTGCTATAAAAATTCTTTGAAAAGCTGATGGTTGGCAATCTGACAAACTGACTGAGGATAGTGGAGTCAGTGAATCCCTGATACATACAAATATTATGATTACAATGTAACATAAGTTTAAATATTAAATATTCTTATTATTATTTTGTGCAAGAAACTGAGACTAATCTTGACTGCAAGATGGAAATGATGCATACAGTAGGTTGAAGAAACTGCAGAGCATAAAGCATTAGGGACTGATCATGACACCTTGCACAGTTACTGTATTTACCCAGACCACAGATGTTCAATGAAAGTTCTTGTATTTTGTATCCCTCTCTTAATTTTGTAGACTTGCACATGGGATAGTGCCTTGCAAATCTGAGCTTGTCTGAAATGAACCAGCATGTCCCAGGAGTGGGGAAAGTGGATTTGTAAATTCTTGCTACTGTTATGTTTAGTCAAGAGATTTCCTTATAAGCTTGTAACAGTAATTACATTGGTGACACAGCTTGTGCCCCGTCAAAACTGACAATTTATATGATTGATATGGAAAACATTTTATATTTGGGACCTGATTTTAATGGAGAATTGCCATGAAATTTTATACACATCACAAAGACTATTTGGTCATAAATGAAAATGGTGTTGTTTGCACAACTAGTATAGCTACCATAGTTTCCATTTTGACAGGCTTGTTGTTGCAATTCCTCCTGAATGGATGTCCATATTAACATAGGTTTTTCACTTATTAATAGACTTCTTATGATGTTTAGTTGGTCCTAATTGAAAATGGCTCCAATATCATGTCCATTATTGTAGCCAGAATGGCTGTACTGAAAATCTTGTTATCACTATTACTCTTGAATGATGGGACCATATCAACATGAAGGTTTTCACTTGTAGAAATTTTATGATACCTAGTTGATCATAAGTGAAAATAATGCTATCTGTACATCAAATATGACTGCTGTGATGGCCTCTTGAAAATCATTTCATTACTTGCTGCCATGAATCCTGAATGAAAATGGTGCTAATCTGACATCCATCTTGTTACCGTAAATTAAAAGGAAGAAATAGTCTTATGATGAATTCCTGGAAATTCTTTTTTATCTCATAGTTTCCATC
This sequence comes from Potamilus streckersoni, assembly GCA_016746295.1. Lineage (NCBI taxonomy): Eukaryota > Metazoa > Mollusca > Bivalvia > Unionida > Unionidae > Potamilus > Potamilus streckersoni. The sequence continues at coordinate 559,734 of JAEAOA010000841.1, read as the reverse complement.
CCGTTGAATGATTCCTGTTATGCTTCAAGTTTAGTTGATGGCATCTTCTCATTGTTTACATAAATGTGCATTCTTGACACTTTATAAGATCTGTTCTTCTTGATGGAAAATGAGGCAAGGTGGGAGAAAGAGAGAAAAATATGAAATAGGCAAATAAAAGTTTGAATAGCATAACTGTAACCAATTAAATGTGATTCATGCCCATGATTGTATTATGAAAGAAGAAGCAGTGTATGGGGGTGGCAGGTGGGATGGGCTTTGTAGTGAGGGGCTACTGAAATATCCCCTTTTCACAGCACATGCATAATCTTATAGTTTAATAGGTTGATGCATCTTTATTAGGAGGAGGCTCTACCAAAATTAGGTTACAACTATCACTTTATTAAAAGCATAGCAGACAAAATAAAACATTCAATAAAATTCTTTTGTAAAATAATTTCTTATATATTACATGTGACATGATCTTATGAGATATCTTTAGATGAGGTAAAATTTCAAATATGAAGTTATAATCGTAATTGTGATACAAATTGAGTTCAGTACGTAATATCTGGAAACTTGAAATTTTTCTTCCTTCATCTACCCATAGAAAATTTGTGGTGGGTTTTTTTTCCAGAATGATAAACCAGGTGTCCCCAGATGCTACTCATGATACATTTCTGAGGGTTGCCAATGAAATATTTTCTGATGGTGTTATCAGCTGGGGCCGCATCGTTACATTGTTTTACTTTGGATACAAAATGACAGTAAAGGTGAGTTGTTTAACTTCATTTATTTTACCATCTAGTTCATTTATCTGACCTAAATTGTTGAAACTAACACTGTTAGATAAAGTGATAAACAAATTTTGTCTGTGATGAATTATTAGAAATTATTCCCAATTGTGGCATTAAACTATGAATGACTTTTTAGAATTATTTCCATTTGTGGCATTAGTATGTGAATGACATTTTTACAATCATTTCCATTTGTGGCATTAGTATGTGAATGACATTGTACAATTATTTCCATTTGTGGCATTAGTATGTGAATGACATTGTACAATCATTTCCATTTGTGGCATTAGTCTGTGAATGACATTTTACAATCATTTCCATTTGTGGCATTAGTCTGTGAATGACATTTTACAATCATTTCCATTTGTGGCATTAATCTATGAATGACTTTTTCGAATTATTTCCATTTGTGGCATTAGTATGTGAATGACATTTTTACAATCATTTCCATTTGTGGCATTAATCTATGAATGACTTTTTCGAATTATTTCCATTTATGGTATTATTAACAAACTTATTGTTTGTAGTAAGAGAATGATGTGAAATTTTATTTTATAAAAGTGTGATATATTTGCAAATGTAGATTTACCACCTAATTAATGAAGACCAATTCCAAAATCATTGAACTTGCAATGCGCACCAACACATGGACAGTATAGTAGTTTTACATACAAAATTTTTGGTTTTATGTCTTGTTGAAAGAAGTTCTGGTATATATATCAATTGAGATTATACTCATATTTGCTGTCATGTTTAATGACATAAGTGGATTGTTGGGATTAATGCAAATATCAAATCCATTTCTTATTAAAATGGCCTCTTGTTGAGTCAGGCAAAAATATGTCAAAATTTGTTTGTGTAAATGGTAATAGCTTTCAACCATGTGGTTTGTTTCAAGGTGTTTTTGAGTAAAATATAATAAGCCTTGGCCCAAATTAAGAAACAAATATTCTGGCAATAACAAGTAAATTTTTATTATGATCCTTTAACCAGGTCAGATAAAACTTTAATTTCCAACTGTACCAGATATCTGGTATTGTATATTTTTTGAGGTAGTAATTGAGCCTGCTGTCAGTTAAAAAAATTTAAAAACAGTAGCATACATGCCAACCATTATACTTTTGGCATAATCATTATGTTTTTTTCACTATATTACACCTTACAAATAAATGTATTTGGATTATGCTTTTTCGGTACATCCCCTTCCAAACCAATTTAATAATTTGTTTTCTCATTTTTATTAACATCCCACTAATCGCATAGAACGTAATCTGAAAGATGGCTTCTATGTAACTATGACATAAGTGTATGCATGTCCGTAGAGTCGTGTGCACTTTTGTAACGGTATTATGTTCTATTTATAGCAGCTGTTCTATTTCTGAGAAACATGCTGGTTTGTACTTTCAAACTTTTTACCTTGGTTTCTGCTTATAGCAGCTGTCTGGCTTATTTAGGAGAGAACAGACTGGTTTTCTTATTTTAAATGTTTGCTTGCATATTCTTTGTCATAAATCATATGAGGTACAGAACCATTCTGTAGGTATTTACTGCTAAAAGTCAAGTCAGATTTATTCTAGTCAATGCATATGTTACACAAAATATGTTTCTCAAATGGTTTCACAGTTGGATTAGAAAAAGATGAAAAACCGATTCAAAGATGAATACACGAAATACACAATACAGCATTCCATTCTAAGGTAGGTTTATGCCCACTGCAGGCTGTGTGGAAAGGATTTTAATATTGGTCATAGTGGTAAAACAAAGCAGCCTTGAATATTTCATTTTACTAACTCCAATACTAAGGTAACTTTTTTTTTACAGCAGAAAATAATGGTGGACAGGAATTTTATAAATGCAAGGGCATTATTTACTAAGTTCTTTATAGAACACAGACTACTCCTAGAGGTAGAATACAAAGTTGGTCCTTTGTTCAAAGGGATGCTTCCTGAGGCCAAAATTGCAGAAATTATGCATGTGCAAGAACAAAATCATTTAATATTGTTAAGTTTTTAGCAGAAGGTACATCACATAAAATTGAAGAAGCCATGAAATTTGGGTCCTCTATTATTGCAGCAGATGGGAGCAATGATTATGATGACAAAAAATTGTACCCAGTCTGTGTAAGAGACTTTGACAAAGAAAAGGGCAAGGTCAGAGTGCTCTTTTTTCATTACCAGAATTAACAGCAGATTGCACTAGATATAACATTTTCTTCATTGTTTGATAATTCTTTGACTAAACATAAGGGCTGTTATATTAAAACATATATGGGGGGGAGGCACTTTCAAAATCAACCAACCCACAACAGAAGCAATTTAAAAAATTATGATCCAACGTCAGATGTTTTAATATAAAAATACTGCCTCTTACAGAAGTATTCATTTTTACATAATTTCTGGCTATGGGTTAGTGGGTGGTAGAAACCTTTTTAGTATTGGGTTGGAGGACAGAAATGATTTAAATGTCAGCTAGCTGGAGGTAATCTACTGAATTCTTACAGATCATATTATCTACTGCATATTTTTATTTGTATTCATTCATTATAATCAATATTTTGTCCTTTTGTTTGTTTGTCTGTCAGCCATGTATGTCTCTGATACTGTGAAATCACAAATTTTCTTGGTGGCTTATTTTTTGTAGATGTCATCAATCATTCCCTTAACTACTAATTTAATGTCCATGAATATAGATTTTACATTAGGGATTTCTATTCTAATACAGAAATCATGGATTAATAAACTGCCTGTTTACTAAAATGATCACTATGTTTTGCTATTTAATTTTCTTCTCATGCTTACTGCTTTTGATGAGAATAATAGCTTAATCTTGTATTGCTGTAAATGTGTGGTCAGATGCTATGATTCCCTTTTATTTTTTTTACAATAAATGTTTTGGTAAACTTATAATAAATGATTTGTCAGAAAAAAAAATCATTAATGCTTGCATTTACACTATATCATTTCTTGTAAGGAATCATCCATAAAGGACGTCCACAAAATGGGGATAGTGGTTGTTCAAATGTGGACAAGGAGGGAGGGGGTTTAAAGGACTTTGTGGACATCTGCACGCTAGTATTTTTTGTTTTAATATTCTGTGTTGAACAGCTGCTTTATGCTTACTGCATGTATTCTTATATGTTTTATGGATGTCCTTTATGGGTTATACCTAATTATAAATTATTTGTTAATTTCAATTTTTGTATGATTTATGCCATAGAATATATAAGAATGGGTTGGCATTAATACATAGGTCTAGCCCCTAGTGCCTGAGGTTGATATCTTGGTCCACATATCAGCCCTGCTAGATGGGGATGTCACATGTTTTATCTCCCACTTCTAGTCTTTCATTTAAGATTTATACATATGGTCTGATGGATTTTCATGACAGAGTATAAGATGCTTGTCTTGTGATACAGATCTGAAGGGCTTCCAAGGCAGAGTGGTACAAGATGCTTGTCATGTGATTACTTGCCTCCAATGTGTAAATGAGAATGTTGCTAGTTACTTGTGGAAGGTCAGTGGTTCTACATAAGTGGTCCAGAGGTCTCTCTAGAATTTTAAAACTCGGACTCTTAATTTGGTATATTAAAAAAAAGGAGTCCCACCAGAAAAAGTTGCAGTCCAACCAGCAAAAGTTTCAGTCCGAACTAAGCCAGAAATCATGTACTTTGTTACCCTTGGCTATGGTCGCATCCAAACTTTCAGTTATAGTAACTTTAGCACAGTTCTGAATCTCATTGAATTCTTCTTCATTTTTCCATTTTACTACAAAACACTTGTCTAAATTTTCAAACAGCATTTTGTCCAAGTCTCTTGATTTCGAGTTCGCAGGCAATATTTATATGGCAACAACCGGAAATGAAATCAATAACAGTGATTGTGCTGGGCTTCGCCAATGTCCCAGATTGCAAGTATGTTTTACATATTGGTGACACAATATACCTTCCAGCCATAATTTTGGCTACAACATTTTTGACTGATAAAAATGGTATATACAGTCTCGAGTTTGGAGTGGAGAAATTCAAAAGCACCATGACAGAAAGCCGAAAATTTGGATATTAAAATGCACTTGAATCAATTGTTAAATAAATAAATACTTTTTTCATATTGACAAACCACCCTAACTACAGGGGTTCATTACAAAGAAAATTCAGTCTAACCTGTAACAATATTTATTGTTATACTCAATTTTTTTTAATGAACTCCTGTGACCCTAACAGTTAATTGTTATGTCATTAGCCACTTATGCTGATTTCTGGCAATGATACTTGTATGCAGTAATATAATCAAACTAGCCATGCAACTGACTAGCTACAGCCGACCGCCTCTGAGGGTGGAAACGTGAAATGACTAGTGGACCACATGACAGCAACTTAAAAAAAACATTTAAAAAAACCCCAGAAAAATAGTTTTCCTGCAACTTCAATGAAAATTGATTACCTTTAAAGCCCTGATATATACTCAGGAAATTTTTTAAAAATTGTGTCTTTGTTCTACACTTCACTTGATGTTGCTGCAAATGGGTGCTTGTTTTGTGCATCAAAGTGAGCCTTTAGCAGCACTTTCAATAACATATGCACCTTCATCAAAGCAAGCCGGCGACCTTTGATCAAAGAAGCCAGCAACAAACTAAAATAAAAGCATTGTTTCAGTTTTAATAGTGATTAGAACATATTTATTTTGCCATAAAAATCCCCTCCATGCAACAAAAACGTGTAGGTGATTTTCTGCATCCTAAATAAAAATTAACATCCAGATATGCGCAATTAAGCGTTTCAGAGATCTCTGGTGGTGTTTGGTGTTTCAAAAGTTCTTGGAGTTTCTTCAGCAGTAAAATTGGCTGCCATATATAGATTCTCTTCATCTAAAAATGGTGAAAAAGGCCATAATGATCTATCAAAACCTGAGATCTCGTGTCTGGATAACTTTGGCTGTTGAGATAAACATCAAATTAATGGAGGCCCATGTGTACTAAGGTGCTTGCTTTTATGGATCACTTGCACATCTCACAGATCATTTTTGCCACAGCTGTATGAGTTTCTAACTTTGACTAGTAATTTTTGTAGACCTTTGAATATTGTCAATTATGCTTTCTGGCATTTACCTAAAAGTCATCATCAGTTGGTAAAAATGAATTTTTCATGTAAACTGTGGAGATGTCTTGAGCAATCTTGCATCACATGCTGCCAAAAAGTTTACATTTTAGCTCACCTAAAGTTTCTCTAGCAATGTTAATTGTTCCATCCAGAACTGTTATTACTAATTCAAGCTATATTCACCAATATCTGGGCTGGGGATGTACATCTAAAATAAATATTTGTAACAAAAGTATGAGAATGCATCAGTGCTTTTCAAGGATGCATTTAAACTGGGCCACAACCAGAATCAACAAACCAAGAAATGAAAATATTCACATCTCTCAAGCAGAATTACAGTGTATAATCATAATCTGCCAAAAGATTTTTCAATCTTTAAATTTGCCAGATTTTTTTTTCAATCATACTGATTCAGTGGACATAAACAGAGACTGAAACAGATAAAACCAGAAGGTTAAAATCGATTTGAGTAGCTAAAATGATGTGGTTTAGTTAACTGTACACCCTTTATTGTCTTCCCTTTGATGTAATTTCTTACTGCAGTTGAGAAAAAATTTTGCACACATCAAAAAAGAGGCACACTTCTACTCATTACTGTTGTTATTATACTTCTCCATTCCAGCCTATTCTTATGATCTTGTCCCCCCACATACTGTTTGTCTTCTTTATGAATGGTAATCTAAATTTGTCACTTTTCCTACTACTGTACTGTTTGTAAATATGCATATCAATGGGAAATGCAGTGGGGAGACTAAATTCAAAATAGAAAACCTCTAATGTTTGAAAATGAGTTTCAGAAAATTCCATAGAGATATTCTCAAGGATAATAAGAAGTTTCATTGTTCCATGCAGTGAAATTACAGCATCAGTATTGTACTAACTGAACAATTCAGAAATTGAATTTTGACACAGATGATTGTCTCATGAAATGTTTAGTTTTTTTAATAAAAAGGAATCTTCTTAAGTTGTGTATCACAATTAACCTGAATCTCCTGCTTGAAGAGTCCTCATTTCAGAAAAACTATTACACACTACAGTGGGTAACTGGACTAATCAACAAACACAAAAAGATGTGATGTAATGCACAAATATTTTTGCGTAAGGTAGTGGTTGTTGAAACCAGTTGGGATCATGTTATCAATCTTAAATGTTGGACATGTTGAAAACAAATGTGATTTATACAGAATAATGAACAAGTTCATCTGAAAAAGCACTTTATTGACAATTATTCTTGATTCGATTATAAAGCAAGGATTCAGTCATTTAAACAGACCCATTACCCCACTCCATTCCACCCCACCCCTCAGTTCTCTGGACTTTTTTGTCTAGCAGATTTTTGGGATGTCCCTTGCGCCCTCGCTTATAGTTCGGTCTGATTTTTAGATCCCGATGTGCTCAAGTTATATTGGTGTTATTACACCAATATAATCTGACAAGTTAGAGAGTTGTAATTTGTCCTCGGTAGCAATCAAGTCTATGCAGCAAGGAATGGCAGCTCGTGTACCAGGGCACAAACTCAAATGACCAAGTGCTCTTCCCAAAAAAGGATGGAACAAGGCTGAAGTTAAGGACTTAAGAGGCATGAGAATTCTCTGGCTAAGCAAACAGAATTTAACACTCCACTACATGTTGATGTTCTTGTTTCTAGAATAATTTAGCTTTTCCAGTAAGCCAAGGAGAATAAAGATGGCATTTTTGTGCTCATTTTAATAATATAAAACTTCTTTTAAATGTGTAACTCAGATAAGTAAAATGGTTCAAGAAAGTATGCGGATGGAAAGATGTGTCACAGAAAGATGGGCAGTTTAAAGAATTACTTTGAATTATACTCTCCGTATTCCACATTATGTAGATTTCCATAATTCATAGATAACTTTCAATAAGGACTTTCTTGAGTAATTTCAGGTAGACATAGGTCTATATATGCTGTTGTCCTTTAAAACAAATGTCACCATTTCTCCTGTACTTGCTATAGGCAAGCTACCACAGATAACTTACAATGAGGACATTGTGGACAGAGATCTTTATATAATGTTATTCTTGAAGACAAATTTGATCATTTCACTTATACCTGATATTGACAAGCTGTCATAGAAAACTTATAGTTTGGACTTTATGGACATATATCTTTATAATATATTGTTCTTTATACAGGCTATAGACAAGCTACCATTAATAAAAGCCATTATTAATTGGGTCATCAACTTCATCGTAGACAAAGTTGCACCTTGGATTATAGATAAAGGAGGTTGGGTGAGTAAAATCCATCATGTAAACATTATCTTTTAAAATAACCAGTCTGACATAATGTTTCTTATCTCTTGTAATCATTGATTTTTATTTTCCATCTTGAGATCTTTTCTCTTATTGTTTATGACCATGGATTTATTTTCCCCTACCACACCAGAAATTTTGTATCTTGTCTTTGAGATACTTGATTTTTATTCCCCCACCATACCATAGATTTTGAATGTTATCATTTGTGATTATTGGCTTTTATTTCCCCACCAAACCCAAGATATTTTATCTTGTCATTTGACACAATTAATTTGTATTTCCCTACCATGCCAGAGATCTTGTATTTTGTCACCTGTGATTTCATATTTGTACAAATCTGACATCAAATTTGACAAAGACTCTGGCCAGGAAGCGATTCCATATTGGTACCAGTGGTGCTGATCTGCCATCAGATTTGGCTGCCTATGCTTATAATTGATAAATCTTTCAACTACCTTTTTGTCAAAAAATGCCCAACTAAGTGTTGACTAAATTTAACATAAAAATTCTTGGATTTAGGGTATTTCAGATTTATACATTTGTTGCCAGTCTGCCACCAAATATCACTACCTAAATTAATTTCAAAATTTAAAAGACCTATGACTGACAGTTTAAAAACTGCTTTAAAAAAATTGTCCAAATTTTACAGAAAGCATTCTGGCATGAACGGTTTCAGTTTTGTGCAAAGGATGGTTATTTTATCATCTGTTAATAAGAATAGACTTTTACATTACTACTTTCAAAACCTGCTCTTCTCATTTTAACAGTACGTGTCCTGGCATAAAACCCATAGAATGTAATGCTTAATACAAATTGGATTGCCCAGTATCCATGATTAGTTAATTTAGCTTTCAGACATGTGTCTGGCAGCATTATATTCACCTTGAGCAAATACAGTTTTCAGTAAATTACAAATCAGAAATTTGTTTTCATGATTGTTTAACTAATGTTTTTGGCTTTTCCCTTTTCCAGATCAGCTTGCTCTCCTTAAATATTGCTTTTCTATCTCACAGATCAGCTTGTTTTTTTTAATCATAGTAATATAGCACACATATCAACTTTTCTTTAAGTATGGTTATTATAGCACACATATCAGCTTTTCTTTAAGTATTGTTATTAGAGCACACATATCAGCTTAATTTCTTTAAATCATAGTATTATAGAACAAAGATCAGCTTTCTATAAATCATGTTATTATAGCACAGATATCAGCTTTTCTTTAAATCATGTTATTATAGCACACAGATCAGCTTTTCTTTAAATCATGTTATTATAGCATACAGATCAGCTTGTTTTCTATAAATCATAGTATTATAGCACACCTATCAGCTTTTCTTTAAATCATGTTATTATAGCACCCAGATCAGCTTGTTTTCTTCAAATCATGGTATTATAGCACCCATATCAGCTTGTTTTCTTAAATCTTGCTATTATAGCACACAGATCAAAATTGATCCTTAGTATTTGCCCAGTATGACATGGAGATATGACTTTACAACATAGCTGCCAAGAGTCCAGTTTTTCCTGTATTAACCCTGTATTTTCTACCTGAAAAAAATGTAAATTTTATTTTTAAAAATTAAAAATCTGTTATTTTTAAAAAAAATTATTAAACAAAAACTTTATTTGCAATTTTCTGTTTAAAATGGGCACCTGGTTCTATTTTGAGATTATTGTATTGCATTTACGAGTGTGAGTATGTTGCACTTTTGCACCTTGTGAATGGGCACTTGAGTGGAACAGGTTATAAGGTTCAAAAGTGCAACACATTCAACTTTGACATAAAATAATTAAGTTGCTTCCTACTCTACTGATGGTTGTATATGTTGTGAGTATGTACATTTGCATTAAAGCTTTGAATTTTTTTTATTTATTCCTGAAAATGAGTATATTTTTTTTCATAAACAATCAGTGATTTTGTACTCTTGGTTTGGCAGCTATGTTCCAAACTAAATGAAAGACCTATTTAGACTAATAACATTATTTATCAAGATGGAAATAAATTTATTGTTCCTCTTAGATTTTGATAAATCTACCAATTATTATCAGTGTGTATCCGGGCTCAGATTCTTCCAGCTGCAGGTAATATAACAGGTTGGTAATCAGTTGCTTCATTTAGAATAGCAGATTTAATCTTACAAATCTCTTCTGGGAATTTAATTTTTTCACATATTTTTTTTTAACACAATAAAACCCATTCATGAATTTCATCAATAAAAAATATTTGAGTTTTTCTGAAGAATGATGTGTGCTGTTGCTTAATAGTATTATGGGATTTTATATACAAAAGTACAAAGATGCATTGTCAGCACTAAGTGTAGGGGCATCAGATGTTCTCAAATTCATTTAGACAGGTTTTGAAATATAAATTTAAAGCAGATTCCTGACAGATTTTAATGTGGATTTTATAAACAGATTGATTTGTATTATGAAGCAACTAGAAATTCACATGTCTAGCACCATTTTTAAGAAGACTAACATTAAACACAATAAACTTAATTTTGTGTTGGTTAGTTTAAATATTAAATATTAGCTATTTAATTTAAGAAACAGGCAGATGTAAAATTAACATATAGTAATCTGTACCTAGAATATGTATGTAATATATACCTCACAAAACATCACTTTATAAACATTAACACATTACAGTATATAAACAAGTGCCTAATGGTTAATGGCAGTTACATTTCATTGTCCTTTCTAACAGTTGAGAAAAGAGGGCCTGATGATCCATACCACAGAGATTTCAAAAACGCTTAATTACACATATTTGGACACAAATTTTTTATTTGGGATGCAGAAAATCACCCACATATGAGTCCTCTGTATGCATGTTTTTGTTGCAAAGAGGAAAGTTTTGCAGCAAAATAAATATATTTTAATCACTGAAAACTGAAGCAATGCTTTTATTTTAGTTTGTTGCTGACTTCTTTGATCAAAGGTCACTGGCTTGCTTTGATGAAGGTTCATGTGTTATTGAAGGCACCGCTAAAGGCTTTCTTTGAAGGACCAAATAAAAACATTTCCTTAGTATATATAGGTGCTTTAGAGGTAATCAGTTTTCAATGAAGTTACAGCAAAACTATTTTTCCGGGTTTTTCTTTTGTTTTTTTTAAATTTCTGTTGTGTGGTCTACTGTAGTCATTTCAAGTTTTCGCCTTCACAGGTGGTTGATTGTAGCTAGTCATTTGCATGGCTATTTTGATTATATTACAGCATACAAGTATCAAGGCCAAGTATCAGCATAAATGATTATGATATAACAATGCACTGATGGGTGGTTGGTCAATATAAAATAAGGATTTGTTTATGTAACAATTTATTCCAGTGCACTTTTATATCCAAGTTAGCAGCTTCCTGTCATGGTGCCTTTGAATTTCTAAATTTCAAACTCTAGACTTTATATCCTGTTTCTAGCAGCCAAAAATGTTGTTGCCAAAAATATCGCCAGATGGTATATTTTATCACCAGTATGTAGAACAAAATCAGAATTTGCAACATTGGCAAAGTCCAACGCGATCACCGATCACCGTTATTGATTTAATCTCCAGTTGTTGCCATATAAATATTACCTGCGAACTTGAAATCAAGAGACTTGGAAAAAATGTCATTTGCAAATTTAGAGAAGTATTTTTGGAGTTACACTAAAAAATAGTGAAAATTCCAGTGAGATTAAGAACTGTGCTAAAGTTGGTAGACCTGATAGTTTAGAGGCAACAGTAGCCAAGTGTAAGAAAGTATATGATGCCTAGCTTACTGGGAACTGCAACTTATGCTGTTGGGATTCCTATTTTTACCAAATTAGGAAAACTGGATTCTTAGTTTTAAAATCCTAGCGAGTTCTGGATGAAGTCAGATTATTTAGAAAGTCGGATTATTTAGATGAAGTCAGATTATTTAGAAAATAAATCTTGGGTTGCAAGTACCAATTCCAGTTTCTTGTTTAATGAAGAAACTCAAAAACATATTATTACATGCTCTCACATCATGGATTTATTACTTTCAGCAATGAATATTTCATTTTTCAGCATTATACAATTTGAATCAGTTATTATGGAATCAGAATATGGCACAGTTCTCCACAGTTTTATTGTCTGCTAAATTAACCATGTCTACTGTTGACAAGGAAACTAGTAGAACTGCACTAGAATTTTACAAAGCAATGTAAACCATTTCACTTACAATTTGTCTTTTCAATTTCATTTCTGCTTTATTATTTTTAAGGACTTTGTTGATTGAGATCAAACTTGGTAAGGAGCTATATATTAAGAAGACCTTAGTCAATTTTGATTTCACCATTTTCTGGTTTGATTGTAATGAGTTATGGCCCAATTTGACTTGTAACTTTGCTTTTCAGGTTCATGCATTGAAATTAATTTTGGTTTGAAGCTTTTTATAAAGAAGACCTAGGTCAGGTCTGATTTTGGAATTGTAGCCAGTGATTGGCATAAACCTTTGGCATTTATGTTGCATATTTTTTCAAGGGCATCAGTGGCATGTGGAAACACTTTAACATATTAGCTATTAAGTGAATGTGCAAAAAAAAGTATCAGACAAATTTTCTTCAACATTTAAGAATGGCAAAACAAACTCTGAATAGAAAGATGACAGTATATTATTTATTGTTCTTTTGCCTATAAAGCAACATATTATGGTGGATTACTCATAGTTTGTGTGTAATATTGCACAGCACCCACTGAATGGTTTGAAATATAGAATTCCAACTGTGAAAAATGATTGGGATGATTTGTATTTAATGAAACCCCTGCGTAAAAATAGTCTAAATCAATAGATATTTAACAGTTGTACATTACATACATTTTTACCAGGTTATTTACAGGTTTGAAATTCTGAGCAGTACTGTCAGAATATCTCTTTTACCCCCAACTTCACCACCCAAACTTCCTCTTTACAGAGGGCTATACTAATACTAGATAATGTCTATGTGGGTGTGGTTTGGATACAAAAAATATTTGTTTGCTATTAGCACCAGATTTGAATACTCATATCTGTATAAGAATATCCTTTTTATTTGCTACAGATCCCCATATTTTTTTTTGTGTAGGAAGATATATATTAATTGCTGGGTAGTTGTAAAACTTTTATTGAAGTGGCTTTTAATTAATACAAGCTGTCATAATTTCATTATATCAAGTGAACAAATTAATATTATTTTCCTTGTCCCAGAACATGGTAATTAAGAAAAACATTTATTCAAAATGTTTTCCCCAATACTTTAAATTTTTTGACACCCCTTCAACTATACAATGTATGGAAATAATTCTTAAGTCTTTGATCAAATGTTACAAATACCTTTGTTCTTCATTTTTGTGGGCTATTGTTTCTTTACTTGCTCTTTTAATTCAAAGAAACAAGTGAAAGATCAACAGAAAGTTTGGATCTTACTCTTAGCCTTTAAGACATTGTAAGTTGCTGTGCTTGTAATGACTAATCAATGTTATTTTATTAAAGGTACAAGTCACATTGTGAATGGTTGTATATCAATAATATTGAATTGCTGTTTTTATTCATGTAAACAGCTTTATCCATACACACTACACAAGTAATGCAAAGTTCATTTCCTGGCATTTTTCTTATTCAAGAAGATAAAATACATTCGGACCAAAATAGGTAGTGCTGATTACTGTCCTTTTGCTCTCAGTATGTCAGATGTGTATTTAGTGGATCAGGTAACCTGTTTTTACTCCACTTTTTCAGCCAACATCTTATGTTGTTCATTCAGCATGATTATATCCATGCAACCAAAGTATGGGGCAGTATACTGCAGTCAACTTATCTCTCTATCCATCACACTTTTGTTTACTTAATTATTCCATGAACCCTCTGAGACAGCTTCATGAAACTTACATGCTTTTGTGTCATCACTAGAAATTGTGTAAAGTATGGAGTATGATTAACATTTTAAATTATCTCCATCTTTATTTTAAAATCTGTTCATCCATGTACCCTTAATATCTCCAGAATCGACCCTTAATATCTCCAGAATCGTTTTCATGAAAACTGGTATGATACAGTACTTGTATCATTATAACAGCTCGTGTTCCATATAAAATTGAGTCTTGTTTGATCAGTCCTTTTTAAGTTATCTCCACATTATGTCCAAATTGTATGTACATTTCATATCTTGAAGTGAATTTTCCATAAGCACCTGCTTCCTGGCAAATCCAGATCCAGTTAGGGATTATTAGTCATTATAAGAGTTAATTAACTAGTCATCCCAGATGAACAAAGAAACCAAACACATGAAAGGAGCTCAAATTTGAGTGCAAGTGTCCCCAACATTTTTCATTAGGAAGAAAACTTGAATTTAAATGAACACCAAAACTTACAGCCCATTTTTTAAAAAAATGTATTATAAGAAATTTGTTAGGCAGTCCAAACTTTTAAAAGGTCCCAACATATATAGTAAATATGGTTTTTCAAATTTTGCACTTAGGACATTTACAATTAATTGGGATCTGATTCATAATACTATAATTGTCTTTTAATTTTCACTTTGTATTGTTGAGAAATAAATTGCTTGTTGATTGTACTCTGTGGTCTTGGAAATGCAAAATCATGCATATTTGGACCCAAATTTTTTATCTCCAATGCAGAAAATCACTTACGCAGAGTTCCTCCATACACACTCAAAAGCTTGGTGGCAAATTCAATGGCTTGCCAGTCCTGCTTCAACTGCCTGCTGAGTGAGAAAATGGACATACAAGAACTATATGTCAGTGGTATAAAAAATTTGGAAAATTAAACTCTATGACAATCACTGATTCTCCTCATCTGGACATTTAGCCATTTCCAGTATGCTCACTATGTTTATGGGACTGCAACTTTTGTTGCTGAGACTCTTATTTTTTTTAAAAAAATAGGAGCCCTGGACTCCTAGTTTTAAAATCCTAACAAGACCTCTGCTACTTAAGTTGCTGGTTTTACTTCTTTTATGTTACATATTTTAAGATCTTGAGTTTTAACATAACAAGACTGACTTATTGGAGCATCCCTTAGTGTAAGATCCCTCATTATAAAGTAAGTCGCTTTTTTAAGGATGTCATATGCAGCGTTATAGAGTGAGAAAACAATATTCTAATAGCATTTCATGTTTTTCAGGAAGCCATCAGGGAATATTTTGGGACACCAAAAGGCCAGGTCATAGCCATTTTCACTACAGGTTTCCTTGTATGTGTGGGAATTTATCTGTACCATTCAACAGGATAGTGGAACATTGTTATATATTTTAGCAATTCTTCACAAATTACTTGTGTAGAAGTTGTTATCTTTGGATTTGGGACATTTATTTGAGTATTTAAATAGATAAACTCATATTTTGCAATGATAAGACTTTAAAAAAATTGCTACTGTTTTTTTGGATGTACCAACACAGAAATGACATCTGTTAAGTGCTATTATTTTATCAGGAAACAAAGAATGGTTTCAGAATTGTGTAATGTCATTTAACATGTGCTGGACACATTGACTGATTATTTGAGAGAAACAATTTTATTCATTAACTTTCATCTAGGTTTTTCTAAAGGTTTTATTATAGGTTATGGTAACCTGTCATGACTCAGCATACCACTAATCATTATCATGTATATCCAGCTATTCAACCTGTTTTAATTATTGTAGTCACCTATGCATAGAAAACATACTTATTGAAACCATGGACATATAGTATCAATCCTTCAGGATTCATAGGGTTATTCTACCTGTGTAAATGATGCCTTCTCAAAGATCATTGCCTGTAGCTCCATACCTTTATAGAGCTTTTTTTTTTTGGTTGTTTAATGTTACAGCTGGCAGTTATGGGGCCTGGGTCTGATATTTTGGGGAACAATAAATCAGTTTGGAATGAAATTTCCTGAAGTAAATTACTTAAATTTACAATCATTCATGATTTTGAAATGTTTTTTCTTTTGTGCAAGGGCTAATAATAATTGGCCTGAGATGACCCTAAAATAAGGATGGGCAAGTACTATGATGTTTTATATAATTTATGTATGGATAGATATTACATTTGTAGTGCAATTTTGAGTTAATTGTATTAGAGATTATGTGTAAAACAAATTAGCAATTGTCAGGTACTGTAATTAATATATCAATTTTAATATCTCACCAAAAATGTTGATTGCATAAAATATACATCTATCAACTTAAACTTTTTCTATTTCTATGTGAATTGAATAAACACTAATAGTAATATTGTTGTTGAAGATGTTGTGGGTATAAAGTAGGTTTTCAGAGCTCGATAGGCTAAACATGGTGGCAAGAATAACTGGTGGAGTAAGAAGTGGGGAAAATCCCTGACCTAGTGAAAACTACTAACAAGCTTTCTCACATACCAACATTGGCTAAGCCTGAGACTTGAACCTACAGATATGGGATGACACTGATAAGTCAAACAATTTAAATCACCTGGCCACCCATGTATCCAATAGTAATATTGTAAACTACAAATAAAAAAGCTGTCCAGTTAGTGTATCTGTTCATCCATGAATAAGGCTGTAACAGTTATCAAATTTCTAAATAAGTACATTGTATTGAATAACTGAAATGATGATGTTTATTCAGAATGATTTGAAATTCAAACTTAGCTTTGGTCTACACATTAGTCTTGCTGATGAGAGTTATGTATCTGTTTAAACCATTAACAAGTTCATTTGTCTTTTGCCTCCTATTATGCCATGATACAGTTTGTAAGACATGTCTTTGGTGAATGTATCAGACATTTTATGTAAAACATCCTAGGATACTGTTTCAGACTGATACATATATGCACATAATGAAAAGAGACTTATGCATTGGATGCTCTTGTAGAAACTGCAGTGGCTAAGAAAGTTTACAGTGGCTTATAATCTTGAAAGAGTGATTCTTTAAAACAAAATCTTATACATCAAAATTTGTCTTAAAATGTTTTTCAAAGGTAAATGTTAGTCAAAGGAAAATCTTAATTTAAATCAACCAAATTCGTAATATGCAATACAACTGGTTTTCATCAGTTTTGTTGGGGGGGGGGTCCCTAGAGATACCACTATCCATGGGAAAGTCCTCCATACTTTAAGAAAAGAATTATAGAAAAAAAATCCTCCTAGTCTCTCTCAAGCAGATATATGCAAATATATTATTTAATTGGGTCAAGTAGTTCCTGCATAGCTGACAGCCACATACATAATTGTTTACATGATTACCAATTTTGCAAACATTTACAGTCAATAAACTGAGCTCAGATGTTTATACATGTAAATGTTGTAGACTATCTATGAAAAGAAAAAAAGATCCTTACTAAATCACCTTTACTGATGACTTACTACCCATGAATTGCAAGGATGCTAAGTGTTAAGCACAATATACAGAGGTCTTCATGGTCTGCATATTTTGAGTATCTTCTACAGTCTTCAGTTTTCCGAGTGATTACATGGTAAGTTGGAAGTGTGTTTCTAATAATAACTAGTGCTTACCTTTTACCTGGTTATGTCATGTGCAAACAGGGGCATGGAGTTGCCAAGGGGTCTAAAGGGCTCACCATTATAAAGCACTGCCTTCTCACCTCTGTCTGTGTGGGTTCAAGTCTCAGGCTTGGCCAATATGGGCATGTGAGAAAGCTTGCCAATAGCTTCTCATGGGCCAATAGTTCTTTCCTGGGTTTTGCCTGGTTCTTCCTCCACCATTTATACTGTCCACCATGTATAGTCTATCTTGTGCTCAAAAAGGGTGTTAAACCTTATAATAACAACAAGGTACAAACACTTAACTGCTTGACTTGGTGCTAAATTTTGACTTGGATATATAAAGTACAAACTGTTAGCTGAGCAGCAATTTCAGCCTTTCTGATGAGATCAGATACCCTTTGATCTTTACCACCAAGTCTGAGATGTACACAACAAAATGTTAGCATACAGCATTTCCAAAAATGGGTTATCTCCCTGTTATTAGAATCTGTTCGGAAACTAATGGCACATGCATTGGACAAGAGACTAAAATTCTGAATTGTACAGACTGGAGAAAAAAAATTGATTTTAACATTATGAGTTATTGATTGTAATCTGATGATATTTGCCATGCCATCAAGTCCAAAATATGTTTTTCCTGATTCTGTCAATTAAAATACATTTATTTCAGTTTTTTTTAAGAAACGGTTGTAGATGCTTTTTTGTTGCTTATTTTTTAGACTGGAATAGAGCAATAAATTACACAATTCTGATAAACTGCCTCTATATAAACATTAAGACCGAGTTTGGCCTCGATGATTATTTGAAATTCTTGTGTAAATATAAACACATCTCAACTTTGACAAAACTTTGAGTACCTTCTCCTAATTTGATAATTGCAAACGAAAGATATAGAAATAATAAAATCATTAGATATTGTATGCTGTGTGATAACCATTATATTGTAGATAATTATCATTTGTATTTAATATACTTAGAATATACTAGTATGTAAACTTTATTAAACAGTACTTCTTTAACAAACCATCTATGTATAACTACATTTTGCTGTTAACTTAGAGTAATAAGAAAACTATGTATATTAGCTAAATTTATATTTGAAGCATTTGAAATAGGAAATTTTCAAAGAAATGATGATGGCAGAAAAAGTTTACAAAAATATAACTAAGTTTATTGATAATTTTAGGGCAACCGTTTCATTCAACATTTATTTTGTAATGTTTTCCAGTTGTGAACATTCCAGAGAATCTGAATCCCCCAAAAAACAAGTGTTATAAAGACTCTGAAAATATAGATTAATTTAATCGTGATTTTGTCCTTAAATAAATGTGTTGAAAATATTGCTGCAAAGTTGAAATATATGTGTGTGGATTTGTAACAAGTTTCCCATCATATCACTACAATGTTTTCAATGTGGCAGTTTATAGTGATGTCAAGCACTGTGACATAATACCCCAGACATGTAGCATCACATCCTACCTTATCTCATTATCCTGACACTTGTCTGACCAGTCCTAACACCAGTTGAAATGAATTTTATGGTTTCAGGTTTCTTTCTGATATAATTAGAAAAACAAATAAGATCAAAATATCCAGTTGTTAGAAATCCTATAAAATTTAAAGTCGAATTATTTAAAAGTCATGTTTGGTAAAATTTTAATAAGTCAAATGCCATTAATAATATCTTACTAAACATAATTGTTTTTGGGTTTAGTGTAGTCTAGCAATTCATTTTGTCCTTATCATTTACTTCTGGTTATCTTAATTTTTTTTCCCTTAACACACAGTTTCAGAAATACTGATAGATAATTTTGTCTATTAAATTGACATGAAACACATTCATGCAGCAAAATGATGGTGGTACTAAGTGATTTTCTGGTGAATATGTACTTACAAAGCAGTAGCAGTAAGCAACAGATTGTCTGATTTATGCCAAAAGTAGTTATTGCCAGTTTATTACTATTAATTATGTTGAGGTCATATATATGCTCCTGATGTTTTTTTTTACTATTTTTACATTGCAATGTGTACAAAAGACTGAAGACTTGTTTTGTGCTTCAACTAGCAGCTTTTCAGTAGTGTACATCTGAAGGTGACAATCTACTATAACTCTTTTTTTGATCTTTTTAATAAAAACACTAAATTCTTTTTCAAAATTGGTAGAGCTGTGGTTGGCCAGATAGGTGGACCTTGATCATTTACTGGACATGAAGTGTAAGAAAACAAATATACAGTAAAGATCACATGGTTTATCAATTTTCCATGCATCATGGTGGGGTGAGGATTAGATTTTACTCTTACCAGTATAATTGGCTGGATTCCAAATGTGGCCTTTAATATGTTTTCTTCTTTTAGTTTCACTGTTTTGTCGATAGTGATAAAATTATTTAAACAAAAGATTTACTGACCAAACACAATTATTCATCAATGGATTTCAACTTTTTACATTTGTATGTGTGAATTGCAGTAAATTATTGACAAATTATGATTCATATTATTGTCAGTCCAGTATTTAACAAGTGAAAAATAAATGGAGAATATATGTTTTAGTACATGTACAGATATTTCACAAGTGGCTAAATGTGACATATATCCCTATAACACTTTTAAAAATGTACATTTTCTTTTTATTATAAAAACTTGATTTGCATGGGTTTTCTCCATTATGTGCGATCTTGATTAACAGCTGCATTACTACATCTATAAAAAGTAGTTGCTAAATTTTATAATAATTTTGGGACATTTATGTTTACAAAAATTTTGATTGTACACATGCATAAAATTGTATATTTTGTCAAAATATTTACTGTATTCTTTTGAAATTGAAGAAATATATATTTTTATTAACACATTACATGTTAGGAGTGATACTGTTGGGGTATAATATAAAAAAAACCAGCAGTTGTGTCTGACAGACTTAAGAGCTGAACTTCTTTAAAGAAAAGAATTTGAAGATTGTGAGTTTACCAGTAAGGTTTTGTGTTCTCTTTGTTTCTACATTCAAGTGTATTTCTTATGTGACCTTATCAGTCTTGCAGTCTAACTCTGCAGTGGACACTATCCAACTTTTTATTATCACTTTTGTTTTGTAATCAGCACTATTCAGTGCCTCGTGTATTCATCATTTTCAAACATTAGTATGAGTTAAAATTGCTACTTGAAAATTTGTATTACTATATTAAATCACAGGTTTATCTTCTAAACACTTTGTACCATGTCACATGTAGAGTAATATTATAGGTATGCATACAGTACTCTGTGGATGACATGTAGAGTATTATAGGTACACATACAATACTCTGGGGTCACATGTAGAGTATTATAGGTACACATACAATACTCTGGGGTCGCATTTAGAGTATTATATGTACACATACAGTGCTCTGTAGTTCATATGAATAGTATTATAGGTACACATACAATACTCTGGGGTCACATGTAGAGTATTATAGGTACACATACAATACTCTGGGGTCACATGAATAGTATTATAGGTACACATACAATACTCTTGATCACATGTAGAGTAGGATAGGTACACATACAGTACTCTGTGGGTCACATGAGTATTATAGATACACAAACAATACTCTGGGGTCACATGAAGATTTGTACATCCTGATGTGGAAGGAGACAGAGAGAGTGGATAGGAGAGAAAGAGAAGGAGCGGATGAATAAAAATGAAATAAATATGGAAATATGGGTCTGAATAAGACACATAATATACATAAAGTTCCAGAATATATATATATATATATATATATATATATATATATATATATATATATATATATATATATAATGTTCCAGAAGTTATATTACCACTGTGGCAATAAAAGAGATATCACCACTGTGACTGTGGTGATATAATTTTCCTCCCAATGATAAATGTCAGTATCTCAGTTTGAAATATATAATAAATCCTTATAATTTCACCTGTGATAATACAAGATTTCCTATATGCCATATGACACTTGATTGTGTGTGCCTTTAGAAATTATACTTGATGCATAGAGTGAGCTTGAAAGTGTATTACTCTTCAGGCATGGAAATTTTCTTTTGCTAGAGATATTTACTTGCCACCTTTTGCTTCTTTAAATCTTTACAAAACTTTTTTAAAAAATCTTGTGTACCTATACACCAGCAGCCTCTGATAAATGCCTTTAAACCTGGCAGACATTGTTGATAATGGGTGAAAATGTTTGTACCTTATCAGTTACGCTCCAGTTGTTTTTACCAGTTACACCTATTCAGTCATGCTCCAATGAGTTTCCCAATTATACCTATTCAGTCATGCTCTAATGAATTTTACCAGCAACACCTATTTAGTCATACTCCAGTGAGTTATTCCAGAGTTTTACCTTTTTTTTGGTATTAAATGTATGGACTTTACATTTGTGCACATACAAAAAGTCCACAGCTTTTGATAAATTGTGGAGAAACTTGGCAAACATTATTGGCATCAAGTGAACCTGAGCCTATCCATCTGTGGTATTTATATCTTCTTTTTTATGTTCAATTATTCATGCATGATTATTTTCAGTGATTGTTTTATTGAGCTTGCGCCACTCATTCAAATAGCAAGGGCCTGAGGCATCCATATCTTATGGATACAGTTCTGATTGTCCCTACACTTCCATTAACCTCTAAATTAGGAAAACCTGTCAGGTTTTCAGTGATACCAACAGTTTTCTTGTACTGTGTTACATAGAAGAGCTGTTTTCTCCTCTTTAAATATAAATTGATGCTTTATTATCTGAAATTAGTTGGAACTTCTTTGCTACCATTAATGGGTGCTTGATTGTTGTGCTTTACCAGCCTTCTTTTAACATCAAACCACTTGCAGTAAACTGTTGCATACAGTTAGACAAATGCATGCAAATGCTAAAAGAAACAAAAGTATATCACCAATAATAGTTGTATTTTTATTCCTTATTCCTGGAAAATCAAATGTTAGCCAAGATTTAAGCTAAGGACTTATGTTGTTGAGATGAATTTTTATCAACATTCATGTCACAAATTTTCTTCAGTTTGTAAAAAATCAGTAAATCATGTTTACATCAATTAACAAGATTAGAGTTGAATATGTTTATTGGAATTTTATATGTACTACACTACATACACTACTACAGCTTGTACTTCAGTTTTGTGCGCATCCTAAGGATCAAGTTAAATTGTCTAATTATTCATTGTTTTACACTTTATGGCATGACTATTAATAGGATAGTTTACCATGTTAAATTTTTTTTGCTTTGCTTTAGTAGTCAATATACTTAATTATTTTGGACTTGTATTCAGAAAAATATACATTATTGATAAATATTAAAGAGGGCTATATGCTTTCTTTGGAGTTATTGCTTCATCACTGCTTTAACTAATTCAATAGCTTTGTAAGGGAATAGCTTACTACCATTATATTACTGTATTTAGCTTAATGTGGCTAAAAAAAATTTGCTTTGTTGCTTTTTATAATGCTTTGCTTTGTTGCTTTTTATAATGCTTTGTGTAGTTATGTGTTTGGCAATTAGATTCACTCTAAGTGATCTCACAGTATATGTTCATGTTTTGCAAAGAAAATTAAATATGCTTAATAGTTTTCTGTATTTAGTTATTTTTCCACAATCATTGAAAGGAGAGGCAAAAAGGGTAATCTTGTTTATGTATTGTTTTGTGTGAAAGAAACACTTGCATGTCAAGATGTTGTTGGCCATTCTCTGTATTTGTGTGGGGTTTTTTATTCATGCATTGTTGCAGTTTTTCATGAGTTTAAAGTGCACAGCATCTGGTAAATGTAAGCAGATTTGTATTAATCTTTACCTAGGTTTTTTCATCATCTTCCATTTGTCCTCATAGTCTCAAGTTATACTGTTTTACCATGACTGGAAGACAGCAGGACATTGCTTTCACTTTTCCAGTGGCATGGTTGGCATCATCACTGACATCTTATGTTAAGATTTTACTGTAAAGCATTTGAAAATAATGCATATGAAAAAGAAACTTTAACTTTGTAGGCAAGACAATTTCTACTGAACCTTCTTCCTTTTTAAATGTCATCAGAATTGTATATGTATTGTGATTTTATTACAGATATCTAAATTGGAATTATATCAATCAGGCTTTATAAATGGGAATTATGTCATTAGGGATCACAAAAATGGGAATGTACAGTTATCTAAATTTAAATTATGTCATTCAGACTGTATTTAAGACATGGCAGATCAATTGCATGTGAGACTTGTAATCTTGGCACCATGTCAAACAAGGCAGGTTGAATAAATATGATTAGTTCGGTGCGATTTTGTAGGCTCAACACATTTTTCAGCAAATGATGGGCTATATTTGGTAGAGGAAGAACATGGGAAACCACAGGAAGAACCAAAAACCCATGGAAAGCTGCTGGCAAGCTCTGAGACTCAAAACCACACATACAGGAGTGGGATGGTAGTTATCTGTAAAGGCAATTGCCTTGGTCCATTGAGCCCTCCTCCCGCCAACCCTTAACTGTATATGAACATAGCTCAGCTACACATGAAACTAGCCAAATCCATCATACTTTCTGGTGTGATATTGGAAATCAACATTTGTTGACAGGATCAAGACTTTGCTGTGTTTTTGAGAACAAATTTTGGAATTTATCTGTCCAACATCAATGCATGTGATGGATTATTTCTTTTATTTATCACTGAGAATGATCGAGTACAAGATAGCTAATCAGCTATATGGATGTAACATAAATGTTGCATGTTGAAAGAGCACTCATTACTAAATGGATGATCACATTTAAAAATGAAATTTTCACTACAGAATTCTTGAAATATATTGATGCTGCTATAAGGATGGAAAATGTACAGAATAACTGAAATTTTACAAATATGCATCCAAATAAGAATATGAATAGCTTTGTAAGATTCAATTAAAAGGCAGTATCATCAATAGAATAGTTCTACTCATCTTTAAACAATAAAAACACAGAATAATACATATGAATATATAATATGGTGTCATTAAACATATCTGTTTTGAAACATAGGTAACCTTTATGGTTAATACTGAGGCAGTTTTGAAACTTTTGATAATATTTGAATGAAAAGTAAAAAGTATCTTCTCATTGTTATAGTTTTACAGGATTAAATCATATTTCATCATTAAGCTATCAGGTATGAAACACAAACTGTTGACAATGACATTGCATCATTATCAGGTATGGAACACAAACTGTTGACAATGACATAATGCATCATTTATATCAAGAATAGAACATAAACTGTTAACAGATAATGCCACTGTATCATTAGGTATAGAACAAACGTTTGATAGACATTGAATCATTAAGTTATAAGGTATAGAACACAGTTTCTTGACAATGACATATTGCATCATTAAGTTATCAGGTATAGAACACAGTCTGTTGACAATGACATATTGCATCATTAAGTTATCAGGTATAGAACACAGTCTGTTGACAATGACATATTGCATCATTAAGATATCAGGCATAGAACATAAACTGTTGACAATGACATATTGCATCATTAAGTTATCAGGTATAGAACACAGTCTGTTGACAATGACATATTGCATCATTAAGTTATCAGGTATAGAACACAGTCTGTTGACAATGACATTGCATCATTATGTTATTAGGTATAGAACACAGTCTGTTGACAATGACATATTGCATCATTAAGTTAGACAATTACACTGTACCATTAAATTATCAGGTGTAGAAAATTTGTTGACATTCATTGACACTATATTGTTACGTTATCAGGTTTAGAATATAAACTATTGACAGGCAATGACATTGTATTATTATATGATCAGGAATGACATTGCATCATTTAGTTATCAGATATAGAACATAAACTGTGGACAGACTATTTTATGTTTAAAAATAGCAGAAGGTGGTGGTGAAGATTTTAAAGAGTATGTCTTAAAGATTGCATGTGAGATGGCTAGAGTTGAATGTGAAATGACTGCTTTAATGTGATATGTGAAATGACTACAGTTTCATCTGAAATGACTACAGTTGTATGTGAGATGATTGACTGAATATGAGATGACTACAATTGCATAGAAATATAACTCATATTTAAATCAATCTAATCATGGAATAGATTTTCACCTTAATAAAATCTTCTCGCAGAAAGAAACTGGATACAAAAAAGACATTATACATGTTTCAAAAAGATGAACATTATCAGTTCATGTTAAGTAATTTTATAATTGAAAACAGTGCACTATGTTCACATAGATGGAAATGAGTCAGCATATAACAGAAAATAAAACAGTAAATATTATGGCTGAAATACAATAAAAACTTGAGCTTATATAAAAAAAAGTAAAAAGGTAATCAGTTATAAACATCTTAAATAGCAGTGCTACATTTGTTCTAAGTTATTGGTTCAAAACAATTTTTAACTTTTAATATGCAGATGTGTTTCCTACTTTACAAGAAACAAAACGAAAATATCCATTAGAACTGATGTTGAGCATCAGAAAGATGATATATTTCCTTGAGGATACCTTTTGTTCACCATGTGTTTGAAACTAAAAGTATTTTAGATTTTTTAGTAAAGAAATACTTCAAAATGGAAAACTTTCACATGCAGTGAAAAGCTTATTCATTACACGAGGAAAAAAGAATTAAGTTATCTACAAAATATTGTCAAATAAAAATTATAATCCATAAGATGACCTTGATTTATATTAAAATGTGTAAAAGAGTTTCAAAAAGGCACAAGATCCAACCCAAAAATATAATGAAATGAGCGTGAGCAAAAAAAAGAGATCCAGAACAATACTATAATGAAAAGTGATAAAATCTAGAGGTTTGATTTAATTCCACTGGAGACATTTTTGAAGAAAATAGAAAGTCTGAGTACAATTTTATTGGAGAAAATTACCAGTAGCTGTAAAACTAACTTAAAAAAGAAAATAGTATGACAAAATCTACAATATCCTCTGCGATAGCAAAGATTACACCTGTATCTAGAGAAATGATTATATATCTATCATTAGTAATGATTATATTGGCTGTTTCTCTGACTGGTTTACAATATTATATGTACTGTAAAAGAGGTGGTGCTCTATCTAGTCATCCTATTCCATGTCTTCCAGATCCGACGACAACTACTCCTGGTGATTCAGCTATATATTGGTAAAATCAAAAATGGTTGGAAAGATATAGACTTGGCAGTATGAGCACCCTATATTATTGGCAGTTTGTTAATCTGATTATTTAGATCATGATTTATTGCTCGTTTTGGTATTATGTTTTTTTTTATTTGTAGTTTTTATCAAAGGTGTAACCAGAACATCTGACAAAACAAGAGGTTATTATGTTTGCAAATTGAGCTTGGTACTGACTTTACCTCCAGTGCACGTTGCCTTTGATTCTGGCCCTGTCCTTCGCAAAACAGTTCTGCTACTGTGCTGTTACTTAAAAAAAAGAAAATGTAGCAGATCCTGCATTCATTTTATTCAATATAATGACTGTATATTTCATAGTAAAAACGGGGAATTTTTGTATGTGATTAAATCAGACCGTGTCTAGACTTTTTGATTGCCTCATATCTTCTAACAGTCAGAGCATCGGGTCTTGTTAACGACAGCAGGACTATCATCCTTTCTTTTTCACATAATGTACGTTTCACTTTGTGTTATCAATTTGTGTATAACAGCCTTTAGAATGGCACATTTTTCTACATCCGGGTTAATGGTCGGATTTGATCTGAATTACATGAGCCATTTGATTTCTATAAAGTTTTGTTGTATTCAGCCATATTAACCCTTTCATAATCATGTAACTCGAAATACTCTGTGTCCGCAAACAGTGCTATCCAATTTTACTATAAAATCCGATTTTTTTAAATAAAATTGAAAACAATAAGGTCAGAATGTTTCATCCGAGTCATTAATATGCAATCCAAACATTAATAGCACCATTTATTTTTAGAAGTGTCTGGTAATGACTCCAAAATAAAATATATATATCACATAACTTTTAATACTTTGGTTAAAACCTTTCCATTCTATCTTGTGTAGAACCATAATCTATTTGGCAAGAAAAGGTTAGCTGAATATGTCGGCTTATCTTTAAATTTATTTTTCATTCCTCTATATTCTTTAGTGTTCAGCAGCATCTGATTCAACGTCTAGTCCTACATCTTAAACCTCAACAATAATATTTATGCTTTGGGTGTCAGGGTCTTACAGCCCAACTAAAGGTGCTTGTTACACATTGTATAGTGTGTTTTGATGAAAGCCGGAAATGCCAAAATCTGGTTATTTTGAAATATTATTCTTTAACAAAATTAATAAAAATATATTATGCCTGTTTGAATTGTAGGCAACATTTTGTTCAAGAAATATATCCCGCACTTGAACCTACTTGAACATCGGATCACTTGACTACTGTCACATTTCAACAAATTCAAATGTATGTCAATGGAACATGAAAGTGCATCCATTTGCTAGTGTCATATTTTGATTAACCAGGATAAAAATAGCACATTAAGTATATCAATTACATACCAATTTGTAGAAGAGGGTCCATATTGTCTGCCAAGTGTGTGAGATAGTCCTGAAACTTTGCTCATTCCAATGTTGTCTGACATCAGAACACACTATGCAAGCAATAAAACTTAAATAACATGTGATACATCTTACATGTAGATCTAATTTATTGTCATGATATATTTTATTAGCATCTAACACCGCATCAACTCCCCAAATGCTTGGCATTTAGAGTTATATTTTCTGGCCTATTATGAATTAAGTATTTGTTTTGGTTTATCATTTTTTGGTGTGTTTCCTTCAGACATCTTCAGAATGCTATTTAAAATTGTTGCCGATCAAAATAAATTCTTTTACTGTTACTGTTAATAACCATATATGGGATTAGCACATTTTTTGAAAACACTTCACATCTGTAAATTTAAACAAAATCTGAAAACAGTTTTGAGTATATCATCATTTACCATTTTTAAAAAAAAAATTGAATCAAAGGACAAGAGTAAGGTTCCATACTATTTTTCGGCTAGTATTTTAATCTGAAGTTCAGGCAATTAAAAGTTTATAGTACTTTCCGACTAGATCCTGTTATTTTAAACTAGACCCTGTATACATTCATATGTAATTGGCATTGATTTATCTCTATAAGTTTCCAATTTCTCGAGAAAATATCATGTTCATATTGTTTTTGGTATTATACATTTTTGTTTTTTCATCTTCTATAGAGTTCCATTTTTTCATTTATTTGTAACCTTTTAAATCTGACTGTGCTTTACGCATGTACATTTTGCATTAACTTTTAAATCTAATTGTGCTTTACATACATGCATTCTGCGTAAAGATATTTCCATTGATGATTATACCAATTATATGTTTGCTTTAATTTCTATTATAATATGTGTCAAATATGTGTCAAATGAAAGTTCTGTGAAAATTTCATTTTCTAATTGCTATTGTGGAGGATGTACTGGATTTTACATTGTCAAGATGGTATATGAATTCTGCCCACATTAACTGATTTTGATAGAGTTTTAGGTAATATCTTTAATATGAATTTTTACGGTGAGAATACGATTTTAAAAAGTGTACAGGAAAAATGTATAGTTTCTGGTGTAATTGCACAAAGTGAGAGTGCAACTGGTATGGGTACTATACTTTGTGTAAGAAAAATTAGGAAAAGCTTAAATGCCTATGTTCACATCTAAAATTATGTGATTGTCATTTTTCTTAATTTTATTGTACACATTGTACTATTTTAGAGTGTTATGTGTATTTAATTTGCATTAGTCGTTAGTGTTTTTAAATTCATTTTATACTATAGGCTATGCAAAATTGTATTTTGTAGCTGACCTTATCAAAATTCAAGTACATTGTTTCCTGACCAGAGTTATAAACAGAAACGTTATGTAGAAACAGCCATGTAGAATTTTACAAACACAACATTTTATGTTTTGTTTTGTCTCTGTTTTGTATATGCCTTTGAAAATGTCTGATTAAGAGTCAAAAATGCTCAGGTATCATGAGTCAAGTAAAGAATAAATATAAGTGGCTCATGATAGGTTTACAACTTGTAACAGCATAAATAAATTCTGTGGATAGCACATGCAAATTAATTGAGGTTGAGGTTTAGGACTAAAACTGTGCTTGAAGTGTAATGTTGGGGTCAGAGGAGAAACTCAGTTGTGCTTACAATGTGGTAGTAAAAATACAGAGAAATAAAACGATATTATGATAAAAAATAATTTCAATGGCATCAAATCTCCTATAAAATTCACAAAATACTATCTCGCAGATTTTCAAAATAATCATATCAACAAATATATTTATACAAATGGAACAAAATGAGTTTGTGAAGAATCCCATCATCACAAATTATGAAGCATCTCGTGATGGTGTAATCAGAAACTTTTTCTATTAGAAAACCCATTAGGTACTGTTGTTAATGTTCATTATTTCAGCTTTAGTATTGGAAAAGAAAGATATTTATCTCATAGATTCTTGTACAAATGTTTTCAATAAATTATTGAAAATGAACTTGTAATCAATCATATTGATTGGAATCAAAAAAAATAATTATTTATTTAATTTAGAAATTGTTACTCAAAGTCAAAATTCTGTATATGGAAGTACTGGTAAGCACAAATGGTTGGAGGTTGTTAAATCTGTAAATGTACTAACAGGTGAAGAAATGATATTCCCATCAAAGAATGCAGCTGCTAAATATTTTGATATTATCACACGTTTGATAAAGTGTGACGCGGATGAAATATACAAATCGGCATTTTCAAAGATATTTGAACAAAAATAACATTTTATTTTTTATACCCCATCAAATCAGAAGATTAAGGGATATAATTCTGTGAAGTAAATGCTCTCTCTTTCTGGTAAGCAGTTGTCTCCCTTATTACTACCTAGTACTGCTATTCCTTATTTGTGTCTTATTAAGTCACTTGAGTGTCTGTCAGTTAAGTAACAGAAGGATATTAGCTACACCTTTTGAATTTCACTGATAAATTCAGAAAAACGAAAAAATATTTTTGAATTTTGTTGTAGTTTGTCTTGCAAGACAAAGGGAGATAACTGTTACATAGTGGATATGCTTGTATTTTTTATTTACTGCTGAATAATGTTTTTGCTGATTTTTTTTAAAGAAACGTTGATTTATGATTTTGTCAGTTTCTTGCTTCCTTCGGCTTATTTTAGGGATAATAATTGAGATAAAGGAAAACTAGAAACAGTGAATAAGCTACGCCCACTATGTAAGCTTATTTTTGGATTTCCAAGTATTAGATTATATGGTATACACCCCCGTTCACTAGATGGGGTCCACACCAAGCTATAACTTTTTATGTTTTTTTTTTATCATTTTGTCCGGTTTTTTGCTTCCTTTCGATTTTTCAGGGATAATTGAGATAAAGAAAATTTAGAAAAAGTGAATAAGACACATACACTGTGTAAGCTAATTTTTGATTTCCAAGTATTAGTCAACTTATAAGGTATACATCCCCGTTCATTAGATGGTGTCAACACCAAGCTATAACTTTTACAGAGTAAAATACACCTTCCCATCATGACACCACGAGGGGTAGTTATGGCGGAAAGTGTGCAAAACAATCTGGTGAACTTAGCAAAGGTCCCGTTTGTGTGTTATCGTTAGAGATTAGTACTATAAATAGAAGATCTCAAATGGGTAATATTTTAGTATTGAATTTATGAAACACATTGAATAATGTACAGCTTTTGCTAGCCTTGGCGCGCAAAAGCGGGCTTTAGTCAACGAGTTTCATAAATTTAATATTCGTTACCCATTTGAGATTTTTATCACATACATTTTATTTCAGTGGAAACAATTTAGATAGAAAGAAGAACACATAATTTTGTTTATTCTGACAGACAATGCATATTTCATTTGTTATGCATAAAAATTTTCCCCAACAAAGATGAACTGGTAAAAGTAGATTGTACTGTTTTTCAAACTATAAATAAAAGAGATGCTTCCATACAAATAAACAGAACATTTTATAATGACAAAATCATTTCTCAAAACAGAATGATCAATGTCATGTGATGCTGCCACGTTATTTGATATGGTTGACAGTACAGTATCCCTATAGTACATGTTTGCCCTAAAATGTCACTTTCAGAACTAAACGTTGCATTGTTGCGATATTCGTGTGAAATAGGATTACAGGATGCAGAAATTTTCCACATTTACTGCATGTATTTGTGAACGGATATTTGCAGTGTTTGATTTGAAACAATAGAATGTGCTGAAGACATCAACAAATTTATTTTCGTATCAGTTTTACATCCCATATATACTACGTAAAGACGGTGTGGTTTGATAAAGTTTTGTCAGGAGACCTTTTTATATCCAGATTCTTCCGTGAACAGAGGTGAGTTTAGTTAATTGTTTAAGTTAACATTTAAACCACGCTTTTATATACAGTGGATTCTATATCTATATTACAAATATGCCGCCACCCGCCATCAAATAAGCAATACACTTATGTTATTTGTTCTTGTCTCGAAGTTTTGCGCCATTTTTCTTACGATCATACTGTTAAACATGACAACAAACTCCTGTAGAGATAACATATCCATATTCAGACAGCAGAGATAATTTTTCCTCAATTTCCTTTCGCGAGTAGAGTTTAAAAAATCTCCGCCAAAAAATATTCCTTCAAAACAAAACATTCCAGAAGGCGGGGTTAAAAACAGTTTCCCACAATTCCAGCTAATCAGTAAAGAGGATAGTGCATATTAATTTCAGGGACTTATTTGGACCAATCAGAATCACATAAAGTGATATTCACAGGTATAATATTAAAAAATATGAAACTGCACACATAAGGCGAAATGTACCGACTATGTGATAATTAAGTTTATACGTTGTGGAGTCCTTAGAGATGAGTACTAAAATTAAGTTTAAATATGTAATCTCTGAGTTTGCTTGAAAGTCGTTTGGTAATTTATGAGTTTATATGGGGTTTGTGAAATCCTTAGAGATAAGTACTAAAGTTAAGTTCATATATATGTAACCTCTGAGCTTCCTAGAATTTCGTTTGGCAACCTAGGAATTCACATTGTGTTTGTAGTGTCCTTATAGATCAGTTTACATATTTAACCTATGAGATTGCAAAAATGTCTTTTGGCAATCTAGGAGTTCTCATGAGGATTTAATATATGTTGTGTTTTGCAAATATTTCGCCGGCCTCTGAGCTAACTAGAATGTCGTTTGGCAATGTATGAGTTCACATGGGGGTTTAATATGTGATGTGACGTGTAAAAAAATTATTTTCAATTTAAGTAAAAATTTATCATATATAATAAATTCTGAAAATATTAATGTTATTATTTTTGAGATTTAAAAATTACAACATGACAGTATAAAAATTATCAGATGAACTTAATCCTAAAAAAGTTATGTGTGATTTTGAATTATTACAACAAATAATTTGAAAATACATACACATTACCAGTCAATTAGAGATTCATAAAGTAGATACAGCAAGTAATGTTACAGTCGCTGGTAACAGTTTCAGATACACAGGTGAAATTATTTGCCTCTCTTGCATATTCAATCGAAAGAATGAATTGTTTCACGAATACGATACAAAAAGCATTGTGAATGCTCATATAAGACAGCTGAGGGAGATCACTTCTGCTTGTAATGTTATTGATGATTGTGATTGTCACCAGGTAATATAGCGACAATGAAATTAACTGTCAAAATGACTGTGGTACCAGCTACACAAGAGGGATAATTCATTTCTGACTACAGTAAAAGAAAATATTCATGTTTACTAAGAATGAGGTTTTTTTTTTATTCTAATAATGATAATAATTTTTTTCTATTCTGATATTTATTCAGATTCTGATTTATTCTGATATCTATTCTGAATAATAATAATAATAATAGTAATAATAATAATAATAATAATAATAATAATAATAATAACAACAATAATATTTTTGATTCTGATATTACTAATAACTAATATTTTTTATTCTAATAAATATTCTAATTCTGATTGATTATGATAGTAATATTTATTCTGAATCAATTAATAATAATAATAATAATAATAATAATAATAATAATAATAATAATAATAATTTTATTTTGATAATATATATTGAGAATCAGATTAAATTCAAGTAATACATACTTCAGTTTGATGAAATTGATAATCTGATTAAATTCATGGAACATACCCATTAATCTGAAGAAATTATTTGAGAATCATAATAAATTCAGGCATTATACCCATCAATCTGAAGAAATTATTTGAGAATCATAATAAATTCAGGCAATATACCCATCAATCTGAAGAAATTATTTGAGAATCATAATAAATTCAGGCATTATACCCATCAATCTGAAGAAATTATTTGAGAATCATAATAAATTCAGGCAATATACCCATCAATCTGAAGAAATTATTTGAGAATCATAATAAATTCAGGCAATATACTCATCAATCTGAAGAAATTGATAATCTTAATATTCATTTGTATTATTGTAATATTTATTTAGAATCAGACTATTCAGAATCAGATTAAATTTGGATAATATACCCATCAATTTGATGAAATTGTTTGATAATCTTAATAAATTCAGGTAATGTTCCCATTAAATTAAATAATTCACATAATAATCCCATTAATCTGAAAAATATAACTAATAATTATAATATATCCAGGCAGTTTACCCATCATTTAGAAGAATTTGTTTGATAATCATAATCTTTGGTTTATTGTTAAATAAATATTTCAGAATCAGATTAATAATGATTATTTCTGAATCGGATTAATGATGTCAGAATCAGATTAAATTCAAATAGTATATTCATCAGTTTTAAGAATTTGTTTGATAATCTAATTAAATCCAGCTAATATACCCATCAAACTGAAGAAATTGTTTGATAATCTAATTAAATCCAGCTAATATACCCATCAAACTGAAGAAATTGTTTGATAATCTAATTAAATCCAGCTAATATACCCATCAAACTGAAGAAATTGTTTGATAATCTAATTAAATCCAGCTAATATACCCATCAAACTGAAGAAATTGTTTGATAATCTAATTAAATCCAGCTCATATACCCATCAAACTGTAGAAATTGTTGGATAATCTTACTAACATATATCCATCACGTTAACGAATTTGTTTGATAATCTAATTAAATCCAGGTGATATACTCATCAATCTCAAGAATTTGTTTGATAATCTAATTCAATCCAGGTGATATACTCATCAGTCTCAAGAATTTGTTTGATGATCCTAATATTTATTTTTTATAATAATAATTTTAGAATCGGAATATTTTATTCTATTAATAAATATTTATTCAGAATCAGATTTTTTTTAATTCTGATATTATTTGAAATCAGATTATTTATTCTTTTTAATGATCATAATATTTATTTTATTTTGATAATATTTCCTCAGATGTTCTACGATCTGTAGTAAAGATTTATATCCAGTGACTCTCCTTGTAAATCCAATAAGTGTCCGATCTGGTTAGTAAAATCGAAATGTATTCTTGATAATAGCGGTTTATGACATCTAAGATAAACAGGATTGACTGGTTTTTTATACAGTCAAATATCCTGGTGGGACTCGTGGTGTAAATGTGTATTAAATGTATCTGAGCTGGTTGTGATTGAATTTTTCAAGATCTACTTGATAGCTGGGATCAATTACATCACATACTAGATTGACTGCGATTGTTTAAGTAATATTAACAATACCAGGTGAAATATGACAGCCTGCACCACATGGACCAATTGTTATGTCTTGGAATATCTGCCGATGGGACTACTTTTTCCAAGATTCAAGTACTTTTGGAAAATTATTATTTATAAAATCATTGACTTATTATTCATCGCGGTCGTGTCAAATTCAGGAATTAGAAATGTTGGTAAATTTTTTGCTGTTATTTTGTAATGTTTAGGAACATTTCTGTAACTTGTCGTTTTTTGTTTTCGTTTTAAATGCCCAACGTAATCATCGACGGTAATTATTACTGTTTCAATGATAAGTTTATATATTCAGTGTCTGATACAACCTGGTTTACATGTATCATTTCAATCATGTTTTGTATCATAGCTGTAATATTGTGAGATGCTGCAATATAAGTTATGAAGTTTGTTATTCGATAGTTTAAATTCAAGCTCAATATAAATATAAAATGAATTGATAATATTTTTATCTGTAAATGAGGTCCGGGTATTATCATGGAAATTAGTATTACATAAGGCTCTAAGTAATTTAGTAACTGTTGTACGATCAGACGTAATAAACCTTTTTTATCGCTAGTGGTTCTGTTGCAACTCAGGGGCTAGTTGTTTGATATTTTTGAAGTGAATTAAAAATATTTTTATTCTATCTTAAATTAATCAATTGTAGGTACTGGTGGTCCTGTATAAACAGGTATAGCTTCTGGCCATTCTAACACAGATCTGATTGACAATTGAGAAATATCTTCAACATAATCGGGAGAATTTATTTCAATCGCCGCTGAGACAGTTGGTTCGTGAACAGTAATAGCTGTTTGGATTCTCTACCAGAAATGGATTTAATTCTGCGTTGAAACTCATCGTTGATTTGTTCTATTTGATAACTGCCGGTGGAAATTCCATCATCTTGCCGATCGGAAGTTTCATCGTCTTCATTTTTATTTACAAATACCAGCGAATTATTTCGCTGTAATCCGCCAAACGATTTTGATATAATATTTGCCCAACTGTAATACACCCGCAGTTGTGCTAGTTTTATTTATTTCGCTTGAATTGCAGTTGGAAAAAAACGCTTAATTCAGAATTGGTTGAACTCTCTGATATCATTGTGATTTTTGGCGGTGCTGTATTAGTGACAAGCTGCAGCAGTAGTTCCGATGACGTAGTCATTATTATTGTTATTATTATTATTATTATTATTATTATTATTATTATTATTATTATTATTATTATTATTATTATTATTATTATTATTCCCGAATAAGGTATTCATTTTGGATCTTTTATTTTCTCGTCAAAACACAACAATTACTTCCGCGGTAAAATTCATAGTGTTATTTTGCTGTGAAAATGTTTATGATCCTGATGATACTGTATATACCACATCGATGATCTGCTTGTGGTGAATTTTAATCAGATTAGTTTTATTATCAATATCAGGAATTCCACTAATGATGTCGTCGAGTTTTCTCTTAACTTCAGAATGTTTTATATCGACAGCGAGTGGACTGCCAAAGAAAACTTCTGCAGTTTTGTTAAGTTTTTGAAAGTTTCAGCGAACATTTGAAAACATTTACGTGAACGTCATATTCGGATAGTAACGTGGCTAATTTGTCATATATTGTAGTATCGTTATCATCTACATATTTCTTTGTTGCAGCATCTGCATCATTTGTTAGTTCTCTTAAAACAACAATTTTATTATTATTTATGATCAGTTCATCTGTCATTGTATCACCTGTGAATCGTAATTGATCAGAAATACTCTTTATAATTTCATTTCTGATAGTTGCGATTGATATATTTGAATCTCTGATTCTACCACCGTCAGTAAATACTGGGATATTATCCATGGTAGCACCGACAACTCTACGAATTATATTGATCCACTTAATATTACTCGCCTTTAAAACACCATATCCATACTGAAAAACAACTTCATCACGGTCAACTCCAGTTATGTTCATAATATAAGCGAGTTCATCTTTAATCGTGTATTTTGATAAATCTATATCATATTTTCTCTTCCTATCAGAGGGAGAACATCTTCCATAAATATCAACCATTATATTTTAAGATCTGTTTAAAACGTTGGACAACGATGAATACTCGTGCACGACTTTATGCTGTGGCATTAAGGACCTTGACACCGCGTCGAGCATAGCAATTATTTCACGGCCACATATTGACGGATCTTTTAATTTTTGTGTTGGTATTGGTGAATACCAGATTGGAATACTTTGATGTCTGCCAACATATCTTTGGAGTCACCAACCCATACGAATCGAAATAAACAATTCCAAGTGGATCAATCACGTATACAACCCAGTGAGTACAGGACCAGATATTCGATCGAGATTATTAATACCAGTTTAAAAATTGTTTATGGTTTGTGCGGTAATTATTCATGCATAACAACACCTCTGAAGTTTTTGACGTTTAATTGCGCAGCAGCATCAAGTAAATCAAAATTAGACATAGGAAGAATCAACGAAGTGTCCCGGGAAGTCTTCGACCTTTTCCGTACCGCGAATGAGGGGTTCCTGGGAATCTTAGACACGTTTCTTTTTTTAAAATTTTTTTTTTATTCCTTTCTCTTTTGATTTCTTTAATGCCATCCCAGCAGCAGTTCCAACAGCACCAAGTGCAGCTGCTTTTGCAATAGCTGGGGCTGCAGCGGCTATTTATGCTGGTATAGCTGCAAGAAGTGCAAATATACCACCATTCTTGGCGATGTCTTTATTGGCACCCGCAGAAAGATTAAGTCGCGTTCCGGTCTTTGATTGTTTGACTTTATTAAAGTGCCTGAATTGACGTTCTGACAATGATAATTTATTCGGACCACTTGCGATATTTTCTTTTTTCAGTGAATTTTTTACTCCACAATTATCTTTAGATGCTGATTGTAGCTTTCTAATCTGATTATGAGTCAGATTGACACTAACATGTTGATAAGACATAATATCATGAGCTATTTAATTACGTCTTCCATTCGTCCACCAACACCTTCAAGTAGCAATGTATTTTCTGAGAGCACAACTTTACTTTATAGCCGCCAGCGGGTAATCGAATTACACGAGCTCGAAAGTGTATATCAAAAACAAGATTGTCTGAACAAATCCAAGTGTTCCAGTGAGAAATAATAGATCGGATACAGTATTGTAAAATCCCGCTGAGATATCTGCAAACCAGAATGAACATTCTTATCATGCCCCATAAATGTCATCAACCTATGATAAACACGTGCATCATGATTGTGTTCAAAATACAACACTTGTTTAGAATGTTATTGATGTCCAGTTATCCTCAAATAAATTTATTTAACCCCAAACTTGTTAAACTACAATTGATTTCGTTCCTGCAAATCTACTCTGGCATTTTCCTGAAACGCGATGAATATATGTCGTGGTACTGACATCCCCTGCTGTGATACTATCTGCTATGTGAAGAAACCAGCCGCATTACTTTGAATACTGTTTGTTGTCATCGTCAACCACGACAATGTTGATTTACCACCTTAATCCATAGTAGAGAATAACCGTTATTCTTTGGTGATCGATGGAGTCATTACTAACATCCACAACTAAAGTTTTTTTGAGTATTACTTTACTTCCATTAAGGGCAGCATCACGCCATATTGCATTATTGTCGGTAACTTTTCTAACAAGTACCACTGTTTGTTTAGCGCCAGATATAACTTGTCTAATATTTCTGCAGAATCCAAATATATGTGATAGTCGAATCGCACAGGAGAACTCTTCATCGCAGTTCAACATTGTTCGACGCGAGCAACTTCTGTTCCAGCAGCATTTAGTGTAGTGGGTAGCAATAATAATACTGATAATCGCGCAACGATTCATCCTTTATAACTGGTGCGTCTATAAAATGTAATGGTGTACATTGGTGTTGTGACTGCAGTGGTAGTATTTACGTCAGTAAACCGTTAAATTACACAATGGAATAAATGAGAAGAGACTCGGAAGATACAGCTTATGTCGCCAAGGTGGCAAATGTGATGTAGTATTACTGGTGTGATGTACCTTGAAACGGTAGATTGATTGGCCTCAGGTGGCGCAGTTGAAATAATCCCATAGTTCCCCGTGTTAGGGATGGTTGTAAAGTTTCTAAAGTGTGAGCTGTTGACGTAACGGAAAGTTGATGTAGGGAAACGATGGGGATGTGCGGTTGATGGTTATTTAGCAAGTTGTGAATCATGTGGTATTTCATTGATTATAGTAGAATTGATATATAGAATGGACACGTCGGGCTTTCCAAAATAAACTGAAGTTGTATAGAAGTCTTTTGAAATTTGGGGCAAACTTATGACTTCCAGCGGGAATCGCGCCTGGGTTTCGACACCGTTCGGTCAAGCAAAGACACCTGGTTTGTTACAATACAATTGAGGCGATTGTGGTATTGGAGGAGTGGGAGGGCGAATCTTTCGGAGTGGTGATTGTTGTTGCATAAGAAAGTTATTTATCCCATCAGTAAATGTAATATATCTTTGATCATTACTTAGAGCCTGATCAACTCCGTGATTTATGCGAAATATCCATTTGTACCAGGTTTCACGATTTACATTAGCATACGGGTTTCGGAACATTTTCATTCTGATTATAACTTTGCAAAGCAAACAAAGGTAATGTTATCGGGGTAATATTTTTCATGTAGAAAATATCTCTTTTGGTAAATTTATCATTAATTTTAGTTCTGAATTATGCTTGCTGTGGTTCTAATTCTGCTATACATTTCTCTACATCACCAACCTCCTCATGCGGGGCCCCGAGTGGCCGAGTGGTCTAAAGCGCTGTCCGTTACGGATCACTGCCATCTCACCTCTATCTGCGTGGGTTCGAGTCTAAGATTCGGCGAATGTGGATATGTGAGAGAGCTTGCCAGTAGCTTCTCGTGGGTCGGTGGTTCTTTCCGGTGATTTCCCGGTTTCTTCCTCCACCATTAATACTGGCCGCCATGTATAGCCTTTCCTGTGCTGAAAAATGGCGTTAAACCCCACAACAACAACAACAACAACAACAACAACAACAACCTCCTCATGAACTTTAACAATGCTCTTAAGTACTTGCATTTATTCTTGTAATTGTGGCTGAGCAGCAGTGATTTCAGCCGGAAGATTTCGTAAAATTTTTGTTTTCTTAGTTCGCTCGGCTATTTTTCCACTTGCTTTAGCGGTTTGCTCTAAAGCGGGACGAATCTGTAACTGTTTTAAATACCCGTTGTTTCTTCGGCAAATTCTTCCTGCATTTGTTGACGTTCTTGTAGTTATTTGA
Source organism: Potamilus streckersoni (assembly GCA_016746295.1). NCBI lineage: Eukaryota > Metazoa > Mollusca > Bivalvia > Unionida > Unionidae > Potamilus > Potamilus streckersoni. The sequence continues at coordinate 519,074 of JAEAOA010000841.1, read as the reverse complement.
CAGAATCACGGACAGGGAGATATTTTTCATTGCCTCTAGTCGTTCTCGAGCTTATCTAGTCGTGTGAGATTTTCATACTATTATTTATATTACAATTATTTAATTATAGTGGGGGTGGGGTAAACGATCAAAATTGAGTGACCAAAGAGTAATCAAAACACTCCATAAAAAAAAACGCGCGTCAAAGATACAGTAAAAAAAAAATAAAAAAAATAAATAAACTAACCGAATTAGAGAATGTCTCGGTCGGTTAGATGATTCGGTTTAGCGTTATTGACCTTATTTTATTTTATTTTATTTTATTTCATTTTTCGTAGTAAGCTTTATATTTCGAAGATACTATCTTAGCAAAATGGTCCGTTCACCTCCCCTGCTGCTTCTCTTACTATAACTTATAGTGATGAAATAAAATTTTAAAAAAATGTGCGATCGAAACCTTTTTACACACCCATATATATAAAGTAATACACCTTTTTATGTTACATTCTGGCTTTAAAAAAAGTTCGCAGTGTAGCCCTGTTATGGTGATGTTTGTTAAATGGAATTTGACTCAACTTTATAAGGTTGTTACGTTTACCGGTTGAGTCAGTAAAATCTGAGTAATTAAACAGCCCAAACAGGATGGTTATTTGGATTCCTAATAAGCAGTGAAGAAAGTCCCGAATTCATCATCAGTTAGTCCACACGAATAACTGATAATATTTTTTAGGACTACACTCGAAACTTTGCATTTTAAACAAAGAAAGATTACGAGGAAAACAAGATAGTTTCTGTACGCCAATGACATAACCTGTCTTCTCCCACGTTTGTTTACAAATCCCACAGAGGGCGCTCTCAAATCATCAGACAGTCATGGCGGAAATACTGGTAAGAGAAGTGTTGTGATTGTAGTTATTGACATATTTAAAGACAATTAGAAACGTTTCAGCATTACTTCCGTATTCTTGATAAATCATATTTGGGATGTGAAACTAACCTTGATTTTAAATTTGTGTTTATAACCATTGTTCTTTACTTCAAGGAAGTATAGATTTTGACCGCCCCCTTCCGTGTTATATCGTACAGTCACTATTTCGTCTAATTTCCCTAACTTGACGCCTATATATATATATATATATATATATATATATATATATATATATATATATATATATATATATATATATATATATATATATATATATATATATATATATAATTTTCCCTGTTCTGTTTATTCATTCAAAGAGTATTATCGAATACCAGAAAAGCTTATTTAATGTGTTTGTTATTTGAAGTTGTAGGTAGGTATTATCATTGGGGTATTTGGGTCTATGATAACTCAGGTACTGTCATTAAAACACAGCGATGTAATTTAGCGAATATGAATGAAAATGGTCACTACACATATAAGAATTATTATGTTTGCCTGATTTTAATATTATGTATTAAGGAACATATCAACTTAGCCCGAAATTGTAAATTTATAGCCTTATAATGTAAACAAACATGGCGCCTCATAATTCACAGACGGTCAGAAGCAGACGATAATTCATTTAGCCAATATATATGTTAGTGGAGAAAAATATTTAAAATTAATACATGACTGCACTATACAATAAAGAAATGTTTCAAAGGATTTAATAAACGAGGGCCATCTGAAAAAGCAAAGTAATAGGGTTAAAAAATATAGCCCAACTAGGGCAAACCACAGGAAAAAGTTCCAATTAAAATCAGCATCAACAAATTTTTTTAAGTTCAGCTTCTTCTCATATACAGTAGGGACTTGGAACAAATTACCATCAATAACTGCAGAAGCTCCTGACTTGTTATCTCACAAGCAGGAGAATTCCTAAATCGCACTCTAATGAACTCGTCAGCTACAAGTAAGACCTGGTGATTCTCAGGGCTATGTCAACTGAAGTTCATTATCTCATTGCCACTATGGTAGCAGGATTTGTCTGAGTACAAAGGGATGAAAACATACACTGACACTTTTTTATATCTGCCTTTCCTATCATTGCTCTTTTGACTGTTTTAGCGATACAGTTTTTACTTTTTTACTGCATCAGCATATGTATATGATATAACTGTAGAGGCAACCATATAATTTCTTGTTCTGTTCACCGCAATCATTGATAACCATAGGCTGTTTGCCCCATCATTGCAAATTTTGTAAGAGTTAGTTGGGTTCATATTTCTAGGTTCTCATTCAGAAGATGATTAAAGAGCTTAAGGGTGCAGGAGATACACTTAGTCCTACAGTATAACACATCTTTCCTTATACAGTAGAACCTGTCATGAGTGACCACCTGTCATGTATGACCACAATCGTAATGCAAGGATCCATTTTATTATATAAACACTATGAGTGACCACCTGCTGAATGCGACCAGCAACTGTGATTTCTTGGCAAAATATGCATTTCATCTCTGCTATGAATGATTGCATCAAAAAAAAAAGAGGACAAACTCCACCAGCCTTTATTTAATCTCTGTAAGAATAACGGCTCATACCGTTCTAAATATAAAAAAAAAAAAAAATAAATACGTTGTTAACCGATCTCTTCAATTTTAGCTAAACTTATAGTAATTTACAGTTTCTGTCTTAAACTAAAATATATGTAGATTATTTCCTACCCTGGTTCCAGTGTTTGTATTTTCCCATTATCCCTTATTCATATAGGGGTGAGGAATGCAGAAAACATACAGAGCAGGGAACTAAACTAACTTGAATTCCCGGCTAGTGAACAGACACCAGTGACCTTTATGAAATCAATTATTACAATGTCCACTTGATTAGTATAGATTGTTCTGATCAAAAACAAACATAAAAGGTATATTAAAAAGGATTGTTGCTACCTGTGATACATGAATAAAGTTCCCAGTGTGTTTGCCATTAATTTAACTGGTACAAAGTTTGTTTCATTTGGTTGGCAATTATTTAATGTGATCAGGAACTTCCATATGGATTGGTTGTTAGTGTAGACATCGTTACACATGAAACCACTTCATGGAGGTGTGATAGTTATGGCTTTGATTAGTAACCATGATCCCTGCTTTATATCATGAAACAATACATCAAAGTCAGTATGGATTAGTAAATGCAATGGCATCATGCAACAAAAAACAAAAATCTTATCCCTGAGGCATTATGTACCACTGGGTTAAATGTAGTTGTTGTTCTATAGGTAATAAACCTCTTTATAAACAATAAATATTGATTGTGTGTTCAACATGTTCCCTACATCATGTGCTCTTTTAAGGAAATCCAGAAGGTTGCTCTATATTTCTGAACACATCTGTCAAAGAAATCTAACAACTTATCATAGGAACAATTATTACCTAGACACCCTGAAATCTCCAACATGCATCAAAACAATCTTTGAGCAGTCAATTGTTTTGAGTTGGCAGGTGCTACTCATTCTGCAGTTACCCAGGACTAGGTGGAAAACCCGAAGGTAGAGAGAACCACAACAAACAGATCACCTTTATTTTACCAAAATTGCCAACATATTAACAACTATTATAATGCAGTTTGCTTGTTATATTTTTCCCTTCTAGGCATGCTTGCAACACTCACCCCATATAGAACCTCTCATCCTTGGTGGTCTAAGATTAGCATTTGTACATGTTTCAGTATTTCTACTCTTGATACTAAAATGTTTCTGTCATAAATATTTTCGGAGTTATAATTTCAATTTTTTAAAAATTTAGTTTTATATTAATATCTTAATTACACAGACATAAAGCTTGCATGTAAGGTAAATTTTATTGATCACTAATTAGGCTAGTAAGGGTTAAACTGGATTGCACTATTACTAATATGGTGGTTATTTTGGACAATGTGCACACAATCATGGCTCAAATACATGTATACCTGCATTTTGTGGTGGATGGATATGTATCAAATAGACAAAATAGGCAAGTAAAGTCTGTTTTTTATTCATTGTCCTTTCCATGGTGTTAGACAAAATATTTGTTTTACTTTATGGCAGTGAATTACCAAGGGACCTAAAAAAAATATCCACTAGACTTTTTTTTTTTTTAGAGGGCTGCGAGAGGGGAGGGGTTAGCTGTTGAAGGACTGAATCCTTGTTTTAAACTCGCATTGAGAAAAATTGTCAGGAAACTTTTTTTCTGATGAAGTTCTTTGCTATTCTGGATAAATTTCATTTATTTTCAAAATGTCCAATATCTGAAAATTGATAACATGATTCCACCTGGTTTTAACATCCAAGACAGTGAAAACATTTGTATATTACATCATGGCTTTATGCTTTAATGATTAGTCTGGTTCTTGGAGTAGTGTATGTAGTATTTTGCAAAACAAGGAATCTAGGAAGCAGGGAACCAGATTAACTGTTAATACACTACCAAATAAGATTTTTTTTTAAAAAAAAAAAACCTGCAACATTTCTTAGACGATTGTCTGCATCAAAACTCTATTTTTGAATTGTTCAATTAATAAAATATTGATGCCATGATTTCATTGCAAGTAACAATGGAACTTCTTATCATCCTTAACGATATCTCAATGGGTGAATTCAGAAATTCTCTGAAACTCATTTTCACCACATTGATCCATATCTGTGAAACAAGGCTCTTTATTTTATGAATTAATCATTTTGCTTGGTTGCATTGCTATCTTTAATCACAGTTTTTGATTAAGTAGGTTAATTTAAGATAGTTTAATTAGGTGACATACACAATAATGTTAATAACAGTGTTCGATTGATCAACTGAAATGAGTTACCCGACATTCAACTGGGGTCTCTGGTTCTTAAGCACTGTGATGTGTCGAATTTTGAAAACTCTTAGAAGTATTAATTAAATGAATTGTACTAAAGTCAACTTCATTAAAGTAGAAAGGTCTAGAGACAGTTATATGATTATTTTCATTTCATCTCTGAACATCACAGGATATTCATTCCATGCGACATAACTTGACCAAGTCATATGCTATTGTACAAGGGTTTGGCATAACACATAACACTCTTCCCAAAATCAACCTGTTAAAAGGGGAAGCTTGTCAATAATTGATTGTTCAAAGGAACATTAATTGCGGCATGATTAGCTGTTTCTTAATCAAATATTCTACGTAAGAGACTTTAGGAAAAAGTTGATTACTTATGGGTGTAACTCTGTAAGGAATTAAGGGTTTTGCTTTGGAACAATTCTTCAGTCTTCAATCTTTCTTGCGATAAGTCAAGAAGGGACTTTGGGAGCATAAGTACGTTTTTCCCTTTATTGAGTAAGGGGCCAGTTAGTCGTCTCAGATAGAAGACAGACTATACGTTGGAGATTTGTAGAAAACGAAAAAGAATGGCAAAGGTAACAGCTTCCTGAACTTTCCTGAAACTTCCTGAAATTTCCTGGAAATTTCTTTACCAATTCCAAGTACCAGAGCAAATTCTGATTTGAAGTCTAGGTCTAGGGACGATCGTCAAATCAAGGTTTGACTCACAAGAGTCCAGGTCCAGACGACTAGACAAAGGTTGGCAGAGCAGGGACGAACGGAAGATTTGATGTCCGGATAAGATAGGTGATGATGTCATTCGTCGTTGATCTCAAGGTCACATCTCATAGGCAATGACGAAACAATTCTGTCACTGACATGTAATCATAATGTGAGAATTTGTATTGTTTTTTTTTATTTGAGTACATGTTAGTACATTTTTCCTTCTTTTGTAACCAAAAAACTGAATTCTTTTCATTTTAAATTCTGTTCTTAAATTGATTAAATTTTTATTTGTTCATTGAAAGGGGACTTGTTTTGTTTATTTATTCAATATACTTGTTCAGAGATCTGCATTCTTCTTTTTATCCATCCACACTGGGTAAATTACACCATGGAAGGTCATTCCCTAGGAATGAACCATAGTGGAAGAGGTTGGTGTATTTTGAATGCCACCAATTTATCACAAGCACATAAGATTTGCATGCCTTTTTAACTTTTGTTATTGTTAAACCTCCTTTATTTGATTCAAAAGATGTAATTATTATGATAATAGAAAAGGAGGCCACACTTTTTGTTTAGTGCAACAATACAACACATGCTTTCCCTAGTCCTATATCAAAACACATCAGTTAATTAGGTTCTCAGAGACACTTTCTGATATAGCTGTTATGGTAGATTGACACATTGCAATTATGATGATTATACTTAAGGAACTAAAACATATGAACTAGAACACAAGTTCAATTGATAAAAATATTATTTAATTGGTATTTATTTATTGAACTACTTCCTAGGTATAAGTGATATTTTTTTTGATCAAAATTTCCTTGAATATTGTTAATTAACAAAAAAGACTGTCAATTTCGAATGAAAATGTAACAAAAGTTTTTAAAGTTGATCTTTCATAATGGTTATTAAAATTACCAAGATCCTATCTACCATTTTCGACAATAAAACGAGCGATATATCAAAGATTCTGTTACTAATTTTGATTGCGGTTATCTTAAAGTTCAAGAAATAGGGATACATTTTATGGTATTTCCTGGTTTTAAAATGGGATCCATGGCTGACCCTGCATTTTAAGCAGGTTCACAAGTTACCAGGTAGGAGTTGTTGAAGTTACCATATATTTATATGCAATTCTCAGCGATGACAAGAAAACGAAAAACTTTCAAACAGGCTACATGTTTTATGTCAGCAAGCTTTAATCATTGTTTTTAGTCCATTTAATAGTTAAATTGATACAAAAATGAAAATTACATTTTACCTTTAAATTGTTGGTATTTTAAATATGCTCAGAATTCTGCACTTTCTACATTTAATTTTGAAATACTGCTGAAAGGGAGATTGACCGTTATCTATTTTGTTGTCTATCAAACATGTACTGACTTGTGTTTAACACCATTTTCTGGCTCAGAATCACTCTAGTATCTCCATTAAAAAATTTCCCAGTTAAAAAATCCAATATACTTCATAACTTTAAAAATTGTTGGCATAATCACTATCACCAGCCAGTATTTAGAGACAATAAACATAATGAACCACACCAGGAATCTGACATTTTGGGTTTAACAAGTAGTAATATTTAAAAACACATTTGTAAAACTCCTTCATGGAAGGTTTAAACTATGCCTTAATGCTTATTCCAGGACAGAATGTGCCAGTCAGATTTAGTTTAACAACCATGTATGATATGCCTGAAGAACCCAGATGTGTAAACTGTAGCCTACCCTAAAAACAGATGTTGTGACAAAAATGGTTAAATAAAAATTGTTTGCCTATACTGGCTGAGCACATTTTCATATGGGTGATGTTCACTTAATTTGCTGGAGTTCTTGAACATCACTGTTCTACAAATGTGTGAATTCATAAAAATTTTGCATGATTACACTGACAGCATCTTTGTTCAAGTACTACATATACATGACTTTTGCTTGGAATTTGTTGCTTTGCTATTATTTCCTGTTTGTCATGCAGATAATGGGCCACACTATTTTTTGATTGGTAGTTATTATTTAGGCTGGATGAACAAGCAATAACCACCAGTGAGACTTCAGTGTAACATATTTCAGTGTATGACACACAAGTAGTGTAGCTTTTAGGTGACCAAAGTAGATTAGGTAAAATTCAGTGTAAAAGCTTCACATAAAAGTGGTTATTAAATGTTGAGTACAGTTCTTCATTATAAACGTGGATCATGTTTGTATTGTATCCTATATGCTAAACATGCTGCTGGGTTAAGCTAATCAGCATGGATTTGGAGGTCAGTCGGATTACAAAACAATTAATTTGCAGATGGGTAGCAACTATTCTCAAAAGTCCTTTTCATTTTTACTAATACAAATGAGTGCTTTTGACTGCAAATGCTGTTTCAGATGAATTTTATATTTAAAGAAAAATAAGAGAATAATAATAATTATTCATGGCTGCTGAAGACTAAAACAACTTTATATGGTAAGTATCAATTTTTGTTCCCCTTCTCTTGTATCTATATGGTTATAATTAGAATAATAGTATAGATGCATCAATATATCAGTCAGTTTCACCCTTGTGTACATGTATGTGGTTTTCCTTGTCCCATTTTGGGGCAAATGTCTTATCAATTTGATGCTTGCATTGAAAGTTAGTAGGCATGATATATGGTGGATGTATTCTATTTAATCAATGCATAACATTACACCAAGTGCATGTATGTAGACTAAAAATAAAACTATTTGCAATCCTTTCAATGGGCTATTGCAAGGAAGCTATAAAGTTGAGGTTGTGTTAAGAGAATGCCTCTTTCTATAAACGGATACACTTGAATGTCAGCTGCATTGATTCGTTTGGAAAAAAGGGATTAGTTCATTCATATAATGACTTTAATAATATACCAACTTAAATTATTCAGTATTTTATCTATGGACAGATATGTTAAATTTTTATTGGCAACAAAGAAATTAGGATGAACAGTATGATCTGAAAGACAAGTGCGTTTTCTCAAAATTAGATGGTACAGGTGTTTTTTCAAATAAATTTAGAAATCTTTTCAGTTGCCTGTTTTTACTAAAGTCTCAGAAAGTCAAAAGAAAAAAGTTCTTGATTGAGGGTAGTTGATTAAATAATTTTACTAACTTGCAATTAAAATATTGTAATCTAGTTGCAATTAAAATATTGTAATCTAGTTTCTCCCTGAAAATTCATTACAGTATATAGCTTCTATTGTTCTTTTTTCAAAGTCATTTTGCCAAAATACTGCATATGAGTATGATAATTGTTAAACATGTAACAAATGTGTTTATAATACAGACACAACACATAGAAAATTTTATACTTGAAAATAAAGTATTGCTTAAAACTATGCAGATGTTCTTGTTGAGAAATAGAGGGCATAATAGTAAAATTAACTTTAAATAATAAATTTTTACATTCATTATTTAATATAGGCAGAAATTGTTTTTAAAAAAAAAATAATGGGTGAAATATTTCTCCATCAAAATGTAATTTGGATCTATTAGAAAATTTCAAGGATCAATGACCCCATATCTCTGCATATGAGATAGAACCATACTACTGGTGAGGCACCTCAGTCATGGGATGTAATCATATTATTGGCTTGGACCTTTTAAAGGTATGGGTTGGGCTCATACCAAGCAATTCAAGTTTAAATTGAACAACAGGAAACTTTTAAAACAAACACTTGAAAACATGACAAGTTGAAAATTGAATTTAATTTGGTGATATATTGTCACTTTGCATAAACTAAAAGAAGGACCATTGTGTGAATACACCATCTAAAGGCATTTGTATTATAGTATATCTGATAATGATAACAGTAAACAAGGGCCGGTGTGGTATGTAGTCTGTACTACAATAAGCTAGAGCAGTACATTATCACTTTTAGTTGCTCTTTCACAATAGCAAACGATACCCATTCAGTGAGGAGCTGAAGATAAATCAGTAAGGTTTTAGCTGTTTAATGTATGGTGTACATCATCAACTGAGATCAAGTTTTCACATCATTTTTTTTAAAATGACCGGACTATGACTGCATTATAACTGGCAAACATTATACATGTACATAGCATTTTATGGTACTTCCTGGTCTTCATTATGAGCTGAATTGACTGGTTCTTAATGGTATTTGCATTAATAGTCCTTAATATTGTCCATACCATTGGATAGATTACAGTATATCAGATTCTTGATGATCACAGATTGTATTTATTTACAAAAGTATGTAGCCACTCAGGTTGTCAGTCATAGGAGGAAAACTAATGTCACTGCTGTAAACAGTCTGCTGACAAACCTAAGAAAAAGGTACATACACATCTAATGCATTTCAAATGATCCCTTGGCTCTTGTCACAGCTTGCAGACCTAATGGTGCCATAGATGCCCATACCTTGATCTCAAATCTATTAAAATGTCTTAGGGTTTAACCTACATTTTCTGCTCAAGGGGAGTTAATAAAAAAAGAATGATGGTGGGGCATGCTCTTTCCCACCAGATGATTGAGGATAAGCAATGTGTTCCCATCCTCTTGACAGCTCTGCAAATAATGGTTGACCCTACTATTTTTTTGTGGGAAGTTTTAGGCTGTGGATGCTGCAATAGGAGGGACTAAAGGCATTGCAGTTGGACCTGATCTTGCCTTTCAGTCAAGATATTGGATCTTAAAGCTAATACACCTGCAACCATAGTCTTACATGCAAATCATTATATGGTAGTAGAAATTTTTATCTCCAGCAGGGCTGCAGCTCTTGCTGGAACTGGTTGCCAAAATCTTGGACGTTTTATTTATGTCCATGGCACGAAAGAAGCTGCTCCACTCTGCAAGAACTTTATTTTAGAAATGTTGAAAGTGTTATTGGATTACAGTAAAAAACTTCTTAGGGCTGCCTCATGTGATGTGTTACTGCTTGCCCCCATTTGTATATCAACAACTCAAAGAATCCTTCTTATTTTGTGTTACTGCTTGCCCCCATCAGTATATCTACAACTCAAAGAATCTTTCTTAAACTTTCTTATGGCTTGTCCCCATTGACCTGCCTAGAACTCATTCCAAATTTAGAGAAATATAAGATACTCCCTTTTAAGGATTGAATTTACTCTCCAGCTTTGTACATGCTGCACTGGACAGGATATAACCCTGGCCTATTTGTTAGTGCTTCTGGCCAAGACTTTGGAATGCCCATACCTATCCCTTCTAGAGATGTTGATACATATATGATCTCCTAGAAGTAATTCAATCTTTTAAGCCATCATGGTTTCTTCATTTCATTTGTATTTTAAAGTTTGTTAATTATATTGTAAATTTTACAAATTAATGTGGCTTTATTGTGATGCATTTCACCTTGGATAAAGACATATAAGCAAACTATATATAACCTTGACAAATTTAAGAAATTATTATATGCCCTTAATATTTAGATTTGACAGTACATGTTTTGTTTTTCTTTTCAGGCCAAAGCCCTATATAACTTTGATGCAGATGTTTCTGCTGGAGAACTTAATTTCAGGGCTGGAGACGTGCTAATAATTGTCAATCAGGTAATAATCAGGGGCCATTGCTCTGTATTCCAAATTTGTATTCTAGTACATATAAGCAAATTTAACACATTGCAGATTTGACAAAGTTGATGTAGGATATATTATATTGTGCATTTTTTTGATATATCAGTCACACCTAACTAAATAGAAGTGTCATGGGTTTTGAGTATTGCCTTGCTTTGCTGATTCCTTTATTCAGTTGCTGATATCTTTTCAAGCAAGTATTGAACAAACTAACATGTGTTAGCAGTACTTTTAGCTACCCAACTCCGCTTCATGATTGTCAGTCATTTGTCATTTCCTGCTGGATATGTATTGGAGAATTCGGGTTTTTTTTTTTTTATCTTCAGCTAACACAGCTGCAAACATATATACTGGTACGTAATGCACTTACTTGCAGGTCAGGCTGTGTCCTGTGAATAGCTCTACTGATCATAGACCAAAAGAGTGTATGGGATGGTCTGTTGTCTGTCATACATCTTCCCATTACTCCTAAGGTACTTTGAGGATTGCAGTTGAACTTTCACACACATTCATCCATAGGTCTATATCATCCTAATAAAGGGTGATGGATAGACATTCAGTATGGTCACAAGGACAGCCATCTTGGAAATCTTGTTATTGCTTCCAAATGCATGGCCATATCAGTGTCAGGTTTTTACAAATATACTTCTTAAAATGTATAGTTGGTCATAAATGAAAATGGTACAGATCTGAAATCTAATATGGCTAGTGTGGCAGCCATCTTGAACTCTTGTTATCTTGTTATCAGAACGCCAGAAAAAATGGAAAGCAGTAAAAATGGAAAGCAATATCTGCAATTGGTTTTCAGCAGATTTTTTTTTATGTTTAGTTGGTCCTAAATGAAAATGGTTTCCTCTGGAGTTTTAATATAGCCATCATAATGTCCATCTTGAAAATTGTGTTGTGGCTACACCTTCTGAATAATTTTGTATCCAGCCATCGTTTACACATGTACAACTGGGGAAAAAAAAATAATGGCAATAGGAGATGGTCATGACAGTTTGTGGATTTTGGGTGATTTGGTATGGAATGACAGTAAAAGTAAGATCTTTATCCCTAGATTTTAACAGTTGCTGTTATAATTTTGCATACAGCCATCATTTACATGTGTACAACAGGGGAAAAAAAATAATGGAAATAGGAGATGGTCACTGGACGATTTGTGGATTTTGGTTGATTTGGTATGGAGTGACAGCAAAATTAGGATCTTTTTTCACAAGATTTTGACAATTGCTCTCATATACACCAAATACTCTCATATACACCAAATGCTTTTAGTTTCTTGCATGAGTGTGAATTGGGTCAATGTTTAACCTTTTACCTCATACAAGCGCCTTTTGGCACTCTACCACAGTCACATATATTCGCTTTTTGGCATTTTGCCCGATTCCCATACAAGCGCCTTTTGTCAACTCTGTAAACAACAAACATTTTGAGTGGGTTTTTGTAGCACCACCTTTAGGAAAAACCACCTATTAGATACTTCATTCGTTGATTGACCATTACATAAGATCAAGTGGTCACTGTTTATGCTCTGGTCGAAATCTGCTAATTAACATAAGTAGGTTGTAACTGTTGTATTCTCCATTCTACAAAATGGAGGTCTCTGATATTGTTCAGTACTTGCTCGAAGAGAATCACAACTATAAAAGCTTCAATAACTTGGGTCAAGGCTCTGATACTGATGTAGGAAGCCATTAGTTTTTATAAATTATCAAATTTAGCTGATTTAGTGTTGTAGATGCAGACAAAGAACTTGTAAATTTCGAGCATGTGAAATTGCCACTTTGGTGGATCACATGGCTTTACTGACTTGATAGTGAATAAGTTCTCTCAAGCACATACAAAATTAGTGAAGAATAATTATACAGCTATAACAACTGTATTTTACTCTTAATTCTTTCTATACATAATATACATGTACCAAAAATGTAAAATGGTTAATAGTGCTGTTAAACATAACATACAATTCACTGCTTAACAGGCCTATGTGTAGTGGACTGCACTGTGTAACTTTGCTACATGCATATTGAAGGGCTAAAAAGCCATACACTCTATGAGGGAAAGGGTTAATTGTAATTGGTTGTAATTGGTGCTTGAACTATTAGCTAAATCAGGAAACTTGAAACCAGTTAAAGACAACATGTTTCCCATTTCCCTATCTTCTTTAACCCAAAACCAACTGTTTTCAGTATTCTTGAAATGTACATAGGTGATGCTGATTACACTTTGTATCCCTGTTTGGCTTATTCTTATTTTTGTTGTTGTGGTTCCAGTTTCTTAAATTTTTTGGTTCCTTTGGTTTTTGACATTCACTTCTGGATGAAAAGATCAAGTTAAATAAACTTGTATCTCCATGATTGTTTGTGATGCCTATCAGTGGATTTATGTGTTCAGGTCAGTTAGCATTCTAATGTAAAAGTTGGTTTCTAGTTCAACCTCGTGGCAGAGGACCAATCACACAATATGTGTGAACACATCTTTAGCCATCCAATACACAAGGCATCTTGGGTTTTGTTGAACAAGGCTTCAGGTGGAAGAAGTTTGAATTTTCTGTTACCAGGTCATAAGACAAATGAGGTAAATAAAGAATTCAAACTTTGTGGCTTTGATGTGGATTGGTACTCAAAAATTCAGAGCTAGAAATAACACTGCCTCCTACACTATTCTATGTATGTTGTCCCAGTCAGACTGTCATATACACAATGAAACGTAAATAGTATTTGAATAACATTGATTGGAATGAATTTTGCCTATATCTTTTTTGACATTTTACACTTGCACACATGCAGTAGAAGAAAAGATTTTGTCTGTATTCCTGGAAATTCTCTTATCAGCCAATAGAGCATCAATTCTTTTGAAGGACTCTTGTTTCAGAATAAATTTGTTTAGATGCTGAAGGAAGGGATTATATCTTTTAAATCCATTCATGTCTTGTTTTCAATTTTGTAACATGTTAGCAAAGAAATGAAGCAATGTTAAAAGGTCAGAGGTTAATATCGCAGGTTGTTTAATCATTTGATACTCGGGTAGCATTAAGTCATTACAAGCAAGATTATAAATTTACAGATTTTTTTGGCAGGTATACTTGAGGAAGTCCCGAGTGTCTTTTCTAAAATCAGGAATATTTTTTGTTGAAAATATTACAGGTTTACTGAAACTTGGAATGTGGGTGTATTATCACAGTATCTGAGATAAAATATGTGATCTCCTATCCAAGATGTTATGTTCAAAGTCAAAGGTCATGATTAATTTTTTTTTTTTTACAATACCCGTCGTTCGAACATATTAACTAAACAGGTAAGAAAATAGTTTGTTATCAGGTTTGGTATTTTAGAGTTCCTTAAGAATATCTGATGATTTCAGTATCAGCAATTAAAGATGATGAAAGAAACAAACTTCTTGTGAATTTCCAACAGATTTTTTTTCAGTTAATAGAGATTGGTGCCTTCAATATTTCTTGAAGTAAATCTGTCAGCTTTGAGATTAGAATAATTTGGCATGAATTTTAAAAATTATGTGAAGGACTTGTTATCAGATAGTCAAGACAATTTTCATGTCATCTGTGTTTCATGGGTGAATGTTGATCAGAGGTCTGTGTAAACTTTTTTCACTTCAACATGTTCGTTGACACTGTTCATAAAGACTGCATCTGGTCGATTCCAGCATATATTTTGTCTTAGAATAACCAAACATTTGCATGGCAAACATTAGACTTGGTATAAAAAAATTAATTGGGTGTGTGATTGTGACAGCTATATCACCTGAACTGCTTGACCTATTTTACAGTAAGTATTTGTTTTTGTTAATTTTCACACTATGTAATATTGTAATTTTTCTGTCTTAGGACATTGGAGATGGCTGGTGGGAAGCCAGGGATGGCAGTCACAATACTGGACTCATTCCACAGGCTTATGTACAAGTAAGTTACTGTGTGCACTCCCATGCAGACAGACAGATGCAATTCAATAAAGGTTAATAATGTTTATACATTTTCTGAGCATGTAAAGAAGCTTTAAAGATCAAAACTGTATTTCTGTACCATAATGTGACTGCAGAGAGTACATCTCATTCCCAGGATTGCATGCCAGTTTGATCGTAAGCTTTCATTGGATTGTGCTTATACCCATTCACTGTTGAATTGACTTGGCAAACAAGGTCAGAAGCATGGAAGATATTGATGATATATCTTGAGTCCCTCCTCCTACCCCCAGCAGTGTTTATTCATTTTCAGTGCCTCTTCCCACAGTCTGGTTGGACTACATGTGATTTTTTATGTAACAGCATCTGGCATGCTGAGTTTTTCTGGATTTAATTCTTATTGAAGCGGGTCATCTGTCATATTTTCTGCTTGTTTTCAAAAAGTGAAAATTAATTTTTTTGTCCTAAAATAACTGAACAAACAAAATTACAATTTTAAGCAACCCAGCCTTCACATGTAATATTAGGTTATCCCTCCAGTCATACAGCAAAGTAATCAAAGTAACATAGATTGTAACAATTAAAACTTGTATTACTAGCCTGGTTTCATCTGCCATATTTTAGGTATTTTTTTGTATACAGTCCAGTTATCAAACTAATAATTATTTAAATGTATAATATTTATTCATGCATATCATTTTGTATTTTTGAAAAAATCCTTTAAATTTTCAGACATAACATTTCTACTAAGAAGATTTACATTTGCAAAAAAAGACCAAAGATGCTGTATAGCCATTTTGTTTTTAAAAAACATTAATAATGAATTGTTGGTGAGAAAATACAATGATTGATGCATAAGCTCTTATTGTCTTTACAAAATCTACTGGTGTTTATTAACAACTGGACATAGGCCTTTAGAGAACATAATCCTTAATTATCATTAATTAAGTTCTTATTAAGTCTGTCACCCTAACAAAATGTCATAGGTGTTTTAAAATCAGTTGGGAAACATTGTGATGTTTTCTTATCCAACAAAAAATATATCTGAGTACATGCTAAAGTGAAGACCACAGATCAATTATAGCCCTACAAAAATAAATTTTAAAAACCTTGTCATTCCCTATTGTCAGTTTGAAAAGTCAAGTATTCCATTAAATCAATTTGTACTTGTACAATCTTTTAAGTGCTTGTACTGTTTTGACTTGGATATAATTAACATTTTATTACGGATCTATTCTATGATATACCCCTCTATAATTATCTTTATTGGTGAGTTCGAAAAACAAGAAATGTGTATGTTCACTGGTCTTAACAACATTGGCTGATTTTCATTTCCATAAAGAGCCTTATTTCTGGCAGACTATATGATTTGACCTCTTCTATTGAATCTTGCCCACTATCTGGTTTCAGCTGGAATAACCAAAGCTCTCAGCAAATTTAATTAGCATGTAAATAACACTGCATAGCCATGTGATTATTGTAATAATGTATATCATAATTAAAACAAGAATGAATTGTTGATTTATAGGTGTTAATTGATAATGGAACATAGTAATATCCTAATACATGACAATTATCACAATTGTCAGATAATTTAAAACAGTCTTTTTTTCTCTTTACAAAAGTCACAAATAAAATTGCCCTGAATATAGGCTTAAACACTGACAAAATTTTGTTGCATCTCTCTCTCCTTCATTCCCCCTCTCCATGCTTGTGTGCATTAACTAAAATGTGTTTTTAAGTTCTTTATATTTTTTAATTGTAATTTGAAAAAAGGTGGTTGTTGTAGTTAGAATACTAGTTGCATTTAATTTCTTGACCACGTGGACACAACTTTGCGTACAATTTATAAGTAAAAAATATTCATGTGTTCAGGCCATCTTAATCATTTTGCCAACAGTACACAACATAACAGCTACAAAGAAGCATGCTCTTAATGCAGACAAGCTTGCACACAGAGATATGCTTCCTTTCTCACTCTCTCTCTCTCTCTCTCTCTCTCTCTCTCTCTCTCTCTCTCTCTCTCTATTTTATTATTAAAACTAAAATCTTTTTGAGTACTTTTACTTTTATTATAATTGGATTCTTCAGTTGAGAGCTTAAGGAAACAGAAAATATACATTTATTTTGTACATTTGTACTGTTAGGTTGTTGAGTAATGTGTATTCCATACAACTTGTTTGGGTATGATCCATTTTTTTATTAAAGGTAAGTACCACAAAATAATAATTATTTATTTTACTACACTAAAGTTAATTACTTTTTCATGTATGAGAAATTACATTCAGTATGGTAGTTTATTTTAGACCATAAAAAAATACAAGCATATTGAAAAACACAATTTGCCCTTAAGGCAGAAGAGTCCAAAATGTTTTGATCTCATGCCATCATCTGTTCAGTACCAATCATATGTAAGTGTAATTGGATTGGTTACAGAGTTTATTATTACATACAAAAATGAAATGCAAATAGTTGTAATAGGACAAATTTTAATTGTAATTTTCTATAGAGTTCAAGCAGTAATATAGTTTGGTAGCAGGTGCTAGAAGAAAAGGTTGGTTCTAATTTAACTAATTAACTTGTTCTGGTTGGTGTAATCTGATATCGAAAGTTATATAAGACTAATAGCAAACTAAATTGTATTCTTACATTTGAAAGTAATAACAGTATATAAAACAGAAAATAAGGATCTGATTTTGGTTGACTTTTTTCAAATATTATCAAATTAAACCAGTTCTGATGTTCATGGCTGGTAGGAGATGAAATGCAGGTTTTAGTAACATCCACAATGGAAATTTTTAGGTGAAGACTTTGATATTAACATTTTTCTTTTGTAATAAATGGTGACCTATATTTAGTACTTTTACAATTGAGCTTTTCTTCCTTTCTTCTCCAGAGTATTGTCTGTTCATGCAGTCAAGTCCAGCTAAAACCTGCACCGACCCAGATTTGCCATTCACATGGTGTGCAGGTTAATCTAGGTCAGTGCAGTTTGTTAGTAAAATAAACAACATAATCCTGATTTATCATTGAATTATGTGTTAGAAGATCAGGGTCTCATTTTTTTGCAGTTGAACTTCACTAATAAGAGAGTAAATATGGTAATGTTATTCATTATATTAGTATTATGGCATCTAATGACATTATATTAGTATCACCAAATTTAATGAATAGGGAAACATGAATCTCAAATTTTAGAAAGTTTTTATTCATGCCTTTAACCTTTTGAGGCTATTTCTGATGGCATGCAAGTATGGGAACAAAACTTAAGTACTTAAAAAAGATGCTTTTAAAATGGCTGAAAATTACAAGGAATGGAAACAAAATTGGCCTGAAAGCAATTTAGTGTTCAAAAGCTGTCAAAAGATGTGGAAAATACATATAGCTATCTGATTTGTGGATTCCGAATTTGCCAGGGCAAAACTTAAAATGTGACCTTCTGAGCCAAAAACTTAACCCTAGTAGAGATGAATTTTCACAAGATGTGCTTCAACATGCCAAGTTGTTTGTGACTGCCAACATCAGGATTACTGCTTTAAAACTAGTAATATTAAAAGATCTGTATGAAATTATATCAAATGATTATTGAATGCATCTATGTTCAGTACATATATTTTTCATTACAACAGTTTTCTAAAGGGCCTATGGTGGTCGAGTGGTCTAAAGCACTTGCTGCCGGTTCACCACTGCCTTTATGGGTTTGAGTCTCTGATTTGGCCACTGTCAATATGTGATAAAGCTTGCCACTAGCTTGCTGTGGGTTGGTGGTTCTTTAGAGGTTTTTCTCAGGTTCTTATTCCATCAGATATACTGGTTGCCATGTATAGCATATCATGTGCTGTAAAAGTGGCATGAAATCCATAAAAATAACAACAGATTTCTTATAGTTGCCCTGGCAACCAAAAGATTGAAATTTAAAAATGGTGACTTTTAAAAAAAATCATGTTGAAAGCATTTCTTTTGCGCATTTTATTTCCAAAACATTGTATATTATTTCTCAACTTTATTATCATAGTAAGTTAATTATTTAATTAACTCCAGACTGCATGCAAGGAATCCATTGAAAAAGAAATACCATAAGGCATTCGGTGATTTTCAGATGAATTTTGAACTGTCATGGTTGAAGTATTACTAAGAGTTGCCATTCCTTGTATGTATAAGAAAAGTATTAATTTTCAAGTGGCAACAGTGGTTTTGCATATTGAAAATGTGAAAGCGCATAGGTGGTCTCTCAGATGTATCCAGAATTATTTTTCAGCTTTCACTTTTTGAAACTAATATTTCATCATAATCTGTTTGATATCGAAAACTGATCATGGTGCCTTCATAATATGTATGTAATAGAAAGGAATAATATTAATATACCTACAAGAAAAATAATAAGAGTTGAAACAGTAACTTATTGAAATGTGCATAATGTATGAGAAACATGAGAAATAAGAAAAATAATAACAGCAAGACAAAATATGTGATGGTAACTTTTAAAAAATTCAAATGCTAGTAATCCACATGAAAATATGCAATAAGTAGCATATTAAATATGTCAATATTGAAGTGTATAAATGGGGTAAAATTTCTTATTTCACCTCTGAATATCTTCTCCGATAATACTTACCTGATCAAATTTCATATAAATTTTCTCCCACCTATCCCTGCAATGTGGGCATTTTGTCAGGTTTCACTCCAGTTAAAATACAGGTTTTGACCGTATACAATAATAGTATAACAATATTATTCAACTATTGAGTAGGAGGGGAGTTAATTTGTAAGAGTTGTTTGCCTTGGTTGCAGTAACTATTTAGTCAGATAAGTGAATTTAGAGGTAGCAGAGAAAATTATAATGTAATGTGATCAGGTAAGTATTATTGAACCAGTATAATTTATTAAAAATTTGCTTTTAAAATTGGTAATAATTTTTAATACAACAACAAATTCATTGACAAGCAATTTTTTTAAAGGTGACAAAACAAGTATATCATTCAGGTTGGAACATAAAGTAAAGAATATTTTACCTGTAATTAGAAACTGGTGATTCAGTAGTTAACTGTCTGGCCATGAAACCACATTGATTAAATAAACTGCTGCATTGATTAACTCAAGGTGTTGTCAGTGGTGAGCAATAAACACATCGGACATAATTCACAACTTGTGATCAAGTATTTCCCTCAACAATGCAAGCACCAAATTTTCAAATGTACCATTAATGATAAAAGAAAAACATTCTTTCATCTTGAGACAGTTGGTGGAATGATGACTGGAAAATCAATGGTATTCAGAATTACATTAAACCTGTTATATTATGCTCTTTGTTTTATTGTATAATGTTCAGTATGAGACAGAGTAGTCATGCATATCAATAATTTTTACTAAAGAGGATTAAGTCTGTGATATAAAGTGTTTGAATATATATATATATATATATATATATATATATATATATATATATATATATATATATATATATATATATATATATATGAGGTTTAAACTTCTTTGTGATAAGCAGTCAACATCTCTGACTTGCAAAATTTACAACTTCTTTAAGTCTCAGTTGTATTGATTGCCATGTTTCCCCATGATAACCTCACTTTTAGATGCAGTCTTTTCAGTCTTAATATGTATAATGAGTTTAAAAGAAATAATAGTATCCCATAGTTAAAGTTATAAACCAGTCAAGGTGATTTGGTTCCACTGCATATTTAGGGCATTGATCACCATATTTAGAATTTCAGTGTTGAGGTTGCTTTAAGCATTTTGGAAGGAAAATAATGAATATCTTTCAGATTTCACTGCATCTATGATATAAAGTTAGATGTTCAGCCATATGGAATTGATAATCTGATTTTAAACTATTTGATTTTACATGGTGATTTGTATATTTTTCTTTCAGCTTGTTGACCCACCTGAACCTTCCTTTCCTCCCCCTCCCCCTCCCATGGCATCAGCCCCTTACAAGGAAAATTACCCATATAATGGTTATGGCTATCAAGACTCAGGAGGGGGAAGACCTGGGGTCCTTCAGCATCAGCAGCAGAGTGCAGAAGACTGGGATGACGACTGGGATGATGATGATGATGATGGGTCTAGTGCTAGTACAGGAGCAGGCAGTTCAGGTGCTGGCAGTATACAACAGGTTTGTGTTCATTGAGACATAAGATACAGGATTACCATTTCGCAAATGACTAGGTTCAGTAGAGGCTGATTTGAACCTTGATCAGATTCTGATAAAACTCATACAGATAAATGAGGTCCATCTCTCTTCCTTAAATATTTTTTATAATTCTTGCCAAGGAAAAATTTGTAATATAGTGACCATAAAATACCATTGGTTTGTTTTCCTCCAATATGCCACCTATTTTCTTGAACAATAGAAGTTATAGCTATTTTGCCTCCATCAAGCAGATTGCCAAAACCCCACCCCCTCAAAATATGAAAAGAAAAAGAATACAATCCATCATATAAAGAAACAATTAAGTTTTTAATCTCATATATAATTAGAAAAACAAAGTTCCTATGCTGCTGGGAAATTGGGGGAAAGAATAGGTTGGTTCCCAACAGGGAAAAGCCGTTTAGCTTTGAAAATATTGATAATGGTCAGTGGAAATTTTTAGCTGCCACTTGATCACAGTAAAATGTGTAATGGAGTCCTAATTGAATAAATTTAGTTTAACTTATAAAGTTCTTCCTGGAGGTTGTAAAACTCTTCATTCAGTTGAGATACAATTGCAGCATGGATCATTTAGGTTTCTGCCCTAAACATATTTGTATAGTCATTCCAAGTGCTCAGGAGATTGAAATGATTAAGTAGACTGGGTACATCATTGTGCCATATTGGTACCATATTGTTTTCTGTGTAGAAGTTATGAAGACCATTCTAGAATCATATATCAACATGGTTTCAGTGTTAATTTGTGGTGAGTGCAAAAGAAAAATAATCATGCTTTCATCCCTAGTTCCACTTTTGATATGTAAAGTTAACAAAAATGTGATAAATCTAAGCTTGACATTTTGTAATTCACATTTGGGAACATGGGGTAAAACATTGTCATTAATAGCAATCTTTGCCCTCTCTTACTTCACCATTGCATTGAATTTTGCTTTCAGGCCTTGCTAAATACTTCAATCCAACAATAAAAGTTTGTCCACTCTAGATATAGAATTAGGAATTTGTATTGTTTAATGGGTATTTTGGGGAATTTTATGGTTTCTAACATCCTATCCCTCATCACTCATAGTTTTTGTTGCAGTTAATGTTCAGAGGCTTTTTGAAGCAGATGTAAAAAATTAATATTATAAAGATTTGTACAGTATAAAATAAATTTACTTACATAATTTTGTGCTTGTTTGTTTTAGACAAGTTGCCTTTTTAAATAGCAGGGATAGTAAAAGCTCTTTTTGTTCTTAGCATAAAAATAGAGTTTTAAGGAGTTCTTTGTATGAAACAAATTTATCTCTTCATTTATATAACATAATATAAATTTATGGTGCATTAAAATAATTTTACTTGCAGCATAAAGATATTACTGGAATAAAGGTGCCCTTGGATAATAAGATGCCATTAATTTGACATCAGATTAAAGATCTGTTCTGTTTTAATGGATGGGAATCTTTGCAGCCCATTTACCAAGCAGACACAAGTCAAGGAACTTGAATACTGAGCACTCATAAACACTACATTAACTTTATAATACAAAAAGCATGAAATGTAACGAAAAAAAATGAATCAAGTCAAAGCATTTATAGTTTGTATTGATCATTATTGTTATGTAATGTCAACTATTAAAAGAGCTAGTCCAAAAATATAATTAAAGAAGGAATACCTGTCTGTCACTTTCAAAATGCAGGAACTGTCTGCATCCTTATTAGCTTTACAACAACATATACATATATTGAAAAATATTAGTACTTACAAGGTCCACTTTATAGGGTGATTTGGGCAAAATAGTCATCTTAGTGTCTTCAGACTTGAAAAATTAGCCTTTTATTGATTTCAAGACATATCCCCTATTCATTTTTGTTTCAATACAAAAACATTAATAATCAAAAGTTAAATGTTGACATCTAAATTTTCCCATCAAAGGGGAAGGTGGAAATATGGACAAAAGCTAATTTTGATCCTATTTTTATGATCATAAACACCAGAAATTACATTGCTTTCTGTTGAATTTGTGCTCAGAATTAACACAATCCATGAAAAACATGTGAAAACTTAATTTGTGTAACCCAGTCAGTAGCAAATTAGGACTAAGTGGACAAATCTACATCCATTATTAGTACTAAAAAATGATTATTGTATCCAGTATTTCATCATGCAGACATATGAAAAGAGGCTTTCTGATATGGAAAGTTTCAAGGCTGTTATTTTACATCATACAACAACTGTAGTGAATCAGTATTAAAAAGGTGTTACTATATTTATAAACTTCTAATAGTTATTCATTAACATTTAAATCATCTCACGAGAAAATATGCAACATGACTATTTAAAACTTTGTACTCTCAGTCCCCCCCCTTTTTTTTTGTTGTTGCCAACTTTGCCTTATTCTGACTGGAGAGATGTACTTTTGCCCAAATATTTTAGTCCAGCTTGGACCCTGAGTTATGATGACCAGATGGACTTAAAACCATTTCCAAGCTGAGTGGAATGAGGCAAAGGTTGTGGCTACAAGACTTACTCAATTGAGATATTTTTCAAAATAAAAATACTGTAGCTTCCAAATGGTCCCAATTAGCATTCAGTACTATTGGTCACCTTTACTTAGTAACTTTTTCACAATGGTCATTTTAAACCCCACTCCCTGCAAATTTCTTTTATAAATTATAAAAAAAATGTATGTAACATTAACCTGTCCTATGTGGTCAGCGGCCAGGTGTTTTCTGACCAACCAAAGGTTTTTCTCTGCATTAAGTGGTTGCTGACATGTACTTATAGCATTTACTGTTCAGTATTTTGCTTATGAGAAAGACATTGTTTAAAGAAATATTGTGTATCACTGTAGAAACAGTTTTACCTCCCTTTATTCACCATACTCTAGTCACATTGATACTGTAGCTCAAAGGTGTCACTATGTCAAATTCAAAAGCTAAACAGTTTTTATCATAAGGTACGGGGTCAAAGCAATTTATTTCTGGTAAGGAGAAAAGGTAGTTGTGTATCACAGTTGAAATGTAAGTCACATTTTTGCCAGTTTGACTGGTATAGTTAGATAAATTCATCTATTTGCATGTGAATTAAAGCTATCTCTGAAAAAGAAAAAATTTGGGTAAGGGGTCAACTCATTTGTGAAGATAGGTGAAGTTATGATGCTTGGGTCATGCAGAATAGCTGTATATGGTTGTTTTGATTTACTGTTGATCACAGGAATGTAATTTGACTGTCTTTTGATTGAGCAATTTACTAATCCAGATACTATTGTTATTGCATGAATGAACTAAGATTGATGATTATTTTAAGATAGTGTTGATTTAATTCATGGGATGGATTAATGTTAGCAATATATAGTAATCTTGTTGAACATAAATTTGGAGGAAAACAGTGCACAACGGAATTACTTAAATGGAAACAACTTTAAATGTTTTTACAAATATCTCTCAAAAGAGATTGACAAAATTTGACAGGAAGTGTCCTAGAATAAAGTACTTTGAAAAACGTTACAAATGATGCTGATTCACTCTGTCTGCAATACCAAAAATACAACATTTAAAAAACTTTTAACTTGGAAAGTTGTTCTCAACAGAATTTGACTAACTTTGATAGAAAACATTGCTTAACAATCTTTAAATAGAATAACGTTGAAAAAATAGTATCTAAGAAAATTACTCAGAACTTCAACTTTTACTTTTAGTGTCCTAGTATATAAAGGCCTTTCAGTATTGGATAAATGAAGCTGTCATGCCATCATGCTTGAATGAAAGTACAATAAGAGAGAATCTTTGTACAATTGTTTTTATAATAGTTTCAATTAGTAGCATTGAATTTCTGCAGAAGGCATCATCTTGATTCTTGGCCAGCTACAATTGCATTCAGTTATTAGGGCAATGTTAGCCAGATGAATAATTGATTTTAGGTCCACATGGGCCTCATATTTATTTTTTTGTTACTAATTACATGCATTACAAAGTATGCTCTCTAGCTAAGACTTTTAAAGTCATTTTCTTCAATTGATTTTTTGTTCTAGGTTGTTTTTTTATATTTGTTGTCTATTAGAGGTATTATGTTACAATGTTGTGCCTCAGATCAGCCATCTATTACCCATTGTCTATGATGTACAGTTACCAAGCATTGTGAATGGCTTGCACCTGTTCTAAAGAAGATACCTACTGATTGTGTTTGAAAGAAGAACATATTTTAGTCACAAAAACATCAAATACCTTGTCCAAACTGTGTGGATGGCCTGCACTTGGATATTGATTTATTGTTAAAAAGTCAAAGGTAAAGGTCACTGTTACTGAAGAAGGAAATGTGTTTTGGCAAAATAAACTTTTGTCCTAGATTTCATACCTTGATCAGATTTAGTATGGGAGAGTTGGGGGCTTATTCAAAAGTTATGGAAGAGGACTGCTAATTTTTGGGCCAAAGAATCAAATATCTATGTCATGATAATTGAAAGAAAATTTGTTTTTGCAGAATAACTTCTGATCTGGATTAAGTTTCTTAAACAAATTTTCGGTGTGACTTTAACTTTGGGTAATAAATGAAAATTTTGATTTGGGGTTCATGACGTCAAGGATCATGAAAATAGTCCCAGAACAAAATAATACTGTCTGTTTATTTAGTTGAGACTGCGTACTCTACTAGTGCCTACAAAGGATGGTGAAATATTGGGCAGGCATATAATATGAAGTAATGATACTCTTATTCATTTCTAATCAAGATGTCATGTTTTACATAAAAATTTAGTTGATTCTAGTTCAGTTTATTCGTAAAGTTTTGTTACTTTTAAAGATTTTAAATCTTTCAAGAAAATGTATGCATTATCATATATAATCTTTGTTTAGAAAATGTATTTGTTTAATATTTGTTCATAGTTTGATGAGAAAGTAGGCTTTGTTGACTTTTGATCTTTTGTTTTGTCATTGGAGGCACAGGTATATATATATATATATATATATATATATATATATATATATATATATATATATATATAAAAGTAATTTTCTTAAAACATAAATGTTTGAACACATATGCACATCTCTTTCATGCCATAAAGGAGCTTCAAGGTGGTGGAAATTTTGGATTGTCCCAGCCAAACAGAGATTCCAAAGCCTCAATCTCACCGCCGTCAGATGTATCCAAGTATGGCACAGTGAAAAAAAGCTTCAGTAGGTTAGTCACTCATTACAAGGGAATAATTACCAGTCAGAAGTTAAATAATATGTATAATTTATTACGGTTTAAAATTTTATTCCTTGTGCATCAGTTGTACTATGTGCCTCAGATGCAGGAGGTTGCGAGTTCGAACCATTGCCAAGTCAGACCAAAGACTTTAAAAAGTGGTACTAACAGCTGCATCATTTGGCACTCAGCACTAAGAGATTAGTGTTAGGACTGGTCGGCTTAGTGTCAGGAAAATGTGACTTGGTAGGACATCATGCTTTATGTCTGCGGCATGGTGACCCTGTGCTGGACATCGCTATAAACTGTCACACTGCAAACATTGTAGGGATATGACTGAAATTTTTTTAAAAACTACATTAAACATCTAATCACACACACACACACACACACACACACACACACACACACACACACACACACACACTCTCCATTGTACAATGGGATCTTACAAATTCCTTTTTTCAGAGGGTCTGGATAGCAGTTTTAGCTCACTAGCTTTACACATCTATGGTCCTTGATTCAGTTCCAATACCATTGTGTACAAGGGTGATGTGGTCATCTATTTACTGACCTTCACCACAAAAAACCACACTGTTCTAGTGCTTAATGCTGGTCACCTATTTAAGATCACTTTTTTCCCCTACCCTAAAAAATCACAATACACTAACATCCTGAGTCATCAAGAATGCTGAATAGAAGTTGCATAAACTTGTATAGTTAAATGTAAACTAAATAAGATTTAATGGTATTTTGATGTTAACATGTTTTATGGGATCATAGTATTAAAATAGTGTCTATTAATGCACAGTGCTCAGGTTTCACTCATATTAAACAACACATAAAATATGAAATAAAACATAATTTTATTGTTTCATTTATTTTATTCCTTTAATTACGACATAATTATTAATATGTTTGTTATTAAGTATATAATAAAATGGCTATTGTCTGTGTATTGAGAAATATTAGGCCCTCATTCATGTTGCGTAGTATGCCCTCACAAGCTTGGGCATCCTTTGCCACATGCAATTGGGACCAGTATTTCTCATTACTCAGTCAATAGCCTATACATATCATGAATCCTTGGAATTAAGTATTGCTTCAGTATCATATATCCTTGGAATTGCATCATGCTGTAATATCACAGACCTGTTTACCCGACCGTATTTGTACGGAATAAAGCCCATCTGTACAGTCATACGGTCATTGAAATGAAAATACGATTTGAGGTTGCATTTATTTATTACTTTTTAAAATTAATTTTTTAAGCCGTTTTTCTTTCCGTTTTGTTTCGTTGTATCGTCTCTTCGGTCCGCATCCTCATCCGCATTTTGTGCCACGTCACTTATTTTGACATTCTCAACATCCGGTCGTTTAAACAAAGGAAAATGCCGCCGACAAGAAAGTTTCAGCACGAAACTGATGATGAAAATGGAAAGTCTAACACAGAAAGCAGCATTTTCTACCAATTTATTCTACTCTGTGGCTATGCCTTAAACCATCGTCAAAAGGAGAACATTTTGTGCATTGCACTGTTTGCAACTTAGACTTTTCCTGTGCACATGGTGGAAGGAATGACTGTTCACGGCATGTGGAATTGGGAAATCATACAAAATAGAAATCATTAGTGAATGGAAATAGAAACATTTTGTCAATGATGAAAGGAAAGGAAGTCAGTGATCAAAACATACTTCAAAAACAAATAACACGTGCTGAGGCGATTCTATGTGAGTTGATCGCAAATATGAATTTGTCATTGAGTACAGCTGACAAGTTAACGGAAGCAATGAAAAATAATTTATTAACCTTATTTCCATTCTAGTAAATATTGACAAAGATGATACTAGATTTTATCAGATAAATAAGATTGCCTTCACCTATCTAGATAAACTTATTATTTTCTAAGTGGATGGGTGGTAACAATGTCATAATGTTTTATATCAAGTCGTCCTTAACCAAGTAAAATAGAGAATTGGCTTTAATTAAAATGTTATGGATATGTGTGAAGCTGAGAAAACAGAATTTTTAGAGAAAGTAACGGAGGTAAACAACAATAAATTTGGTTATGTTGTATTTTTTTGTGATTTTTATCACTATAATATGAACAGGATGTTTAAGTTAGTGGTATTCAATTTCTGCATATTTGTGCCTTGAAACACAGAATTAACTGAATACCAGCGTCTTTGCAAACTAAGAGTTATTTACACAATATTGTATAGTCATTATGTCGTGTAATACTACATAATGATAATTATAGTATATTGATAGTATCTACTATTTGTGTGCTGAAAATACTGACTGCGGTCTAAAAATACTGACAGGCATTGCTTAAAATACTGACAGGAAAATTTATGGGTAAACAGGTCTGATATCATAAATCCTTGGAATTACATCATGCTGTAATTTCATGAATCCTTGGAATTAAGTCATGCTACAGTATCATATATCCTTGGAATTACATCATGCTGTAATATCATAAATACTTGGAATTACATCATGCTGTAATATCATGAATCCTTGGAATTACATCATGCTGTAATATCATAAATCCTTGGAATTACATCATGCTGTAATATCATGAATCCTTGGAATTACATCATGCTGTAATATCATGAATCCTTGGAATTAAGTCATGCTACAGTATTATAAATCCTTGGAATTGCATCATGCTGTAATATCATAAATCCTTGGAATTAAGTCATGCTACAGTATCATATATCTGGAATTATATTATGCAATAGCATCATGTATAATTGGAATTAAGTCATGTTATGGTATCATTTATCCTTAATTAAGAAATGCAATAACATCATATATCTTTGGAATTAAGACATTTAAAGATGCAATTTTTTTTAAGGTAGTAAATGATGTGTAGGATGACATCAAATATTGTTGATTATATCAAGATATAATTAATTGATGTCTTCAAAAAGAATACATTTAAAGCTTTAAATGTAGATGTGCACATTTCTCATATAAAAATGAAATAAGAATAAATAAAACTAGGGAACGATTGAATTAGTTCATGTGATTTGGAGATATTTATCCACACTAAAG
Organism: Potamilus streckersoni; assembly: GCA_016746295.1. Taxonomy (NCBI): domain Eukaryota; kingdom Metazoa; phylum Mollusca; class Bivalvia; order Unionida; family Unionidae; genus Potamilus; species Potamilus streckersoni. The sequence continues at coordinate 489,764 of JAEAOA010000841.1, read as the reverse complement.
GTGGGTGAAATAATCATCCAGAACAGTATGCTTCATGTAAATATTAAATCATGAGGGAACTACAACAGGTTCTTCTTTTTTTACCTTGTCAATATTAGAAATACTGAATGTATAGCACTGTGATGGTATTGTCACATGCTCTCAAGATGCACTTATTCTGTAAGAAATGGTGATCAGTTTTACTCCGAGATCAAGGATGTATTTTAACAGACAGCATACTTGAATGTAGGAAATACATCCCAAAAGTAGCTTGTTTAGTTGACAGTACTGTTCTCATATAAAAAATGGTTTGGAACAAGCATTCCTTTGAACAGATTTTTTCTGTGATCATTCTGTTAATTGTGCATAAGTATACTATTTGCATAAAAAATTAAAATGCAGTTAATATGGTGCTAAATCTATTTTTATATTCTTTTATTCTCAGGTTTTCCACATTTGCCAAAGCTGGTGGTGATGCATTTTTGTCTGGCCAGATATCAGGAAATGTCCCAGAGAGTGACCAAATACACATCCTAGTTAGTATTACAGTAACTAATAATAATAATCATTTCATTGATCAGTGATGACCCAGGTATATGTCTGTCATTGCATCTTTAATGCATTTGCTGTCACAATTGATGCTGGAAAAAATTAGTTCTTGTGTAATTTTGATATAAATCCTGTTGTAAATAGATGCTACAGCTGTGTTTGCAGTGTACTTTCTCTTCAGTGCTTATTATTATTATTATTATTATTATTATTATTATTATTATTATTATTATTATTATTATTATTATTATTATTATTATTGCTATGCTGAAGAAAGTTCATATCCATATTGTGAATCCGTAAGCAGTTTGGTTTGCATGAAATAACTTTAATGGGAATTGATTTTTACCAATCTTGGTTTGCAGCCTTAAATTGATGAGACTTCAAAACAGTTTGAATTCAAGCATTTTACATCATGGTGTGCTCATGGACAAGGCACTTAAGTTGTCTCGGCTTGTGCTACTTGTGTCTCATTGCTGTATAATACCAAATTGAATCAATAATTTATAGGAGTTATGTCCATTGATTTCCCTACTGTCTGACATTGGTTTGTATAATATAAATTAAGTAGGATTGTTGCATTTCATGCCTTTATATAAATGAGATTTTTGATAAAATTTGATTCCAGCATTATTTAGAAGAGTTATGAATTTTGATTTCCCTTTCTTCTGACTTTGTTTTCCCCTGCATAATTTTGCCAAGGATTGATGGTTTTCATCTTAATTAGTCATGCATCTTTATATTATTGAAAGTCCTTTTAATACCACTGTTATTGCTGGTCATATCAACATTATTCCCCAAAAAACTGTTATGATGCCTAGTTGATCCTAAATGGAACTGATACTAGTCTGATATTCATTGTGGTCACAATGACAGCCAGCATGAAAAGCTTGTTATTGTTACTCAAACACCCTCAACCTCACACCCACCCAGCCGTCATAGCACTAAGGGGTTTTCACCATAATAATTCTTATGATGTCTTCTTGGTCCAGACTGAAATCCTTGTTATTTCTCCTGCAGAACATCAGAAATACTTTCAATACTCTAATTAAAAGGAAGAAATAATTGGTCATCTGTTAAATTCCTGTAACTTCTTGTAGAACTCTTGTTAAGAGTTATTGCCTTTTAGTTTGGCTTGCAACTGAGTGCATTGTGTTACAGAATTTTGTAAATAGAGCTGGTATGAAACTTGGTACATATTATAGTTTATCACATAGTTGGTGCACTTTGCTTACAGTGTGTGCAGTTTAATATTTTTTATATTATCCATATAAGCATAACACTTTATTTAATTCTGATTGTTTCAAAAAAGCCCATGAAATTATTGTGCAGTATTCTCTTTACTGAATGGCTAAGATTGTGGGAAAACTTTTGAAACTCCATCTTCCAGAAAACTTTGGGTTTTTTCATTGAACATTTTTGGCTGCCATTTGCTTTTACTTGACTCATGAAAGGGAATGGGGAAAAAAATGGTCTAATCTGTTTCAATATTACCAATTTACCCCCACAGGGGTTTGTTATGACATGCATATCATGAAAAATACCAAAACCCCCAAGACAAGAACAGTAACAAGTAAAACTATTGGTATTGCTTAGATGATAATGAGGGTGGGGAATGGATGGGCATTCTATCTGCTGCATAATATCCACCCTATATACAAGCTTGGTTTAAATGTGAATTTACTGAAGTAAATAAAGTCATCTTTGTTCACAGAAGAATGTAGACATGAACTGGTCTCCCAAACTGACAAAACTTTTTCCAACCGCAGCATATTTACACTGTAAATACGTGATGCAAGTCTGACTCGGAAATTTGTTTATGTCTTCTGTACATCTAATGTTCCAAATCAAATACTGCAAATATCCGGTCACAAATAAATACATTGCAGTAAATATTTTATGTTTGCATTTAGTAATCTTTATTTCACAAAATATTGCAATAGTGTATTGTTTAATTGTGATGTGGAATTTCAACATAAACACGGGCACTTTTTTGTGTTGGCCAGCTCAGACCAGTCATGTGCATTGTAACAAACAATTTGACATGCATTGAATATTTTGCATTGACAAATGTTTTGTCTTTTGTAAAATGTTTTGTTTGTTTGGATGGATGCTTATTCTTTGATTATTAGTTATCAAAAAAGTGTAATATACTTTTACTATTTCAGCTTTGTTTGGGTCTAGTTTTTATGCACAATAAATGAAAGGTACAGCATCTGTCAGAATGAAAGAAATTATTCATTCTTCTTTCTAACTAAATAATTTCTGTTTAAATAAAACTATGTGATTAAAAGACTCTCAAATGGGTAGTAATTTAATATTAACTTTATGAAACTCGTTAAATAATGGCCAGCTTTTGTAAGCCTTGGCAAGCAAAAGCTGGACTTTATTTAACTCATTTCATAAATTCTGTATTAAATTGTTACCCATTTGAGATCATCTATTATCATCATTTGGTATGCAGTCTAACCATTCATTGTCATTGCATTATTTGTTGAAAGAGTTATGTCCCATGTTTTTACTGTTGACTGGTCTCCATCATGGTGATAGAGATGGAATGCAGAAGAGTTGAGGGTATATTTACATGAGCAAATTTCTTGCTATTTCTCGTTTTTTGGCTATGTTGTTTTATTTTAATAAGATTGAATGATTACATTACCTTCTTTCTGTGACATATTTTAAAGGATTTATAACCTCTTAAGTTGTTATTGCCCTTACTGTAGTATCCACAGAATAACTTTACTATGATTTGTTGGATTTCAGCTAATCTAGTATGCTGCCTTCCATAGTTAAGACCTTGCATGAGTTTGATTTGCAATGTTTCTTAAAATCATTTACATGAATTTGGGTTTAAAATTCCAACAGGTAGAGTACTTAGGTACCAAACTTTTGTTAGTAACCTGGGTAATAAAATGAGCCATAGGGTACCTGTTTACTATATATATGTGTTTTCTGCCAGAGTTGTACACATTTAATAAAATTTTCCTTTGATCAGACACCCAGGTAGCATATTGTTAGGATTGACAGGTACCCATTAGAAGTTTTTTAAAATATTGATAGCTGATGGCCCCTGATTGTCCCTCTGCTTAACATTGGTTTTGGCATCCTTACTAATTATTGTTAAATTTTAAGTAAATGTACTACACTTTTATATTGATGAAACCTTGAATGTGTTTGATTTCTATCATTTCATGACGTCATTTTCAGGATTATATCCCCTGATTGTCATTCTGACTTGACTTGTATTTTATCAAGGATTGTTGGATTTCAACCAAATTCAATTGTCATTTAGAGGAGGTACCGTCAGCTGACTTCTTTAGACTGGTTTACTACATTATTACAGATTGATGGCTTCAGCCAAATTTTCTGTGCTGTTTTGCATTGATAAAATCTGAAATGGGTTTTATTCTCTTGACATTGGTTTCCACAACATAACTTTACAAAGGAATGTTAAGTTTCAATAAAAAAAAATAATTTACCTATGTGATATTGGTTTTCACAGCATAACTATACAAAGGAATGTTGGGTTTCAAAAAAGAAATTAATTTACCTATGTGACATTGGTTTCCAAAAGAATATTAAGTTTTTAAAAAATTAATTTACCTATGCATTGATGAGACCTTGAAGGACTTTTATTTTATTGTCATCATTTACAAGTTATGACCTCTGATGGTTCATCATCTCTGGATTTTTAAAGAACAACAAACTGAGCAAATTGTATGTAGTCATTGGATTCAACTTGTTGTCTATAGCTGCTGCTATTATTATTATTATTATTATTATTATTATTATTATTATTATTATTATTATTATTATTATTATTATTATTATTATTATTATTATTATTCCTTTCCAGGATTCTGTGGATGGCCCCGTCTGGAAACCAATAGATTCACCATATACATGCACCATTTCATCACCCAAGAAAGAGAGTAAATTAAAGGGACTGAAAAGTTTTATAGCTTACCAGTTAAGGCCATCTGTAAGTTTCAGAATTTGTAGCTAGTATTTTTCAACTATAGACAAATATAGCAAATTATTTTCTTGACACTACAGTAGCGCATTTTGAACTATGGTGCAGAATTTTCTGATATAGTAAATGATGTTATGTTCAGGCAATGATTTCTTTTTAAATAATGGGTTCAGGATGCAGACATCAACCTGAACTTGGTGGAAGCACATCATAATCAATCACTTTGGCATTCAGGTTCAAGTCTGTCCATCTGTCTGCATGTACATCCACACCCATGATTAACCACAGTGTTAAAGATTTTTACTTACCCTTATTAGGAAGCTTGACTTAACATACTGGCCATTAGCAAGTGCCTTTTTTCTGACAAAGTGCTTTTCAATTCATGCACATTTATTTACCTTGTATCCACAAGTAGTATGTATATGTACTTTTAGTGTATTTATTACTCGCACACAGGTGTAATGGCAAGGTTAATACAAATAGAGCTCTGTATATAATATAGATAACAGAGTTTGAATTTATTGTTTAAACTTTTAATGAAATTGACTTTTTAAAACAAATTTCATTAACATTGCTTTTGTAGTATTTTTCTTGAAAAGAAATAAATCATGAGTACTGTTGATGAAGTTTCCTTAAGATGGAACATAGAGGTCTAACTGTTCATTTTAGGAATTGTGAAAAGTGGAAGATAAAAAGTTTCAATAACATATCCCAGTGTATCTGTTAAACCAATTCAGCAGAAGTTTAATCAGTACAGACACAGTAACTATGCTACTATTTATAATCTCTTACATCTCAAGACCAACAGCAAACTCCATAGACCCTGATCTGCCATGGCATAATATCCTATCAGATCTGGATCTGTTTTGTTTGTTCTGATTACTCAAGACAAACCGTATAGACCCAGATCTGAAAGTGCATTATCTGATGGCAGGTCTGTGTCTGTAGTTGGATTAAACTTATCAGTAAGTATTGATGGCATATGAAAAATAGTTTTATTAGTTGTGCAGACTGTGTGCATTTTTTAGCAATCATTCTTTAAGTTTCAACACTTCCTTGTATTTAAAATGAATATTTAATAAACATAATTCTAATCACCCATTCATAGGAAAAATTAATTGAAAAGTAGTTATCTTTTTATACCATTCTTTTTTATCTTTCTTCAGTTTACCAATATACAAGTAAGTCGGAGATATAAACATTTTGACTGGTTGCTATTGAGGCTGGAAGAAAAATTTACATGTATTCCAATACCTCCATTACCTGATAAGGCCATCTCAGGTAAGTGACCTAAATTGTCTTCATCACTTTTTATCCTTATCGTCCCAACCTCTCCCAACACCAGCTAACATCTTTACCCATAACATGATAATGGTAAGTAAACATGCCTTTACTACCACTTGCTGCAAGAGAGCATAACTTTAACTTCACTTTTGATATTTTGATTCTGTTTTGACCCAGCATTAACAGGAGTATAATTTTGCTCATGCTGAAACTAATCAGAAACTTGATAAAATTGTGCTGCCTTTATTTCTTTTTATTAAAAACATATTAGTTTTCAAAGTTTTGGATTACAAGCACTGGTTTTGAATAACACAGCTTTTGAATATTACCTTTTGAGGTGCAAATTAACAAGATTGATTTTGAGGTGCTTATTACACTCTGGCCAGCTTTGTTATTCCGGCTTTCAAATTTATATGAGCTACAGTAAACCTGAAGCACATTGATCATTTTTCACTCAGGCCTTTGTAGCTACCTCTGAATCATACTCCACTGCACTGCAGATATGAAGGTGCCACTTAATTATCAGTACACTCCATTACACTGCAGATATGAAGCTGCCACTTAATTATCAGTACACTCCATTACACTGTAGTTATGAAGCTGCCACTAAATCGCAATCCAAAATGAGTAATAAACCACTTTTAAGGTGTGGTCAGGCCTTTGCAGTATTCAGCTCTATTACATGATAGAATATGATTGATATAAGACAGGTTAAAAAAACCCCAACTTGCTGTGAGCTCTGTATAGATTGAGTCATATATACAATTCAATCAATGAGGTGGTTAGGCATGTTAAGTGTACTTAAGCTCTGTGTCTTCATCAGCTGAATTAATGCAGTAAAATATACCAGAATGTCACCGAAGTACTTTCACCAATGCTATAAATCAGCACAAATGTTCAAACCTCTTTTTGTCTACTATGTTGTGATCAGTTCAATGAGAATGAATTAATTATTCCACATTGGATTTATTGATCTATTAAAAGTTTTTATCATATTACAGTTTGTGGGTTTAATGCCATTTTTCAGAGTATGATTGGCTATATGTAGCAGTCAATGTATATAGGAAAGAAAGAACCTGGGAGAAACCTCTGAAAGAACCATGACCCATGGGAAGCTTCTGATAAGCTTTCTCAAATACCCATATTGGCCAAGTCAAAGTCTCAAACGCATGTGGACAGAGGTGAGATGTTGGTAATCTGCAAAGGCAGGCATCTGAGATCACTTGGCCGTCTGGTGCCCCAGAGATTATGAAATCTAGACTATAAGCGTGCCTATTACATACATGCTTTTTTTTGACAACAGACTCACTGCTTGTACTTTAAAGAAAATTGTCCATAAAACATCCATTTCTTCAAGTTAGCCCTCAGTAATCCAGCTCTCTGGGCAGATAGTTTGGTTCTAAAATGTCTCTTCCTTTAATGATGAGATCTCTTTATTCTGGACATTACTTTAAAATGGTCAGATATTTTGTTGTCACCAGCAATGTCTAATAATATGGGGTTCTTCCTGTTGTAAGCTGTTACAATTCTAAAAGGTTTCTAAACACATTAATCATGCTTTATTTCCTATTCTGTAATTTTGTTTTGGTCCACTCTTAGAAACAGTAGCAACACTTAATCATTATATCACTATGCTTCTCATCTTTGTGGATGCACAGTTTGCCTGCTTTCCAAATAATGCTAAAAATTTCTTTTGTGCTTTGTTATAAGTTTAACAGAACCCATACTTTTTTGTGTTATGCATGTAAAGATAACTTCATGCCAACTTAAAGATTGAATCTCTTTAATTAGACACTTGTTTTTTACTGTCTACCTTGTCATAAGGTCAAGTGAGCTTATGGTATGGTCCATATTGCATTGTACAGTGCTTTTAGCTTTGCATTTCTTATTTCCAATTTCTTCTCAAAAACTGCTCAACAGAATTGGACTGACTTTTCACGAAATGCAATCATAGCATGAAGCAGTTCCAAATTCATTAAAACATGTGATTGGCCAAAAAAAAACATTTCCTCAAAAGCTAATAAAGTTTTGAATGTTGTGCATTAAAATACATTAAAAGTGGCTTAGTCAGTGCAGCCTGGGTATTGTTGATTGTTGTTGCACATCAGTAATTCCAAGCAAGATACATTATTCTTATTGCCAAACAAAATCTAAACTAGTTTTTTATTTTTTGAATTTTAAGTAAAACAAAAATAATCCAAAAATGCTTTTTCCCTTGAAATAATTTGAAATTAAATTACCAGGAGAGAAACATTCCATGTTGTAAAAAAACATTCTGGGAAAATTGTTAGTCTGTGTTGATCCAAAGGTGGTAATTGGACCTACATACTTCAGGTTGTATTCAAAATCTTAACCACAGAGCCACCATGGATACTCTGGGGTGGGATTTCAGTTGTTTCCAAGGAATGGCCTTAGGGGGCATAAAGACAGGCAAAGGTTTCCATGCTAACAACATGAATTAACCCCATTTGTATATACATTTACTTTACGGCTTGGGGCTTAGAACAGTTTCTCAGTATTGAAATGGGGGCTAGTTCCCAGGAACACGAGTTGCATAAATGATGGGCTTTTCAGAGCAAGAAAGTGTCTGTCATATTTTCTGATGTTTTTGGACATAGCTTACTACAGGGGTGAAACAATATGCCCATACTGCACACCAGTAGAATTTGCAACACAGAACCCATGATATGATACATTATACATTCACATATAAATTTGATAGTCTTTTATATTTCAAAGGTCTGTCATTATGAGGGCAGTGCCATTTTATGTGTTTCAAAGGTCTGTCATTATGAGGGCAGTGCCATTTTATGTGTTGGTTGTATTTCCAGTATGCAGGTTACAGTCATAGACTTATCATCTGTTCAATTGCCATTCTTGTCCTTGACATCATTTAGAAAACACTACCTGTCTGGTTTTAATTCAGCCTTTTAGGCAATTTCTGGTTGCTTCATTTGGTCAGATGCAAGACTAGTCTTGGTCACCTTGCCCTTCGTTTTTCACTGTGTGAATGCTTTAAAAATATCTTATTTCATATCTCACTTAAATTTGAAAGGCATTTTGATTTTATCTTCAAATCAGAAGAAATTCATGCAAGGAAAATCTCCAGGACAAGTCCAAGTGTAGAGCAGAAGCGATTAACAACCAGATGCATCATATTGTACTTACTACAAATGCTAAACAACTACCTCTGACACAGACACCATTTTCTGTTAGTAAAAAAAGGAAATTATTGATGTCACACACTTTCTAGAAATTGACAATGTGATTATAACTCACAAGGTTTACAATTTGCTCTCACCATTCATTGCTAATGGGTTTGTTTTATCCTGTTGGCATGGGACATTTTCTCATTAAATACAACAGTGTAAAACGAGACATTCTAAACTTGTTCCTTGTGTACATCTTAATTACTTTATAGATCGGATAATAGACACTTTTTCAAGAAGCTTATAGGTTGCTTGTGTCTGTTTGAAATTGAGTTTTGAGGCTAAGATTATGGTTTGTCACACAGTGAATAAGCTACAGTTCTGAGAGTTGGTTATTGTTTAAACTGGACTTGAACAAATAAACACTAGTAGTAAGAATTGAATGCAGAGCTGAGCAAATCCCATAGCCCGATGTCACGAACTAGTAATTTTTTAAGTCAGGCAGGTAAAATTTTCCAAGTCACTAGTCCAGAACAGGCACTTTTTAAAAAGTCAGGCTAGTCCTTATTTTCGTGCTTTAATCACTATTTCTACCTTTATTTGGCCAATCATGCCCTCCGGGCATACTGAGTACTTGATTCTAGCCCCTCTTTGTGTTGTACACAGAATTTGAAAATATTAATTATAAGTCACCTAATACTTGTAGATAAATATAATGCACACATAATTCTCAACATATTTATTCTGAGAACAATGACTAGAAAGTTGTCGTATTAAAAAAAAAGGTGGAGAAAACCAGATTCATCAAGTACTGTGCACATGTTAGCGGTATATTTTGTTGATATGATGTGACCACAGCATTTGCATGCTCTCCGCTAGTTGAATCTGTTTTTCTTTCCCAACTTGCAGCAATATTTGCAGATTTGTAGTTGTTGTTTTCAGAATAAATAATTTTAGAACTTTGCTTTTTGTTGTTTTTTTATATAAATATTATGTGACTTTCATTTATATGTTCAATTTATTTTCCAACATCAACATTAGAAATGGTTTATTGTTGATATCACATATCTATTTGACCTCTGATGTCATTGACATGTGGGTTGCAAAATTTGTGAAGTCATGTGGCTTGGAATGAAAATGGCAAGTTCCAGGTCAGATTTCATCAATACTGTAGGTTCTGCTAATCTGTCAGCCGATTAAAGATATAACAAATGCTATACTCGCAATATCTGAGAAAATAAATCATATTCCTATCAGTTTCATGCAGGTGAAAGGTTGTTTTAGTTTGCTAGACTGGCTAGTAAGTGGCTACCCTATGTTGACACCAAATGGTATCTTCAAATTCCAACTTTTCGATAGGAAATGCACTCTGACCCAACACCCCAACATAAATGTCCAAATATCAAAAATGGGGTGGCAAGGGTCAGAGGTAACTCAGACTATGTGTGATATTGTTTGAAGCGAAACAATTACACTATAAGGACTGATAATGCAGTTTTAATGATGTTCATAAACTTTCTGTAGTACAATACCTATGATATTTCTGCAATAAATAGATCTTGATGTTGGCAGAGAGCTAGCAAAGTAACTCGACCTACCAAAAATATTGTATCTTTGTAACATTAGTGAGTGTATGACATTTTATTGATAAGACACTTTTTCAAATGTTCAAATAACTTGCCAGTCAGGAAGAAAGAGAAAATATCAAAATGTGAGGATGGTAGACTTGTGACTGCTTATTTTTTCATTTTTGATGTTGTTTTGATTCATAAATTTAGACAAAGTAAACTGATAATGAAGTGTTTTCTTGATGAAGTGTCATTCACCATAAATGAGTTTCTTTATGTTTGTTGTCTCAATCAGTAGTTTGTTTGACTTTATGCTTTTCGACTCCTTGATCATTGCATGGTTTTGTTTGCTTTTAAATTCAGCCAAGCAATACGCTAAGCATTATTCACTGGCTACTGAATATAGTAAGTTTTTCAGTCTTTAAAAATACATTTCCCATTTTAGGGCATGGTTATTTTCACTTGTATAAATTTCTTTGTATAGTCTTGTTTGTTAGCATGTACCATTTTTATAAGCAGCAAAGAGTACTGCACACAGGTTTGAGATGCAAGTTTGTTTAAAAATATTCATTTATTAACTTCTCCCTACTGCAAACTGCAAAGATCCAAATTTGTCATGAAATTTAACACACCACCAGATTAAGGTCATCGTTGTTGATTTGAAATACTGTTTAAATTATAGTGTGGACTCAGATTAACTGGCATATTATATGGCAGCACAGCCCTTTCTCTAATCCATTTTAGAGAGCCACAAAAGATTGCCATGTCATGAATGAGGTTGCCGTATTTGTTAGGTACTCTTTGTTGTTTTATACCATATCCATATATATATATATATATATATATATATATATATATATATATATATATATATATATATATATATATATATATATATATATATCCAGACATACATACTAGTATATATGAATACATCTAACCTTCATGGCATGTTTTAACTACTGACATTTCAGCTTCCAACAGTTCCTTTAACCGATCATCTGTTGCTAAAGCAGGTTAGTTCTTGAGAAATGTGCACAAAATGAATATCCAGTACATTTTAATAATCTAGTTCACTTTAACTGAGTATCTCATTCATTTTTATATTTATTCTTCTACCATCCCATTTGTTTTTAACACCTTACTGATTTAAAAACAGAAGATATCAAGGTTGTACAAAAATGAAGAAAACTTTGTCATTTCTTTAATTGATTTTTAGTTTCTAATCTGACTGTCACCAGGTTGTCCCAAACACAGTCAGCTTGTTGACATTTTCAATCAAACAGGATTTTTTTTTTTATCAACATGGTCACCATACTTGTTTTGTCCAGTCGCCATTTTCAAGCAACAGATCTGTTGTTATTCACTCTCAGAACATGTGTATATACAAAAGTTCCTCCTATTTATTTATTCAAATTGTTTTGGATATATTATGAATAGATATCAGGGGTCAAGCTAGATTTGAATTTTAGGGAAAAATTACTTCTCCTTTTGAGCAGAACAGGGAGAAGTGAGACCTCAATTGGGAGAAGTGGACTTAAAGCAAGAAACACAAACTGCTATATACATACTATTGTTAAAATTTAGAAACACAAGCATGAATGTTTTTATCATCAAAGGATAACATGTGCAAATCATAGTGATAGAGTCCTTAAGTTGCCAACTCTGGAAATAGTTAATATCAATCAGTTATCCAAACACATACCTGTAAATGTGCAGAGGTTTGTACTTCAGTGTGATTGATGTCAAAACTAGGCCTAGATACTGATGGCTTGAAGAATACCTTAAGCTATAACACAATACTAGAATAAACCCACTTTAGGTAAGGGGGCATCTCAAAAGATATTTGTCAATGTACCTCTAAAAAATCACTGGGCGAAGTTGTTTTTGCTTTCCTATCAGAAGAAGGCAAAGTTTACATTTTTAGGTGACTTAATCACCCACTTCACCTGGTAGCATGACTCTTGGATATTAGAAATTTTTTTAATACAGACAACAATTTTACTGAGTAGTGCTTGTTGACATAAGAGTTTCAATTTGCATTGAAATGCCAATAAGTGTACAGTGTTAGGTATCCTGTAGTGACAATCAGGTTGTAAATTATAAATCAGTGAATAAAATAACTGATGTTTGTGCATATTTTTTTATCTTTGATGCTTTTCATTTTTAAAACTGGCAGTGAGGTATAGAAAATACAAGAGGGTGTGCAAATACTATAGTTAGCTTGAGCTGAGTATCTAATTCAATTTAATATCTAGTTCACTTTAAGTGATATTTTATTCTGTTGTTTACTATATGTCAGATTTAAGAAATGAAGTTTAACAATATAATTTGCCATAAGCAGCTGCGAGTGTCATTTTTATCTTTAATTGAGCTTCATTTATTTCACGTCTTAAAAATACAAGTTTTAAGTCTCTTTTTATCAAGCTTTGGCTTAGTACAGTGGTTCTTTTACTTTTCTTTGCACGGATCACTCGAATAATGATGCAAGTTTTGGTAGAACACTTAATGAACCTTCCTAACATGCTTTTACCATTCGTTAACTATGGTAATGTGCTTTGCATTAAAGTGCTACATATAAAAAAAAAATTTTTTTACACAAATAAAGCGCACAACTATTTTAATATCTGCAGTCTTTCCTTTATAAAATGTGATGGATGAGTCTGGGGTTTCTTTTGGGTTATTTAGAGCAAAGTTCAGGTTCTTGGTTGTTCTGCAACATTTCTGTGGAAGACCATACCACAGTTTGAGAACATCTGGCTTAATGGTTAGCATACTAGATACATGATAAAAGAGGTGTGTTTGAATCCTACTATTGAATCGAACAAGGTCAGCTACTATACTGGTGAGCCCTTTTGTAAGGCACTTTAATTTTTACTTATGTTGTCCTGCCATAAAACACCAGTCCAGTTATTGCAAAGATTAATTAACATTGTTGTGACATGAACAAGTGTTAAATCACTGTGGCATACAATGTGTTTTATTAATAAATAACGATGTTTTATTATAAACCAATATATTTCCTTTGTGCAGATTTTGACATCACAGTTGGGATATTTATTTCCCATTTTATATCACCCCCACATCCTCCAGCATACTTTACCAGATATTGACAGTCAGTAGGATGATGTTATTGTTATGAATATGTAACTAAATTGCTTTTGTGTTAGTTTTAAATTTGTTTTTTTTTGTTTTTTTTTTTGTTTCATTATATTTTATCATAGTGATAACTTTCATTAGATTTGAATCTCTTTTCAGAAAATTTTACATAGCCTAATTATAACATAATAGTTTATCATTATTTTTAGCTGACCTTGGTTCACAAACTCATAAACACTTAATGGAAATGATTGGCTATTCCCAAGGTCATGTCTGGCCCACATGTTACCCATGTGTAAACAGTTTTGTTTTTTTTATTATTCATTTCTAGCATGAGAATCTGATTTCTTTGGGCTAATTTTGCTACATGACAAATGGCATTTTTTTGTGATGTTTAAGTTAGAAATCACATTTGTCACATGAACTATCATGTGATCTAATATCTAAGCTTAAAACAGCCAATTGGTGTTACATTTATTTGTAAAAAATACCTTCACATGTTCAGAGGTATTTTGTGTTGTGGCCATTTTTTGAGTTATTTGTTATTTAAGAAGAATTTATATTCTCCGGAAAATAAGTAGTTTTTCATCAAAATCATGGACAAAAACATTCAGCGGAAATTTATTCTGGAATTTTATACAGAAGCATAAAACTGTATATCAGTTGAAGATCTGTTACCATCAGGACAAACATCTATCGCCTCCATATTGGAACTTCATCGAAATTTGAACCTGGATCAAATTAGAATTGTTTAGTGATAGGACTTATATTTTTCAATCATAGGATTAAATTTTGGCTTATTTTTACAAACTGTAAGTCCTATTTTCCAGTTTTACATTTTTTCCTAGGGAAATAAATGATTTTTGTTAAAATTTACAAAGCTTGTTGACTTTACTCTTTTCTTTTGTTACGTTTGTACAAGCCTACACATAACATTATATAAACATTGGATTTGTGCTATCTTAATATATTTTAGGATACTAATTGCTTTTAGTGTTCAAAGTAGTTGCAGCTTTAATGGGGTGATCAGTTTTTTAAATTTTATTCATTGTTTTAAGGTGATGGGTCTGATTTTTAGCTCAACTGGTCATAAGAGAATATAGTATGGCCCTGTATCCTTGCATTATTTGTTGTCCATCAACATTGCTATTTATAAAATTCATTTTAAAAATTGCAGAGTCAGTTTGGATCAGACATGGTAGAAATTTTCCTTAGGACATTCTCTACCAAACATTTGCTGAGTGTGGTTACCTTAGCAATGGTGTGGCTTCCATAGTAACCAAAATGGAGACCTATTTTTGACTTTGCAAGATCAGCTACATAACTTTTGATAAAACCTTAATACATATTCCATTAAAATTATGTTTTGGGCTTCCCTGCCCTGGATGTGGCTTCCATTGGACATGTTGTACCAAAATTGTATTCATGATTGCTTTCTATTCAATGGTGTACAAAACTTCTCAAGAACATCTGAGCCAGTTGATTTCAAACTTTGTATGAATGTTTGTTTATACCTGCTGTACTAAAATTATGTTCAGTGTGGTTCCCCTATCAATTGTTTGTTTTCCACAGGAACCATTTGGAAAACCTATTTACAGCACCAGTGCTGAACCAGTTTTGATCAAACATCATAGAAATTTTCATATGATATGCTTTGTCAAAATTGCTTTGAGTTTCTTCCCTAGCAATGATGAGGCTTTTGGGCATCCAGGTTAAAAACTTGTTTTTGTCTTATTTGATGAGACTTGTTAGGAGTGCTTTTTACTATCTTTATGATTCATAATTAGTCAGATGTGGATCCTTTGGCAGTGGTATGGATTTCATAGCAACCAGACTGAAAATCTACCAGTTATGCTTATCACCAATCAAATATGGCTATTGTTACAAAGATATAAATAAAACAAAATAGGTGTGGCGTAGGACAGGCAGGGATATATTTATATGATCAAATTTCTCACCATTCTTATTTGGTTATGCATTTATATAGCAATTTCTGTCTTGTGTATATAGTTCGGACAGTAAAAGGATGTAGATTATGTTTTCTAGACTGATTGAAAATCATTTTTGGGAGGATACATAAAGGTAGTTAAAGGTTTTAGATGCTAACATTTGGAAGGGGAGGGGTTTACTAAATAGACAGAATATAGTTTTAGCAGAGGAAGAATTTAATAATCAGTCTTTGGTGTGGGATGAGCAAGCCTTTGCAAATGGAACAATAAGAGTGGGATAAAAAGACATACTTAGGGTAATAGTTGAAAATACTTAAAGTTTTTATTGTTGCTCACTTGTGATAGACAAGGGTTCTTTGCAATTAAAAAAAGAGAATTAGGTGGATATAGCAGGTACAAGGAAACAGTTTGTATAGATTTTATTGGGTTTTTTTTGTTTACTAGTACTTCATTGAGAGAGAAAGACATTAAGACAACAAGGAATTGTTTATTTTTGGATGGTTCACATCATTTAGGTTACATTTTGTCCTAATATCTTGTTCCAGTAGTTTTCATCTGTCATGATACAAGTAAATATTGTGATTCACTGATGCATTAGGGATATTAAACCACTTATATTGGTCAGTTTCTTTGGTGCTATTGCCAAGTCACAAACATTTTTATTTCAGTATATCTTGATGGAATCAAGACCTCTCCACAAAGTAGTCACTATTACGTATATATATATGATGCTTCTTTAGTTTAATGTGAACATGATTTTGGGTGATTTAAACCTTTGACCTGTGCAACATAGTGATCACTTTGGCATTGTATGTGTGCATATGTGTGTGTGTGTGTGTGTGTGTGTGTTTTGAATTTAACTATAAAAGTTGTTTAAATATTTTTATTTCTTAACTATTAGAGTTTTTTTTAATATTTTTCAGTTCCACTTTATCTCATCCTCTTAAGATTTAGAATTTATATGCTTATAAAGTATCTTCTTTATTTTAAACATCAAATATTGCTAAAAAATATTTTGCTTGTACTTTATAGACAAATTGGTCATAGTTAGAAAGTGGTCATGTGTAAATAATAAGCAAGTTTGCAGTCTGACAGCACAAGTAATGATTCTTTTTTAAAAGTTTGAGGGAGTGGTCTTATTTTGGGATTGCTAAAAAAAAATGACAACAGATATCACAGCTGTATTTCGTTTGTCAGGTCGGTATGAGGAAGATTTTATAGAACACAGAAGGAAACAGTTACAACGATGGATGAACAGAATGGTGCAGCATCCAGTGATATCTCAGTCAGATGTTTTTGTACACTTCCTCACATGTACGGATGACAAGGTAATCCAGATTAATGCATTATGATTGTTTAAAGTCATTGAGTGAAATGTTAAAACCATTGTACTTGCATTAGTATTATCACAAAGTTAAATCTTTGCAAATATCTTGTTGTACAGAAGAAAAGAGAAATGATATCCTCCCAAAGACAATGTTGTATCCTGTATTTTGTCTTGGATATTTGGTTATACTTTTTGTTAAAGAGGTGGGAAAAAATTTCATTTCTTTTTTTTCCATCTTTTATTTAACTTTTTTAAAATTTTGTGTTCATACCTTGATGTATAACAGCAGGAATCATCTGCGCTTTCCAATAGCTTAAAGTCGTAATTCAAGGTAGCAATTGACATTATCAAGTGAAAATACAGAATAGAAATTTATGAGAAAACAAAATAAAGAAAAGCAAAAGCGGATATTGAATAGGATCAGTCTCTTTTCTATTTTTAGTGGGTTTTTTTCTAATGTTACTGGTGACTTTAAAAGAACCAGCAGCCCTGAATCTGCTAGAATTACAGTTAGTGTTAAGCGTTTCATTTGGTAAGACCCTGCCTCATTGATCAAAACTTAACTTTTTGCAAGTCTTCATACTATATTATAACATGTTTCACACACATCAAGTTATGTAGCTACATCTATTTGTATGCCTGTCCATCTATCATTTATACTTGTACTTTTATGCTTGTATGTGATTATCTCTGCCTGTATGAATTCATATTAAATTGATTTCAGTTTATAGTATCTCACAATGATTTGTTTTTGAAAAGAAATTTGAAGATGATTTGGAAAAGTGGCATAAAGTAGATGTTTCAACAACTTTTTGTTCTTCAGAAATGGAAACAGGGCAAAAGAAAAGCAGAAAAAGATGAATATTTGGGTATGAAGTTTTTCCTCACTCTGAACACACCACCTAATGCCTTATCAATGGGAGAAGTGTAAGTATAGATTTTAGATTGTTCAGTTTGTAAGATTTTGAAATAAAATATTTTATATCCTATAGTGCAACAAGTGTGTAAAAGACACTCTAGCAACTACAAGTCTTTCTTTAGTGATGGGTGTTTATTAGAAAAGGTATTGGTTAGGATAGGTTTCAATATGTCGGGGTATACTTTGTTTTCTTTCTATTGAAAAGAGATTTAGAAACTTGCTGTGACTTGTGATTGATGATACACCATTCATTGAGGGGCCCCGAGTGGCTGAGTGGTCTAAAGCGCTGTCCATTACAGATCACTGCTATCTCACCTCTGTCTGCGTGTGTTAAGTCTAGGATTCGGCTAATGTAGATATGTGAGAAAGCTTGCCAGTAGCTTCTCGTGGGTCGGTGGTTCTTGTGATTTCCCGGTTTCTTCCTCCACCATTAATACTGGCCGCCATGAATAGCCTATCATGTGCTGAAAAATGGCGTTAAGCCCAACAACAACAACAACAACCATTCATTGAATTTTTAGCACACATTGTAAATTGGGTTATCTCCATTAATTTAATTGTTAGCACACATCATAATGTTGGTTATCTCCATCCATTTAATTTTTAGCACACATCGTAAGGTGGGTTATCTCCATTCATTTAATTTTTAGCACACATCGTAAGGTGGGTTATCTCCATTGAATTTTTAGCACACATCATAAGGTGGGTTATCTCCATTCATTGAATTTTTAGCACACTGTAAGGTCGGTTATCTCCATTCATTGATTTTTTAGCACACATCGTAAGGTGGGTTATCTCCATTGAATTTTTAGCACACATCATAAGGTCCAGTCCACTTTGGCACCAGAAGACATTAACTTCATTGTTACTTGGGAGATTTTAACTTCGTTTCAACAGATAAAAAGTTGATAACCCGGTTATGTCTGGCTAACCCGGTTATGTCTGGCATAAGGTTTGATTTGAAGAAACATGTGGACCTGCTTAATTTGACAAAATGCAACTTTTCAACATCAATCTCACAGAAATTATACAAGAAATGGTCAGCAAAAGTGATCAATTTTCATGTACAATTTTGGTCAGTTACAGTGGTAGTTACATGTTTATTTTGTATTCTTTAAAGTTTTGGTTCATAAGAGTAATCTATTAGGTTATTAAGAATATATGTTCACTACATAAAATATTCAAGGTGTGACAAAGACAAGAGTGCACAAATTACAATGTAACTTTATTGTACGAAAACACAAAATCATAGACATCAGCTACATGCATATTTTATCATTTCCCTTTTGTTTCTTATGGTACATTTAACATCTTAATTAAGTACGGAAATACATGTAAACAAGAAACTGTTTTAGTTTGAAAGCTTTATTACTAGGCAGAATATCACCCTATATATATATATATATATATATATATATATATATATATATATATATATATATATATATATATACAGGTGAATGGATAATCTCCAGCATTTGGCTTCTATATATTGGCAGTTAAGGTCCTACAATTTAGTTCTCAGGCTTGAGGTCTTCTTAATTTTGTTTTCTTTTCTTATTTGTAATCTCTTCTTTAGGACTGGCAGAAAAATTGGCTTCCATTGTTTTAATTTATTTTCAAAAAAATCCCATGAATACTGGTAAAAGGGAACCAAAGTTGATTAAAACAAGAGAATAGAATTGGCACACTTAAAAGAATCCAAAGTCAGTTTCCAGTGGCAGTTTGTTTTGCAGTAAATAAAATTTGTATTTTATATCCTGCTGGTAATTTCAAAGAATGTTAACTGCTCACTACCGCATGTGTCTATTCACGTGTCTATTCACCACCCGGGCATCTATATGTCTGTCAACTGGAATCATAATTGATACAAACTTGCATTGATGCCTGCAGGGCAAGTAGTATACTCAACATTAACTTGCTTTAATAATACTCTTTGTATCTAACCCATGCTAGCTAAAGGATTGTCATTTGCACTTACAACAAATATACATGTACATATATTTTAAAAAATATGGTATTGATCTTTTCTTGCTAGATACCTAACACCATATTATGCGTGAATTCTGGATGTCTGAAAGCAATTGGTTGATCTCTCTCTCTCTCTCTCTCTCTCTCTCTCTCTCTCTCTCTCTCTCTCTCTCTCTCTCTCTCTCTCTCTCTCTCTCTCTCTCTCTCTCTCTCTCTCTCTCTCTCTCTCTCTCTCTCTCTCTCTCTCTCTCTCTCTCTCTCTCTCTCTCTCTCTCTCTCTCTCTCTCGTGATTTTCTTGGATCTATTTTTCAGCTTGATAACATATTCAAACCTCTGAGTACAACCAAACATGATTTCTTTTTCAATATTCACATCAATTATAAATATGTGTCATGTTAACTTATGTCGTGACATAAGTTATGCACACACACACTACAGTATGGATGCATAAGCTATATATGATATTTGGAGTTCATAGATATATTTTTTCTTTAATAAATTACTCATGATGATAAAAAAATGAATAAATGATAGCAACTCTGGATTAGTTTCTTTCATTTTATTATCAATTAAGCATTTTGTTTATTTTATTGTAACATGCAATGGGAGGAGATTCCAGTAAACCTAAGAGCAAGAGACAGGAGTTATGGTCAAAGACATCTTTACAATTTTGTTACTGGTTTTTATGAACCTAGATATCTTGGGACCTGGTTATGTCAACAAGTTTTTTACATGCCTGATTTAATCAGGATAACCGACTTTGACAGTATAAAAAAGGTGACCAGAGATGTTTCAGTGAGATTGTCACAGGTGATGAAGCATGGATTTAAAATTTGACTTGGTGAAAAAAAGAGCAGAGATCACAAATCACTGTACATAGTTGTACTGTTAAATGAGTTTTATATGCATTTTTTTACCTTTAAAAGGGCCTGATTGTCAAAGTAGCTGTGCCTGACTGCTAACATCACTGCATTTTTGTCTACAAAGTGCTGCCAAAGACTGGAACACTTCCAGACTTCCTGCAAGAGCAGAGAATCCAAATTTTTTCACATTTTCCATACAACTTTGATGTAATGCCAGGTGATTTTTGGATGGTCCTGTTATCAGAGATTTGTTAAGTGCAGATGATGTGAAAGCACAATGCAGTCGGTAGTGCAGTTTTCCAATGTATGCACAGCATACCAAATAGTGAATAAAAAACGGCATTCAGTAACTGGATAATGAGACTGAGAAAGTGTGTAGAGTTGTATTGGAGAATAAGTGGAGGGGATGCACTAATGTACTGTTCACTAGTACAGCATACTAATATTCGGAATGTTTGAAATACCCATCCTTCAGCTGGATGATGTGCCATCAGATTTGGATGGAAAAGAAAAGTAGAGAAACCTTTTGATATCATATGTAATTAATAGCATAAGAAAAAATGTCTACCGAGAAACTGATCCATATCTTATGACTATACTTGCTGTTGTGTGCCTCTTGTTTAATATCTGATTCTCTTAAAACAATGTGCAAGGTTATTTTGCCTTTCTGTTTGCAGAGATGGAAGAATGGAGACATTCTGTAAATTTGTAAAGAATATGGATGATAATGTTCGCAGTCTTCTAAATGTCTGTCAAGATAACAGAAAGAAACAACAAAACCGTATGTAATATTTTTCTAATATATCATTGAATAGCAATAGGCATAGAACATTCAGATTCCTAAGGCCATAAGTCAATATTTATTTGGTGTTGGGGATAATACACTGCTGGAAGGAAACTCTATGCCAAACCATCTAAGTGGTAAGATGTTAGGGCATATAATGTTCATTGTCTGTCTATATACCTGCCACACTTTGGTTAGCTCTTGCAGTTAGGTCAGTTTAAGACATTGCTTTGGCATCCATCCTCTGAACCCACTTCTAGTTTAATGCTTTTTTCATTTAATATTCTAAAATAAATCTTGAATGTAGATTAAGATCAGTAAAAAATAATAATATAAACTCCTGTTCATTGAGGGTTATAACATTGAGAATTATGTAGAGATTTTTAACCATTAAAAGAGTTTTTTAAAGTATTTTGAAATCACCCGTATGTTGCTTCATCCAAGTTTTTGCTAACGGTATTCTTGTTTGCAAGGCTTACCTACAAGGTCATTGGTATTGAAATGGAAACTAGTGGAAGGAAGCTGTATGAGTAGAAGCATCTATATTTCTTATTCCTGCTAAAATAAAAAGAACTTAAAAGGCCAAGAAAGGAATATAAACATCAATTTTTAATTGGCAATTATGACATTTTTATTTGCATAGTTCTGAACCATTTTAACAGTCAGACATGCCAACCCTTATGAGTTTGCCATAAACCCTACGCAAATTACCCTTAAAATACAGACTTAGGCATACAAGCAAAATTAACGGAAAAACAATTGTGCCAAAAAATCTGGATGATTGGTGCATCCATATTTCTGGATGATTGGTGCATCCATATTTGATGTGGAACTGGGTTTCATATTAGAATTAGTGAAATTAGTCATGGAACCAGACTAACTCTAGAGCAGCATCACAGATGCTTTAAATTGCACATATTTGTTCATGTAAAGCTTTTGTATGATCAAACTATTAATTATAGTATTTTTTGAGAATGGCTTCCGGAAAGCAATGCATGTTTAAGATAAAAGGGAAAATGAGCTTCCAGAAAAAGTGTTCAAGATCAACAGAGAAGAATAAAAAAGGAGTATTCAGATTCTTGTGAATAAAAACTGGAAAGGCCATTATGTGTATCAGACATCACATGCCAATTTGAGTATGCCTCATGATGGGAGATATGATTGCTGTCATCATCTGAAATGGAAAACGAATTTTCAAGAATTATGAGAAGTTGAGAGATAGGAACAAGCCATTGAGTTGCATAGGGTCTGGAACTAAAGTTTGTGCAATTGTACTAGTGGTAAATAAAGTCTACACATACTTTACAAACTTTTCAGTTGAACATAATGTTTATCGTCACTGCATCAAACCTTTAATTTCCTTTTCCAGCTTTACAGTAGCAGTTATTTATATTTTGTTATACCTTACTAAAAACTGAAAAAAATGAACTTCCATTTTGAGAAGGACTTGTCAGGGTTGGCAGGTCTGTAACAATGCTTTTGAATAGAAGGGTACTTACCAAAGTGAGCCAGAATTTCAGGCATTCATTTGTAATGCTACAGTTGCATTCATTTTTGTTTTCTGTCTTTCAGATTTCAAGAGAGAATATAAAAAATTTGGGGATGGTTTTAAAAGTCTAGCTGCTACGTTTAGTTTGGATCATTCACATGGTAGGTGAACTGTACTTGAAGGATTGTCATGAATCTTCACATACATTTATCACAAGGTCTGGTTTGTTCCAAATGAAAAAGATGATGCTCATATATCTAATTTGGCCTCCACAGAATCCATTTTTAAATTCTTTTTTTTTTTTTCATTGCCACTCCTTTTGAATTGACTTCTTAACATATCTTGTCTGTTCTAAATGAAAATGGTATCTGTTTGATGTCCAATATGAAAATTGAAAATCTCCTCACTGCTAACAAATGACTTTTGATGATGTCTGGTTCATTTTAAATGAAAATGGTTCAGTTTGGACATCCCTTATGCCCACTACAGTGGCCATCTTGAAAAATCTTATCACTGTTCCCCGCTTAATGGATGGTCATATTAACATGAGGTTTTTACTAAAAGACTTCCTATGCTATCTAGGTGGTCGAAATGAAAATGGAGCAGATCTGACACCCAATATGGTCACATCAGCAGCTATCTTGAAAATCTTATTTCTACTCCACCATAATGTAAAATTATATCGGACTTTTCACTGGAAAACATCCTATGGTGTCTGGTTTGTCATAATTGTGCCAATTTTATATCCAAGGTAGCTACCACAAATTCCATGTTCAAAATTTTATTGCTACTTCTCCTAGATGGAAAGTTCTGTCAGTATTTGGGTTTTCACCAGAAGACTTTTAATGATCCTTTTGTACTAAGTGAAAATATGTTAGCTCTGATCTCCAGTATGGTCACAATGTTAGCCATCTTGAAACTCTTGTTATTGCAATTTCTGTTGTTATATCAGCATGAAGTTTCAGTCATTATATCTAGTTGTTCTGAATGAAATGGTGCTGGTCTGACCTCAGATAAGGGTCGAATAATCATTTCCACATTTCCACTTGTTGACAAGGTCAGGTCCTTTAGCAGTATACCAGTCAGAAATTAGGTCACCTGGTTTTCCAGGGTGGGATACAGTCAAATTCATAATCAAGATTTCTTTACACCTTCCATAGTCAAAAGACCTAACATGCTTACAAAACAAAAGACTTAAAAAACAAATAAAATATTATAATACAAACCACAAAGATGAACGGAATTAGCTATTTAATTGTTATTTTCTAAGTGAACCATGCAATCTATAATCATAAAAATTAGGCACATAATATAGATATACTTAACACTCAGCATGTTCTGATTGTCAAGCTGAAGAACTACAAAGCAATGCATTGAGTCGGTACTAAGCACCAATACTAAACATCAAAATGAAAAATAAATCTAGAACAGACCAGATGCAAAAATTGTCAAGAATAATGTTTGCTCAAAAATACAATATCAGAAAAAAAAGGTCAGCAGGATTTTAGAACAGTTGGTCGGGTTGTAGGAAACAGAATTTATATGACTTGGCCTAACCTGTTTTAAGGAAGGCAGTGGGAATATTTGTTTTAAACAAACTTCTGAATACAATTTGCTTTATCTATTACCCAGTTTAATAAGTGAAGAATATTCTGTGTATATTCAGGGCTCAGGAAAAACACTCGTCCTCTTGTCCTAATGTTTAGGCAAAGTTAACTGGTATTTTCAAGTCTGAAGCTTTATTGATACATTGTCATGCCAAATGAAAAATGTTATTGGATGTTTCTGTAAGAATGTAGTTTCTTTTGACAGGAAAATATTCTGAACTTACATTTGAATGTGTGTCAGCCAATTGCCACCAACATTAATGCTAAATATATAGTTGTAATCTGTTTTTAAAACAGATATTGCTGAGACAACAGCTGATTGGACAACTTATGGAAATGTTTTATATCTTTTGGCAAATGATTAATCTACCTTTTTATGATGTCTGTGTATCTCTCTACTTGGTTCTTGGTTGCCAGCAAGATCACTTCAGTTGGCATGAAATGGTTTTATTTCAGTATTAATATTCTTATTGTCAAATCTTTGATTGGCTCATAGGGTGAAAGTTTAGAGGTCAAGACCATTGGAATCATAACAGGTGAAATACAGTCAGAATGTTTATTTATTTGCAGTGAATCTTGCCAAACTTTTTGACTGCATTAGTAAATATAAATCATAGTTTTGCACATACACCTTCAAGTAAGAATGAAAATAAAGTTAAAGAATAGTTACATTTGTACAAGTACAGGGACTGAGTGGAACACAGAGCCATGCTTAGGAACCATGTTATAATATACCCTCACAGGTTACGACATATAAAATCTGAAATAGAAAACTTGAACATTGAACTTTCACAGAGTCCAAAAAAGTCATACCTAAATGTCACCATTCATATGAGTCAGAAATGTCATGTTTAAATTTCACTATTTGTTTGAGTCAGAAATGTGATACCTACATGTAACCAATCAAATGAGGGTCAGAAAAGCCATTCCTACATGTCATGATTCATAACATAATAAAAAAATGATACCTACATGTCACCATTCATATGAGAATAAAAAAAGTCATACCTACATGTCACCATTCATGAGAGTCAGTAATTATTATACCTACATGTCACTATTCATATGAGATGTCAATAAACTCATAGCTACATGTCACCATTCATACAAGAGTGAATAAGGACATGACTATATGTCATATTATCCTCATGATTGTTTTGTTTTTAACTGGTTTTATTATCACTGTCGATAACACCCTTTCTATGGCACTAAATAGCCTTACAGTGGTGGTGCTCTATAAAACCATATCGATCAATCATTCATACCTACATATCACTATTTGTATGAAAGATAATAAATGAATACTTATTCTCCACAATACTTAATGAATTTAACAAAATTTAATATGAACCTAAATACAGCAACCATTGTTTAATGTCTTAAGCAGCAACAATCAATATCTTTTCAGGATCAAGGGAATTAACCAGTGCAATAGAATTTACAGGTGAAACATACAACCAAATAGGAGATATGTTTGAAAAGCAGGTAGGCCACTCACCTTTGTTCTTTGTTAATATATATTTTACCCCAGAACATTACAGTTGTGCATCATTGTTAATTTTCACTCATTTGCCAGTCTTCCATTTAAGATTATAGCAACAATCTGATTAATCCAATGCAAACCAACTCCATCAACAAAGTTGAATATACCCATCCATCCTGCGGAAGACCTCCAATAGACTATTGATAAAATCTTGTTAAATTGGGTTTTCAGTACAGGACTGCATGTGATGTCTAGGTGGTCCAAAAATAAAAACATACTCGTAATCCAAGGGTTGCAGGCTTGAAACCAACTTAGGTTTGCCCAGGTCAGCAGCCTTGAAGTGTCCCTTGGAAAAACACTTGACTCCTATTTCCTGAGCATGATGTAGTGAAAAATGTGTTAAAAAAGTGCTGTTAAAAGTGCAGAACAAAACAATGCAGTAACTTAGGCATTTTATGTTGTGATTTTAATTTTTAAATATTGTACTTTCTGTTTTGAACAGCCAGTCAAAGATCTGGAACCTATGATGGATGAACTTTTTGAATACAAGGGAGTCTTGTCTGCATTTCCAGAAGTACTCAAACTTCATGAGGTAAAATTATTTGTTTCTTTGTTTGGTTCATGATTGGTACAGAAAATTGTATATATTTTCGTGATGTTGAATTTATTAAATGGGATATTCAAAACATCATAGTCAACTATGGAATAATTGCCATCTTAGTCTTTGTAAGGAAAACGTTTTAGTAAAGTCAATTTCCTTGTGAAATTTGCAAAACTCTTTATCTCTTGAACACTGATGATTTTCTAGTAATCTAGATGCAACCCAGTGTGATTATTAGCACTTTTTACTATGAATAGAAATACAGAAACTAAGAATATTTATTTGATCAAAATACCTGTGTAAGCAACATTGATGGTCGTGAAACTCTAATACAGCATTATTGGACATATAAGAAATCGGACATATTAGTTAGTTTAGCATTGATTTAAGAAAGTGAAACTTTGTTGGAACTTATGTTAGGGTATTTTTGAGCAATTATATCCAGGATACAATACCTATGAGCTGTGAAAAAAATGTACATAACAATTTTCTCAACTTGTTCAAGATGGCTAAGCTAGTTATGTATATACCCATTCTGACAGTAGACTGTAAAAGGGGGTTCTTAGCACAGAATAATAGTTGTACACTGATAAGGAAAATGTTAAATTAAGAAACAATCAACCAATTAATAGTCATATAATTAGAGAAGACATCTTTTGAAGATTTTGATTTCAAGGGACTGGCTGGGAACAATGACATATTTTAGTGTTAGGTAAATATTGAACTGTGGTGTCCTACCCTTTCCCCCTTTTTCTACTCCTCTGTATTTTGTGACAATGGGGAACTTTTCCCAATTTAGATAAAATTTAGGCAGCATTTATGCATCACAAGAAAAGGAATGTTAAAAATTATAATATACATTGATTTCTTTTCATATTTATTATGCAGGGTACCATAGGAAAAGCTAAAGAGTGTCAGAGATTACAGCAGGAAGGTAAAATGGCTGAGTCAGAAGTGCAGTCTCAACTTCAGCGTGCTGATGTTGTTTCTTTTGGAACACTGGCAGAAATAAACCACTTCCAGAAGGAGCGAGTACGGGAATATAAGGCAATGATGCAAAACTACCTGACTGAACAAATCAGTTTCTACAGTGAGGTATGCTTGTGTCCCAAATAAGGGCAATGTTAGCATAATTATTTTACTAATGTACAGTAAAACGTTAAGTTGCAGCCACCTGTTAAATAAGACACTGCCAGTAGCATATGCATTTAATTCCATTTACCATCTTAGGCCAAACAGCCATCTAATTTTGATGGCTTTTCCCCAGTTTGATTGGTATTCTTAATTGTTCTAAATTCATGTTGCTAAATATACATCCTGTATTATTTTTCAAGACTGAGTAAAATATACAACTTTTTAAGCATATGTGGCAAAAGGTCAGTGAACTTACAGCAAGGTCAATCTAGTAGTTTGTTTCGGTGAAACAATACACCTCTGCCATGTACTGATATGATTCACAATACACAACCAGTGATACAATACATATTGATACACATATAAACTTGATAGTCTTTCCATCTCTGGAAGGTAAGTGGTGCCCTGTTATGTATATTGGTATACTGATTGTATTTCCAGTATGCACATTACAGGTAGATTATATAGTTATCATATATTGATATGTAATTCTCATCAATGACAAAATGACAAAAATGCTTTGAAACAGACTACCTGTTGGTTGTCATTGAGTTCTATTAAACATTTTAGGCCATTTAATGATGACTCAATTTAACTCACTTTAGCTACCAGGCCCATTGTTTTGCATGGCATTGAAAACAGTATTACTAATTTCATGTCTCACTTAAACTTAGAAGACATTATCTTCAGAACAGCAGAAAGAATGCAATTTCCTTGTGCAAAGAAATTCTTATCTAGAACAAATCCAGATAGGGAAATGAGGATGAATGCCAATAAAATCTAACACATTTTACTTTCTGCAGATGCAGATGACTTCTGTAGCCACAAATACTTGTGTTTGTTCATGAAGAAGAAAAACTATTGATGACACCCTGTCATATTCTATATTTTTAAAAAAAATTACAGTGTGATAAACTTGAGCTTTTTAAAATTGCTCCCTTGCTGATGCTGTTCTTTTTTATTTATTCTATCAGCACCATGAATTTCTTGTTAAATATCTTGGCAAAAAAAAAATAATTCCAAATTTGTTCCCCATGTACAATTTAGGGAGAGATGCTGCCAGGATTTTCATCTTAAGGGGGACTGCCTCTTTGTCACCAAAATAAAAAGGGAGTAAAAAAGAAGGAGATGAGGAAACATAGTGCAATATTTATCTAACACTTCAATATCTGTCTCTCTTACTGTTCCAATTTTTTAGAGCTCTGATGAAATCAATATATTTTAATAAATCTTATCTCCAGTTGAATAATCATTAATCTTTCTATTATTTCTGAGCATACTCTGTTCCATATTTGTCTATGAATATTGTTCTGTGCTTTCTTCTGAAGGGGCATTTGCATAGCTAGGTTTGTGACTATGTTGGGAAACTGATCTTTATGGCTGTTATTTACAGTCTTCAGGAGACATCATTAACATAAACTTACTTTCCTGAATCAGTAGTTTACCAACTACCATGCTGGATTTGTAATCTATTCCATAATGCTGTATTAGGGTTTTAGTCAATCAATACCATTGTTTCCTTGTGTCCTTGTGCAGATGTATTTAGATTAATACCTTAATATTTTCATCCTGATTAAATAATCAGTTTATCTTAGCCATGACATAAATATATGGTCTTGTAGCATATGATCCACAGGGTTAAACTGATTTTTAAAAAAATGAAAATTGCATTCTACTTTTAAATTGTTTGTATTTTAATTAGGCTCAGTATTCTGCACTTTCTACATTTAATTTTGAAATACCACTGAAAGGGAGATTGACCATCATGCTATTTTGGTCCCTCCAACAGGTACATCTGACATGTATTTATCACCATTTTTGGGGGGCTCAGAATCTCTCACTGGTATCTCCAATAATACTTTCCCAGTTCCAGTGATTTGAAATACTTCATTATTAAAATAATTATTGTCATCTGACATCACTATCATCAGCCAGTATTTGTCAAACAAAATTGTAATTTGAAGATGAACCACACCGAGAAGCAGACATTTTTGGATTTTATAGGTAGCTTGTATTTACATGCATTTGTAAAACTTACTTGATGGTAGGTTTAAAATAACCACATAATGCTTACTCCAGGGTATAACATGCCAATCAAATTAGTTTAACAGCTATTCATATCATGCTTGAAAAACTCAGATATGTAAATAGTTGCCTACCTAAGAAAGAGATGTTGCAACATGAACAGTTAAAAAAAAATTGTATTCTTCACCAGACACATTGTCATATGCTGAATTTTCAGCTGATTTCAACTGTTTGCCAAGTAATTGAATTCATACAATTTTTACCTGATTCATGCAATAATACACCTTGACAGCATCTCTACTTAAATACTTTATATGTCAATTAATGTTGTTTGAGCAAATTTCTATTCCTTTGCTTCCTATTTGTTGCAGAGGGAATATTCTACATTTATTTCTGATTGGTGATTATTGTTTAACCTGGACAGGAATAAACATTAACCACTAGTGAATGTTCAGTGTAACATATTTCATTGTTTGCCACTGGTAGTGTAGCTTTCAAATAGTCCAAAGTAGATGAGATGCATTTCAATGTAGAAACTTTGCGTAAAAGTGGTTATTAAATGAAGAGTAAAGTACATAATTATACCTGTGGAACATGTTTGGAATACATCCTATATGCTGAACATTGTTATTGTTATTGTTATTGGGCTTAACGCCATTTTTCAGCACACGATAGGCTATTCATGGCGGCCAGTATTAATGGTGGAGGAAGAAACCGGGAAATCACCGGAAAGAACCACCGACCCACGAGAAGCTACTGGCAAGCTTTCTCACATATCCACATTCGCCGAATCCTAGACTCGAACCCATGCAGACAGAGGTAAGATGGCAGTGATCCGTAACGGACAGCGCTTTAGACCACTTGGCCACTCGGGACCCCTATATGCTGAACATGCTGCTAGGTTAAGATAGCAAGCATGGAATGGAGGGAGGGCAAATTATGAACCCTTTTTCGATTTTACTAATAAAAATGAGTTCCTGTGACTGCAGATGCTGTTTCAAATGAATTAAAAATTTAAAGAATCACAAGGTAAACTAATAATAATTAACTGCTGAAACTTAAAATAACTTATATATGGTAAGTATCATTTTGTATACATTCTTCATCTCTTGTATAGCAAAAGTGTTGATGAATCAGTATATCAACAAATCATTTCCCCCCTAGACTATTTTTCCTGTATTCAAAGATCTTTTGGCATTTGGTTGCCTCAGTTGCAGCCATTTAATGTACAGCACAAGAAGAACTGAATTGCTACCTTTGACTTCATAAGAATTGATGTACACCAATTTCAGTTGAACTTGGTAGCAGTACTTTCTTTGACATTAGAAGATATGATTTGGTTGAGAAACATTGGTATCACTTTTTAGTTTGCATCCACAAAGCAGGGGGAAGCTTTTGTACTACCCCATTGTCTGCACATATGAAAGCATTACATGTGTATAGTCTTACCACATCTCATCTTAACCATTCTATCTTCCTAGGTCCTGGGCAACAGTTAAGAGTGGATTTCAAATCATCCTGCCCACTATTGGAGTATGTTATAATGTTTTCCTTCCATATCTGTTGCCATTTTAATTTCTGCATAGTAACTTGAATTGTCCACCATCTGCAGCTGCTAAATTTTGTGGATGGCTTATATAGCGGGAAAGGAAGAACCCAACTGATTTGGTAGTAAAAACTTAAAAGTATTAGGTCACTCTGACTGAAAGAAAAAATATTGGTTTCTACACAATAGCAGGAGTTCTTCAATATATGCTGTTACCAACATTTGTGGATAACTTGCATGTGAGGTAATAAATAACCCTGGTGATTCCTGGGTAAAAAGTTCAGTGGTCAAGGTCACTGAGAGAAGAAAAATGGTTTCATACAAAAATGCCATCCTCCATCAAGCTACCAAACTGTGGATTTCTTGAACATTGGGTAAGGAAGAATCATTGTGATTTGGGGCTCAGAGATTACTCTGACTGAAAAAAAAAACAAATTGATTTCTTGGCATCAGTTCTTTCTTATTAGCTGTTACCAAGTTTCACACAAAAATGCCATTTTCCATCAAGGTATCAAACTGGATTTTTATAGCATTGGAGAAGGAAGATTCCTAGTGATTTTGGACTCAAAAAGACAAGATCACTGAGACTGAAAGAAGAAAAAAGTTTTTGCAGAATAGCTTTTATTGTAGTATAAATTCCTTGACCCAACTTTGCACTGGTGTATAAAGGTCACTGGTGACCCTTATTGTAAGTCAAATAAGAAAATAATAGTTTCTGCACATTAAGGCTGCATACCTTGAGTAGAGTGAACCATACCCAACTAAGCTGAGAGCTTTTGTACTACTAACTCAGGGAGAGGGTATTCTAATGGACCAATTCAAGGTAATCTTGTTTACACCATGTATTCATGCTGTTATACCTAAAAATGGGGATGCATCTTGATAAATACTACATCCTCATCACAAAAGTAGTCATGGTGACCTATATTTCATTTTCTCTGTCTTTGTTTCATTTGATTTTAACAGTTCATCCTTGAATCATGAAACTAAACAACTGTATACATCATTTAGAACCATCCCAGTACAAAAAAATGCCACTGTGCCTTTGTTTTTATATTTTACTGTAGGTTACATTTTTATGTTTAGCTTATAGTCACATAGGTATTTTGCTTGCTGTGTTCATAGTATCATGTTGAACCATGAAAAATAGCAACTTGTCTTGATAAGTACTACTCCATCATTACAAAGTTTGTTATAGTCAATATTTTGTGCTTCACAGACTTGTCAATGTTAATTTTTAGACACTGATATGATAGACTTGTAAACTTGATGCTAAACATTCATCACCACTTGCATCTTTTACTGGAAAATGCATTTAGCTCATGACTATAATGTATTCGTACAGTTATGCCTAGAATCATAAAACTTGGTCAAGGATTCAGCTTCACTCCATCATTATTGCAAAAGGAAGTCTCAGTGATATGTATTTCATGCTTAAGTAACCCTTTTTAAATTTTGTGGTTAGAAGTCATTAATTTATATGGTTGCTTTTTAGGTTAGAAGGTTGAAACTTTATAACTGGATGCATCTTTGTCTCTGTTATATTATACTTCTAACACCAGTGAAGTTGGAAACAGAAATTAATATTTTAAATCAATGTTAGATTTTCCATAATAATGATTACACATTGTACATTGTATATTGTTATCTACAACAGGTTAATTGTGTATTGAACATGAGTAGATGAGTGGACTAAATCATATTATGCATGGATCCCAGCTGTTACCAATGCATGAAATATGCTTAAAACAGTGATCATACTTGAATTTTAACCAACTTTATATATAAGCTGTTTCTCCATGTAAAATGTTTGGCTTCCTATAGCAGACAATGATTCTAATTAAAATTAGTCACAGGTTTTTATCAACAGATCTCCTTAATGCTATGATTTTACTATTGTTTCTATAGAAAACATCTCCAAAAAGTGGGCTATGGGTCAGGGTGTCTGTGTTTTCAGCAAAGATGTTGCATGTCAGAGTTCAGTACATTTGTTCATCTTTTCACTTCACTGAAGTGCTTGAGAATGTTTTATTGTACTTCATTCAGGCATCTGGAACAATATGAATGATGTCAAGTCTGAGTTTAATGTTGTGAATGGGCTTTTAACAAAGAAAATAAAGCTATGGGATTTATGCTCACTTAGAGTAACAGATGAAACAAAAGTATGCACTAAGGGATAATTGATGAAAACTGGTTGGTGTAGTATGGGGGAGGGTGTTCTTCAGCTGGTAGCAGATCCTCTGTGGAAAGACTGCCACCTGTATACTTTAGGTCTTTCAAATCTTGGCAAAAATTAGTCTGCATTTGATAGATTTTTGTTGCAATAAGAAGGTCTTCACTATAATATTTCTACTTTGATTTGATGGAAAGTTCTGTTTTATTATTGTTTTGTCTTTTATAAACTCACAGGGGCCAATAGTTTGTTGATATGGTCACTTTAGTCTGAATTTATTTTTCATAATGTTACAGTGTGTTGTTCATGTTTGTGAAATGTCTTCTGCATTGGATTCTTTATTCAGTTGAAACTGTAGAAGTTTTAGCCCTGTTTTGCTGTGTTCAGGTCTCACTTACGTAAGCAGAAAACTGAATCATTTTAGCACCATTTACTATGGAGAAATTTGCACTTGACAGTATAGTTGATCATACTTTTTGGAAACTTGCAGTATGTTCTATACTGTATTATGTTCAGCACTGTTGAGGACAAGATCATATGAACAACGTCATATCTTCTTTGGCCTTTGTTAGGATATCAGCAATATATGTAATACTTCCTAGAGTGTCAACATACTACTTCATGTAGATTTAGTCTGAAATCTAACAGGGTTTCTTCCATTTTTCAGATTACAAGTAAACTACAGGAGGCATTGAATAAAGTGAACAAAGCATAGAGCCAGTCAACATAGCATTGAACAAGCCCAGAGTAAAAATGAAGGATAATTCTAAGCTGTTTTAATCATCAACCTTTCTCAAAGAAGTGATTTAAATATTAACACAGAAGTGAATTAAATGCACAGAGAAATGGTTTGTTACTTAATATAACAGAGTATATAGTTGACTTTGAAACAAGGTGAAAAAGACCTTGTATGTGAAATGTATACGATTCAGCAAACAATACTGAAAACTTGAGTTACATTTTATAGATGATGGAATTAAAGTGTCTGGTCAATTCAGGTAATTCTGTCAACATTTTCAATAATTGGTGCATGAATTTCATGAGAAAATGGTATATGAACACTAGTATTTTTTACCTTGTTCTATTTTTAGACACAAAACAGTATTTTAAGTCTTTCAAATCTTTCTGAATGTAATGATGCAAAGAAAGCATCATTATGGTTGGAATAAATATAGTGGGACAAAATTGTGATGTTTTCCTGTCACAAAACTATCAGTCTTTCAGGTCTTACTTGATCTGATCATCATATGTAGGAACATATTTTAAATTTTTAAATTTTTTATTTTTATTTTTTTTTAAAAAATGTCTGTGAACTATTGTAGGATTCATGAAACAATAAACTAACAGACTCAATCTATCTACAACCAGTTGTCTGTTAATAGTTGTTTGTTCAAAATTCCAACAAATTACTGTACTATATAAAGCAAAGTCATATATGATTTTTGTATTACACCTAGGCCCAACATTTTAGACAATTCTCATGTCATGTACATTTTTACCATTACACCTAGACCCAATATTTCAGACAATTTTCATGCCATATATGATTTTGTTATTATGCCTAGGCCCAACATTTCAGACAATTCTCATGCTGTATATGATTATTTTTTTTTTATTACACCTATGTCTGATTTGCTGTAATGTCAAATTGCTGACCAAGCAAATCACAAAATCTTGTGACAGGGTTTGAGAATTTTTGTTTCTCATCTTTGGGTATGAAACAGCATGACTCACTCATAGTTAGACATCTAGGTAATTTTTACTACATAACATGTACAGTTTGCTAAAACTTAAATATGTTTTATCCAGTTCTGTGACATTTTTGAATAACAACAGAAAATTACTGTTTTGGCTGTTCCACTAAAACATGTTTGGTAACCAGTTTCATTGCTTTTGCAAAATTATGCATCTTTGTTGATAATTTTTATTGTACTTGGGATAGACTTATAGGTTTTTCCACAGAAGACTCATTTGGGTCTGACATCTAAATACTTCCATAGAAAAATCACTCTTCTTTGGGACAGACATATATTCTTCTGTGGAAAAATCACTGTTCTTTGGGAATGACATCTAAGTTCTTCTATAGAGGAATCACTGTCCTTTTGGACAGACAAATATGTTTTTCCATAGAAGAATCAATGTTCTTTGAGTTTTTAAATTCATGATTGGGAGTAACCATGAAAATCCATGAAAATTAGTTCTCCTAAAAATGAAAAATAAATAGCATTCCACTATATTTGTTGTAGTACAAATCTGTTACAATAGATTGTTTTTCATTTTTAAAATGTTATTTAATGTTGTCTGTATGATTTTTGAACCAAGTCTTATTTAAATTAATTACTGTATATGGGGAAATTTTTAGTGTTAATAACACCACCAGAAGTGATACAAGGTAATCCTTGTGTTTGTCCAACTGTCCTATCCTGCACAAAATATTGGTAGCATGATCAGTCCCAGTTTTTAATTGATTGCCATGAAACTTGTTTAGAATTATGGAAACTTGTTTAGAATTATGGTCTTCACATGAAGATGCAAATGACAAACAAATCACTTTGCTTCCATTACTTTTGTTAGTGCTATTGTATTCTTTTGTCTTAGAGCAGTTTATGACACAATCTTATTAGCACAAGTAGTCCTGCAGTTTTTGAACGATTTTCTTGAAACTTGGTTTCTGTTTGGGTCATCACCTGAAGATATTGATATTGATAAATGACATTGCTGTTTTTGCATATTTTGTCTTATAGTTTAATGCACTGGATTACACAATCACTAGTGCAACCAGTTTCAATGTTTTTGATGGATTGCTAAGTTAACTACATTTCTTGGAATCAGTTTCTGTAAATTTTATGAGTTATTGCCCTTTTAACATGCATGTGAATGTCTTGTATTGCATTCTTCTACACACTAATCACATAGATTTCAGTGGTTTGCAATTAAACTTAGAAATCTTATGATCATCATCTGGCATTGTGTATTTTGGAAAATCACTGTGCTCTTTTGATTTGTTTTAAAGCTATTGCCCTTGAAGCTTGATGTAGAGTAAATTTTGACAGAATTTTGTAAACACAATCTAGTCTCTGTTTTTAGTTGATCACCAGGAAACTTTGCACATGTTATTATTGGAATATGTGGATATGAGCAAAGACTTGACTCTTGTAATTTGTTTTTGGAGTTCATCATTATTTTTCTGAAGATGAATAGAATATAAGACAAATCTAAATTGAATTTTTGTATGGTTATTATCTAAAGATGTACATTTTGATAAATATTTTAACTCCTTTGATTCGTATTATTGACCTTTTGACTTGCAGCTGAAGGTGTGGTGTAATAGAATATTATAACTGCAGTAGTTACAATTTTTGGTTGATTACTGTGAACCTTATATATATATATATATATATATATATATATATATATATATATATATATATATATATATATATATATATATATATATATATATATATATAGTGGTGATCATCAGAAGATATGCTTTTTGATCAGTCATTAAACTAAAGTTTAATGTGCTTTCTTTTTAACTACTGATGCAGCTTAATAATGGGATAAGGGTGTGATGCACTGGAGGTGAGGGCATGTTTAAACCGGTAAATTGCTCGGTATTCCACAACTAGTTTCATAAATTCAAGAAAATGGAACCTCACAAATGTTAGAAGCAAAATTATTCATGCTACCAAATATCAAAATCGTGAAACAATTTGGACACCCAAAAGTTTCCCCTTATTTTGAAGTGCAAGAATTTGTGAAATCCTAATCTACACATACATTTGTCTGTACTTATTTTCATCTGACAAGGATAGGTGGTTCTTTATAATTTGCTTTTTCTATTATTAGTAAGAAAGATTATTTTTGCCAGATATGAATGTATTTTAGGTTTTGATTCTGATATCTTGTCTTATGATTTATAGCAAAAGCCATGATGTAGTTGTATTTTCATGAATGACATATATATTAACAGCTGTATTTTGTTGTTTTTTGTTGAGTCTACCTTGCCAGAAGCCTGACATACCTTGTTCCACTTCTTTTCAAGGATAGTGTACTTTTGTGGTAGGCATATTGTTTAGGAAAAATATTGTTAGACAATTGGAAAATAAAATGGTTTCTGTATTTCCATAATTAAGATTTATGTATTAAAGATTGTGAATAAATGTTTAAATCCTTACTGTTCAATGCAACATCAATAGACATCATTTTAATTTTGTGTTAATTGATAGAAATTAACAGTAAAATTTAGACATTTAGATTTTGTTTTAAAAATATTTAATTTTTATAAAATATCTTTATTCTAAGAACATTCAAATTTTTCCACATTGCACATTAAATTACATATTTATAAACCCCCACCCATAGGTGTGATTCCTGTCAGCTGTCTTTTTTATTATAGCTGATCCTAGTACTTCGAAATTTTTAAAAAAATTTACAGAATTGATTTGATGATCTAATTGAGCCAGTTTTAGCCCAGTACTTGAAGTGCTTAATACATTATATACATAATGTTTTTAAAAAATCCTACCAAAACTACCAACCCTAATTTTAAAACCAGTGCATTAGGAAACATATTTTGGAAGGGCCTAAGGAGTTCTACAGATTTTTTCGAAGAAATTAGACAAATTTTCATGAGAAGAAAACAGTATGCATGATCTATCTGGTAAAGGTCATGCTTTTGTTATAGAAAAATAGTGTATAAACGTTTACTCACAGTCAACTGGAAAAATTTGCTTTTCTTGCAGGATAAGCATGAGCTAAAAGGTCTGCGGATTGCTACATGTCTTTTTCACCTCCCTGCTGTTGAAAGACTCGTGATGCAAGATTTTCAGTTAAGAAGTGTCAAGAGAACTACAACAATGCTAAAATAATGTACTGATCAAAAAGATGATTTAATGTGAATACAAAGAAAAAGATATTTTTTGAAAAATAAATAAAATTATTAGGAGGGAAGGTTGCAGTACCTTTAACTTGCATGGAATGGGACGGGACTTGTAGTGAAAATCTGCAAGTAAATTGGTGTGCTAGTTGTGTAATACATGATGTTAGAGTTAGGTCAATACACATTGTGGATATATACTCGTTAATATTCAAGTTTTTAAATTACCCAAGTAGTGGAAGGTATGACTTTAGAGGTCCTATCATATCTTTTGGATACCTGATTTCACACCTGTAAATGATAATCCAAATGATTTTGTAACTCCATGGCATGAAAATATTTTTGTACAAATGGTGAGTGTAAAAAGATCCAGGGCTCTGAGATTAGTATCTATAATGAAGTTCCAAACCTTCCTTAAAACAAATTTTATCCCCTCTTTTTGGATAGCCATTCCTGGTTTCACACCTGTAAATGTTAAACCGAATGATTTTGGTGATTTCATGATAATCTTTTCACACAAATGGTGGGTGTAAACAGAAGATTCAGAAGATCAGAGTCTCTATTTGGTCCCAAACCTTTCTTAAAACAATTTGTAT
This sequence comes from Potamilus streckersoni, assembly GCA_016746295.1. Classification (NCBI taxonomy): domain Eukaryota; kingdom Metazoa; phylum Mollusca; class Bivalvia; order Unionida; family Unionidae; genus Potamilus; species Potamilus streckersoni. The sequence continues at coordinate 450,813 of JAEAOA010000841.1, read as the reverse complement.
CCTGTCAGTTTACAATCCTTCACACAAAATATGAGTCATTCTGTACATATAACTTCTTCAGTATACTTTTTGTTCATATCTGTGCCTTTTCTTACAACAGCAACATACTCAGGGGTTTCCCATTTAATTCTGTTTATGCAGATTCATTATTGCAGTGCATAATTTTAGGGAGAGAAGTGAGAAATTTTTTTGAACATCTCTGTCAGTCTGTGTTCTCTCAGTTGTTATTTAATTCACTTGTACCGTTTACATTATAACTGCTATATATTGCATACTTGTTATTCTTGTAAAACTAAACATATGCTTACATGCTAAAGTTTGTTAATGCTAACATGGAATAATATATGAATGATTGAATGCACACATGCACATACAGAGATAACAGTGTTAGTGGTTGACATTTGACTTTAATACAGTGGTCTCCCTCTTGACAGTCCATTTAAGACAAGCTACCCATTTTATAAAGCCACCTTGCCTGGCATCCAAAGTTTGTTGTCCTCATGAGAGGCCCGTCCTTCTTGCAGGCAACGTTTTTATTACAGAAGGGATTGCCTTAAAAGAGGGTGATTACAGTATATCTTTTCTTGACCCAACAATCTGTCACTGTTTATGTGAATATTTCAGGGTAGCATGTTTCTGTGTACAAGAAGTCGCAAACAGTACTGACTCAGATCTGACATCAGATAATACAGTAGCAGATCAGGGTCAAAGTGTCAGTTCTGTGTAGACATTGATCAAGCACTGCATTATTCATTGACGTATCTAAGTCTGTGCTGCTAGCTATTGTTTTAGTATTATACATAGATTAATATGGTTAATCTAAAGTACTAGGGTATTGGAGATTGTATTAACATGCCACTGTATAACATACATGTAATAATATGTGTGTATCAGTTATGACAGCTCAAAGAGAGGCACATGTCAGATCTTGATCCTTAATAATCAATCTTTTCATGATAAAAACTTGTGTCTTAGATTGATTTGGGCTTAAAGCCAAGAGAACTTGTAGTATGGCCCTGAATCTGTCACATTATCAATCATGCATCCATCTGTCAGCAACCTGGAACATAAGGTTGTAGAAGAGTCAGATCACAGTAAAATTCATGCATATTAAATTAGGTGATCTTATATCTGATTGGCTGAGCTTGTTACCCCCAGTCCACCTGTATTTCTGATCCAGTTTTGATCAGACTTTGAAATTATGCTTGTATGAGTAAAATCTCAGAAAAATTCAATAATCAATGCCTTCTAAATTAGAGGATCTAGCTGAGTTTGTTACCCATCTGGAATTCACATTTCTGATCTATTTTTGATCAAACATGCATTATGGGCTTCTATCAAGATCATTAATAGATTTGATAATGAGTGAGATCCTTGATTATTATTATTATAATAATGCATCCAATTGGCAGAGTTTGTTACAACTCAGGAGCCTGTATTTCTGTTTTAGTTTTGATCAGATTTGGAACAAATGATTATCTTATCAAAATAAACTACCCTAATCCATTAACCCTAGGAAATAAATTCTGCTACTTCTTAATCCTGTATCAGTGAAAAGACAGTATATTTCATCTTTCCAGCATGTACATCACAAGATTTTATGTAGACTAAAGAAAAGAAGCTTTCCAGATTATCTTTTCGTGTTACTCTTGCTAAGTCTGTTTACTTTGTGTCCGACTTGGTGGTTGCGCATGATATCATTGATGCTTATTTTGTTCTTACAGTATTTGTGAACATTGCTTGAATTACAAGTTTATTTTAATAACAAGTTCAGTTATTGATATAGTTTGTACTTACAAGTTATAACTTTTGTACAATGGCAACTGAATGTTCGTAGCTTTGGGGTTCTGATGAAACATTACTTCACCTGTAACAAGTACTCATTAACTTCAACTTGCTGTGTTTGTTCCACAGAATGGATTTCGTCTACTGTTGTAGCAAACAGTAGAAAGGGCAGAGAGAGAGATGGTTTAAGTCCAAAATCTATGGACATTAATAGCTTCAGCTTTCACCAGGAGACTGTCTATAGACAGTGTGGCCCACCCCACCCCAATATTTCTAGAACCCATCTGGCCATCTGGAATCAGAAGATCTGTGTCTAGTGGATGTATCCATGCTACAATCACCCCTGTTGCTGGTTTACATTAAATGAATGGTATGAATATTAATTTAAATTGCTGGTGTAAGAGTTTGCAAATTTATAAATGGAATAGATCAAAATTAAAATTTCATGTTTGATACTTTAAATTTCTGGCTTAATACTTTAAAGTCAATAATATAAAGTGAAAGTCATTTTACCCTTCACTGGAAAGAATATATACCTCATATTGTGACCTATGAGTATTGGAAGTAGCCCTGATTAATTTCTGACATTATTTGTCTATCAGGTAGATACTGCCTATTTCTGACCTTTTGCCTTGTCCAACCCATATAATTTAACCAAGTATATGGGTGTCCATTTTTCACAACAAAATGAACATTTCTAAACATGATGCATTCTTTTTCAAAGGCTGCCTTAATTCAGCAACATAACAGACAGAAGACCCATGGGCTGCCTTCTCAGTTTTCTCTCTTAAGCTGTTCATTTTGTGTCTCTGATGAGTCATGGGTTCTGACTCCAAATTTAAGTTTTGCAGCAAACTACAAATATTCCCATCATATGCAGAACAAACTGAACACATCATCTCATCCTTCTTGTTGTGTTTTAGCCACAGAAATTCCTGCATGTAAGTACATGGAAGTTTTTTTCCCTTTTAGTTTTATCATACACACATACTCCAAGTTTCTCATCTTTTGTGGGGAGTTTTCTGGGTGGTGTTTGACATTATAAATAATTCTCCACATTTTTCTAAATGCATGAGACTACATATCGTTTAGTCAGTTGCCTAAAATGCTTAATGCTCTTATATTATTAACAAAGTAAGCTTCCAGCTGACAGTTTACAATAATTACCCAAATGACATAATTGGGTATAAATTTGATAGGCATGATCATGACCTTTTGTTTAACTTTGTTTCACTTAAGATTTTTGACATGTTTGACTTGTTTATAATTAAAAGAAATATTTATCCAATACTATAACATGGGATAGATATATTTTTTAATATCTGCAATGTTAAAAGCAGGCTAATGGACATCCCAGCTTTAGAAGAGTAGGGGTCTTGTGAAAATCAGGTGGCATCAGGCAGCTGACCTGTGTTAGTGTCGAACTTTGCCTAGCCAAAAAATTATGGCTTTTATAAACTATAAGGATGAGGGTCAGCACCTCTCCTTCAGTCTCCTACCATAGTTGTTGAGAAGCAAGATTACTAAACAATTGTCAGACTAAATTGGAGAAAATTCCAGCATCCTACCATACCAATTTCAGACATACAGTACAAAGGTTTTGAGCTTAGATAAATACTTTGCTGTAGTTAGGATGACAACCCCATAATTCTACAACCTTTATCATAAGGACATTCACATGACATCCAGACTTGTGCAGACCCATAATTGTACAACCTTGATCATAAGGACATTCACATGACATCAGACTTGTGCAGACCCATAATCGTACAACCTTGATTATAAGGACATTCACATGACATCCAGACTTGTGCAAATCAAGGTGACATACTTGACAACTCCATAATTGTACAACCTTGATCATAAGGACATTCACATGACATCCAGACTTGTGCAGATCAAGGTGACATATTTTACAACCCCATAATTGTACAACCTTGATCATAAGGACATTCACATGACATCCAGACTTGTGCAGATCAAGGTGACATATTTTACAACCCCATAATTGTACAACCTTGATCATAAGGACATTCACATGACATCCAGACTTGTGCAGATCAAGGTGACATACTTTACAACCCCATAATTGTACAACCTTGATCATAAGGACATTCACATGACATCCAGACTTGAGCAGATCAAGGGGACATACTTAGTGTCTTTAATGATCTTTGGAAATGAAGGACATAATCAGTGCCTTTCATACTTAGCATGAACACCATTGCAGAAGGGCAACTTGTAAAGCCTGACAACTCTGGTGACCTGCCTCCACAAACTTGAGGGGATCAAATCGCCTGACCTCTGTCCTGGTCTGGGACTTACCTTTAAGTTGCATAAAATTTCAGTGGAGATTGGATATATCCCCAGCTGGCTTATCAAAAATGGGCCTGACACTTAACAGTAGTTCCTTGGCTTATTGATATTTATTAGATTTGAACAGTTTTGGCAAGCATTCAGTGATTATTTTTTTGCAATATGGTTGAATCACAAACTGCCCCTTTTTCCTCCAGTTTTGCAAATTTTAGTGATTCAGATGCAATTATGATACATCAACACTCACAGGCAGGTGAGACACTGGGTTCTAAAGAGAACTTGCATTTGCTTCATGATAAATTACAGTACTTGTCACCTCTCTCCTTTCTATTATGTACTACTTTTTCTATTCTATTTTTCCATTATGTTTTGCATAAATCAATCAACATTTTTGTTATTGATGCTTCATTCCCATGCTACCTAAATATCGTGGTCTAATCCTTTCCCTCTAAAACCATACCTCATTTGCATTTAGCTTCTTTTGATAAAGCAGTTGATAACTTGGCATTTTCTTCTAAATTCTACCCCCCTGTGTATTTGATCTGTTAAAAAAATAGTGAGCCTGTCAAGATAGATATGCACAATGTAAAAGGCTTAACTGGCCTACCTAATTCTGTATTCACTCAGCAAAGAAAAAAATTCAACTAGCCAGACAAGATAGCTGTGTATGATATAAAAGTTTGACTGGCCTGTCCAACAGATACATTAATCCCTGCCAACCTTGACATTCCCATACAAAATGTTTGACAGAGACAATCCCACACAAGTGTTTGTTAAATATGAAGTTGATAAAACAATTTTAGCATGCCATAAGTTTCTTACAGAATTTTTTACAAGACAAATGAATTGACTTCACATTTTTAGTCGTTATTGTGTAACATTATTCTGTATTTGTTATTATGTAATTATATTTATGATGCTAATATAGTTAAATCCATTAAGGCCATCTATATCTATTTCATGCACATATGCCATGTAGGTAAAGGTAATTCAGTCAGAATGAGGATACCTTTTTGTTTATTTTAGCAACATTTCAATTTTTTTCTCAAACAGCTTTGAGAATGCAAAACTCCATGCTTTTATGAGTTAACATTGAATCAAGTATGTAGATTGATGTAATTTCAGCAATTCTTATGTTTTTCCTTGTTTTAATTCCGATAACATTCCTATGAATGTATTTGGTCCTAAATGTGGACATTTAGACAGAAATATTTGGTAATACTAAATAAGAAGCATGTTTTATTTAAAACACGGTAGATACTAATATAATACATGTAAACTTTTTCCATATATTATGTTTTTCTTAGTACTCAATGCCAACAAATTTGTTTTCAGAAACATCAGCTAAATCCATGCATTATCTTCTTAAACAAGATTTATTTTTACCCCCGTCATTTATTTTGAAAAGATCAAAATGGATTAAAAGAGATCTTAATAAAACACCTGGGCAACCTTGTTTGTATTAAAAAGTATATCAGGATTTGAATCAACATTAGATCTACATGTGATTGAAATATACAAATTTTATTTTTTTGTGTTAATCAATACATATTTTTCCAACTTGCCGTTATTCATCCATATTTATATGTAAAATGTGTCAGTTTTGTTACTTTTTACACCTTGAAGTACTTGTTGACAATGCTTTATCCAGGACACAATGCTGTTTCCAAGGTTACTATGAAGATAATATAGAGAAGGCTATCAGCAAATATATTATGTAAACTTTTCTTTTAAAACCAAAAGTTGATTAGTATTGATAAAATTGTAGTAGTACAGTAACGTATTTAATAAGTGCCTTATAGAGATGCAAATTATGTGAAATAGCTTACTGTGAATGGATCTTTAGGAAATAAATGTAACAAACAAAAGCAGCAAGTTGGACTCATTTAGAAGCTTAAGTTGATGGTTCCAGAAACTGTTGCCTTTTTTTTTTCAGACTGATGTTTAATGTCAACCGCAATATAAAAACAAGCAGCTGTTGTTCAACACTCCAATCTCAGGCGAAGCTTAAAGGTGTCAGGGGTTGATTCTAACTTGGATTATAGGTTGCAGGAATTTATTTATTCATTCATAAACCTGCATATAAAATGGGAACTGAAGGTGAAAGTTACACCCTGGATCCCAGGAAAGTGTACTGTAAGATATATATATATATATATATATATATATATATATATATATATATATATATATATATATATATATATATAAAAACAATTACAGAAATGTATTTTAGTGTATAATGGATTAATTTTTATGATACTGTTATAGTTGTCAATATATGATCAAGATTCCTTAAAATTGAAAATTTTATCTTATAATCAAAATTTATTTTATGTATCAAATTTAAATTTGCATATAATTGAATTAAGAAAGTGGTGTTATTTTCATCTATTGACTGCAATATTTGAATCAAGACACTAGTGTGCTGCTCTAAATTTAGATCATTGTTTTAGTAGGTACCCCATCTTAAAGCAACTTGTTTTATTTGTCAAATTTGATCTATATGTAACTACCATTTCAAATCATAGGTGAAAATATGGTAAAAGGTATAATCTCCCCTTTGTTTTTAAATATTGAATTCGGTTTAGGTTATACCATGGGTTAGTGTAGTTAATTAGCTTTGCCAAGGTTGAATAGTTCAGACACTAACTTTGCCTTTTATCTTTCATTTTTGGCTTGAGTTGTCAGTTTCACATCATACAAAATATCTACATTTCAGTAACAAATTTTTTAATGGTTTTCCTCGGTTAAATGTTTTTTATTAGCATGCATATTTATTTTCTCAATCAAAATTGAGTGACATCATTAACAAGCTCTTGCCTTTTGAAGTAGTACATGTTCATGCTGGACTTTATTGATAAAGAATACAAGAATTGTAAAAAAATTTTATTCATTTTTTTTGTACAGACCATTACTATGGTAAAATATTAAAAATTTAATTTTACGAGTAATGTATCTGAAAAGAAATTAATTCTGAGTCACAAACTTGTTATTTAACCTAGTCCTTTAATGCCAGTAAAAGATATTAAAATTTATTTGTTGCTTGTTAGTGCTTATGTTAAATTATTGTCATTCCAGCTTGATAATTATGCTGTAACAGGGATTTAAAATGTTATTTCTCTGCCGTCCAGATTTACAATTTTATCCTTTTGAAATGTAATTAGTAGGGACCATATAAGGAAATAGAGGAAAGTAATGATGTGAAATGACAAGGTTAGATAAAGCAACAAATTTTTCTGTAGTTCAGAGAAGAGGGAGCTTTGATGTTTAATATTTAAGCACCATTAGTTCTATAATGTTCTTTTGCTCTCAACCCAAATTGCTTCTTCACAGTAACTCAGGTTGTCCAACTACATTTACCAGACTTTATGGATTGTTTGTAACTGTGATAACAAAGTACCATATTGACATGGGGTCTAAAGCTCAGAGGTCAAGATCATGGACTGAAAGAAGAAGTAAAGTTTCTGTGCAATAACTATATCTCCACCGACTACATTTCCTGAACTTGGGGTAATGATGGATTTTATCAGTGTCAGCATCAAAAGTCAAAAGATCAGGGTTACTATGACCAAAAAAAAATGATTTCCTCATTCTACATAACAGAATTGTAGAGAACTTTGAGGATAGCTTTATTTGAAGTCCGTAATAGTCTGTAGATTAAAGGGTTTTAAAAGGTCAAAGGCACTAGACTGGAAGCAGAAAATGCTTTTTGCATAATAGCTTATGCTCTCCACATCAATAGTTATCAAACTTTGCAGATGGCTTCCACATGGGATAAGAAGCAACTCCATCAAATTAAGAAACAAAAGGTCAAGAGTTCAGGGCCACTGAACTAAAGAAGAAAAGTGGATTCTGCAGAATAACTTTAATTCTTCATAAACAGTTACTACGATTTGTGGATAGCCTGCAATGTGGGCAAGGAAGAATCCTATTGTGTCAAAATGTGAAAGTTCAGGGTCACTATGACCAAAAGGAAAATGCTTTATGCTCAATAACTAGTTATCCTTCATCACTACAAATTTTGTGGATGGTTGCCTTTGAGGTAAGTAAAAAAAAAACTATTGATTTTAGTGTGAAAAGGTCAAGGTAGCTGTGACTGAAGAAAGCAAAAATGTTTATGCAGAGTGACATAGTTCGACATCTCAAGTTTAGACTAAGCTATGCGGATGGCTTACACTTGAGGTAAAGAAGAAGCCTGTCAGTTTTAGAGTCAAAAGTGAATGCTCCATGAAACAGAAAGTGGTTTCTACACAGAACTTCAGTTATTTGTGTAGAGGACAATTAAACATGGGGTAGGTATCTACTGTGCCATTCATGGTACTTGTTTCAAATTCTTGGGGTTGGTTGATTGGGTTACTTCATATATTCTGATATTGCTTGCATCAAAATTTACTTCACCTCCTGTCATTGGTTCTTTTACATTGTTAAAGTAATATCAGAACATTACCCCGGTCAAATTACATACTGTTGTTTCATTTTCTTTTTTTATAAATATTATGCAGTTAAATGACTATATACATTTGAAGCATAATGCTTGTATGAACAGTCTTGTATATAGAAGTGCAAATTGTACTGGTTGTTACACATTTATGAATTCTAATTTTAGCATGCAGTATCAACCAGCTAAGAAGAAAATTTTGTTGTTTCACTTTATCATTAGCATCTAATAATTTTGCTAATACTTCTAATACATATGATATATGGAAATAAAGTCTTTCTCTGCTGGCATGAGAAAAGACAACCTGGTGTCTGTGTTATTGTTTCCTATTTGTGTTCAATTCGTGTAAAGTCTGGCAAGGCATCATAGCACTGTCCAACTTGGTGCATATGTACATTTTTTTGTTTCCCTCATCTGGCCATCTAGCTAAGTGAGGTCTTGTTATTGCCAACAATTGTTGATTACTAATCCATAGTCCTCATTTTTGATCCAATTTTAATTGGAATATGGGTTTTTATATTATTGTCAGAATGATTTTAATATTGAGCAAGATCAGCGTGTACCAACTGATAATGTATCAGTCTGGAAACTATATTCTGATAAAAATATCATGACAAAATTTGGATTATATTTATGTATCATTGGGATCTCAGACAAGCTTTGTAAGATTTATGCATAATGATCAGGTGTTCTAACATCAGATTGGCACACAGGAAGCGGCATTTCTCATCTGATTACCCACCCACCCCTTATATGCTTATGTCATTACAGTATGGGACAAATTTCACGATGCCCATGCATACTAAATAGGTGCACTTGCTTCAGACTGAGATTGTTACAACTTGGGAAACCATATTCTGCTCAAATTTTTAACAAACTTGAAGCAAAATCTGCATATTACCATGCGTTGAATTGGCTGGCATTGACACCTCTTGGGGGCTCAATTTCTTGAAATATTTGCCCCCATCATTCACTGGGATAAATTCAAAACTAAGATATACACATCAATGAGGTGATCAGCAGATTAGCTAATTTTAACATTCTGAAAGTCAAACTTCTGATCCCATTTTGATCAAACTTGAAATATGGACTTGTTTAAAATGGTGATGGGGATTCACTAATTAGAAAAACCAATGTGTATTAACTCATTAACCCCTAACACAGTGTTTACAGGGCAGGAGGTGGTAGCCTACTTCTGAGCTCTGTAGCGTTAAGGTCATGTGTGATACAATAAAGTGGGTGGTATTATAAAAAGGTAGACATGTAGCTTTACGATGATACCAAATGATATGGATGTTCTAGTTGCACTTCAAAATACTGAGGGAAAAATGTCACTTTTTGGACCAGAGTTTTTTCCAGCCGAAATTCACCGGAGGTCGTAATCCGGTTTTGTGTCCGGATTTTATACTTTTTGGCCTCAGATCTAAGACAGACCACTCTGAATTGCACACAGACATGTGATTCTTTGCAAAAAGTAGGATACAGGTAAGATAAGCATTTAGAATGACACAAAAATGAAGGGTCCGTTGAGCAAAAAAGAAAAACCAATTTTTACCTTTCTGCTCATGTTCAGGCGAAAGAGCCAATGAAAATCGATGTTTCTAACACAAATAGGCATTAGGTTAAATGAAATTGTCTTCCAAGTCAATGTATTATAATGTATTTAGAAATATCTCCCAAAATCTATTTCCTACTTGCATTTCAGGTAAGAACGACTGATCCAATTTTGATCAAACTTGAAATATGGCTGTATATCATCATTGAATGGTTTTGTATGGTTTAATGCCTTTTTTTATCACACGATAGCTGTACATGGCAGCCAATATACATACTTGGTGGTGTCAAATCTTTCATAAAAACATGTTGATAGAGCTAGGACTCAAACTTGTGAGATGTGTGTGATCTGTAATGGCAACCATCCTAGATGAATGGGTCAATACTTTGGATGGGATTCATTAAATCTATGTTATTAATAATCTAGTTTTTATAAGAATTGGAATGTGTGCTTATATCATTGACTATTTCGATGCAGAGCAGCATCCATCCATACCAAAATTTAATAAACGGTCATTAAATCTTAAAATATTAGAATATTTCACCAAAATTCAAAAATCACATTTTGTCATCAGAAAAGGTACACTCAAGGTAGCATGTTCAGATTTGAAACCCCTCTAATTGCAATGTTACAAGCACATAACTGAAAGGAGCTATTAACAAAAGGAACCTAAATTAGAATAATTTTGGGAGTAAGAGATCCTGAATCTGATTGCCACAATTCTGATTCAGCATGTGACATTTCTTGACCATGAGACAGTATTTCTAGTCTATTTTGTGTAAAATTGGGAAATGGGTTTATGTTTAAGAACTTGTACGACTGGTAATGAGAAACATTAATTGTGCCTTTACCTTTTGAAATATTTGACAATATATTTCTTGGTTGGTGGTTTACATAGGTTGTGTTCTTACATTACTACATAAGCCTGCTTATTCAATGGTTATGTTGTTGTTATCTTGCTTAACACAATTTTTCAGCACAAGATAGGCTATATATTGCAGCCAGTATTAATGGTGGAAGAAGAACCCAGGAAAACCCTTGGAAGAACCACCGATCCACAAGAAGCTACTGGCAGGCTTTCTCACTTACCCATGTTATCAGAGTCTGGACTCAAACTCACACAGAGGTGAGATGGCAGTCATCTGTAACAGCGCTTCAGACCACTTGAGGCCCCCACAATGGTTATGTAAGCTTGGCTATTCATACTAGGCCCACCTGGGCTTTGTTCCTTGTTTGTGGATTGCCCTTAACTTTGTAAATATTATAATCACCTAATCCACATGTGGACAAATCACTTTGCTCCTGCAATTTTTAGGTCACCTATCCATTAAGTGAATTTAAAATACAGCCTCCATGTCCATCTTGCATCATCTATTTATCAACAATCGATTACAAAAATGGTACCAACGGCTACTTGGTGCTCAGCATTAAGAAGTTAGTGTTAGGACTGGTCAGCCTGGTTTCAAGATAATGTGACTGGGTGGGACACCAAGCTATATGCTGTGGCATGATGCCCCAGTTATAGACATCACTATAAACTGCCACACTGCAGCCATTATAGTGATGACTAAAAGCTACATTAAAAATTCAAATCACACAATCATCATCAACAATTGCCTGTCATCACTGTGGTACACATTTCTGATTAAATTTCAGCGGAACTTTGAATATGGGTTTATATTCAACTGTGGAGTTAAATGTAACCAGATGGGTGATATAAAGTCTACTTGTGCCTTTTGTTTTACTTGTAAACTAATATTTAACATTGTGCATACATTATTACCATATAGCATACTGTACCACTGTAATTGTGAATACATTACCACACAGCATACTGTACCACTGTAATTGTGCATACATTATTACCACACAGCATACTGTACCACTGTAATTGTGCATACATTATTACCACACAGCATACTGTACCACTGTACTAATGTTAAAGTCATATGAATACAAACACTTGTTAGCTCTTTAGTGTCTTAGTAACTTCAAACGATTTTAATGAAATGTGACCTTAATTAATACCTTCATCAGACGATATTTTATTTAATTTGTTTCCTGGTTCGGATGTCAAGACCACAGAAGAGTAAAGCTTTATTGTTTACTACAAGTGTTTTTACATAATGCAGGGGTCAAGCTAGACTTAAATTTTAGGGAGAAGTGACTTCTCCTTTTGGTCAGAACAGGGAGAAGCAGACTAAAACAATAAACATGATATATATATATATACATATATACATACACACACACAGATGCATTATCATATTTTAATTATGTGCTCTATTTCTCAGTATGCTTTTAAGTTTTAAGCAATGCCTTATTTTCAAGTTGAAAAATATTTGTTATTTGTATCAATATATTTTGTATGCATATAAAAAAATTATATTCATACCCATTCTATTCATACTTAGTATATGTGTTTTTTAATTAAAGTAAATGCAGTTTATTTTGGCTGTATGGCTTAAAAATCACATATGAAGCTATACATTGCAATTAATTTTCACTGATAGAAGTAACAAGATTAGAACTTTGTAAATGCAAGTTGGTAAAACTGCTTAATAAACTACCACTTATTTATTTTTCTTAAGTTTTGTGTGCATTTGCAGTCAAAAAGATTTCTAGCATTCTTTGAAACAGCCCCTAATACATGTACATATGAATAAATGTACTCTAGCTTCATCGGTTTGTTGTCAAACGATATTGTTGTCCACCATAACTTACTATAATTTTTTGACTTAGGAACCACAAAATGCACATAACTGCTGGTTGGTACTTTATATGGTGGCCAGTATAAACTGTGGAGGAAGAACTCCTGAAAACCACTGACTGTAGGGAAGTTACTGGTAGCTTTCTTGCATACCTATATTGGGTAAGCCAGAGACATGAACCCATGAGGGGAGGTTACATGACAGTGATTAGTAAAGGCAGTTGTTTACCTCCCAGAGGCTACACATGTACTCTATTTCATTTCCAGAAAATATTGAGTTCTCCAGCCACCAAGCTTTGAAAATGGCCTGAACCTGAGGTACAAGAAAAGCCTACTGATTTCTGGATAAAAAAAAGGTCAAGAACACTGGCTGAAAGATAAAAATTAATATTTTCACAATAATAGACCTAAAATGAACTTTGTGGATGGCTTGCACTTTGGGTAAGGAAAAAGGCTATTGATTTTTGAGTCAAAGGTCAAGGTTATTGTGATTAAAATAAAAAAATTGGTTTTGTACTGTACTTTAAGCATGGAAGAGACTTGTTGATTTTGGGGTAAAAGGTCATGGTCATTGTGGTACAAAGAAAAATGGGTTTTGCCTAATAAGTTTTGTTCCAAGTTCCTTGACCAAACTCTGTGGCTGGATTGTACTTATCTGTTGTTAAGGTGGGTCAAGTTATATATTTCTGCCAAACTTGCTGTGTATACACAAAATGTACATACTGAAAGTGTTTATTCTTTAAGTCACCAAAGATCTATGAAATAAAACAGAAACTTGAGGAAATAAATTCACTTTAAAAACGGTCCAATGCTACTTCAATATAACATTAAAATATCCTCAAGAATAATCTTAGATGAAAAGATCCAAAATGGCAATAATGACATAGGATGAAAACACATTCTTCTTCGAATGTTGACAATACATTGTTCTTCTTCCACTCTGGACAATATTGTTCTGCTTCCACTGCTGACACAATATTGTTCCTGTTCTACTGTCAAAATTGGTCCTATTCCACTGCTGACAATATTGTTCCTCTCTTCCAATGCTGACAATATTGTTCCTCTCTTCCAATGCTGACAATACCATTCCTCAACCAACTCCACACACTCACATGCAAATATACAGTCCCATTCATCCATCAATTTCTTGGTATTTTAGCAGGTGGTGGTCCTCCTATCAGTGGTGGTCTACCTCCATATGCAATACCCATTGGAGGTCCCATGGGAGCTGCCATCAGGGGTCCCATTGGAGGTCTCATACCTAAGAAATGAATGAGATATAACTGAATATAATGTGATGAATTAACATTATCATCATTTACATATAGCAGAGTATTAAAGCAGCCACATATACCAACTTTCTTATTACCTGCTTTTTTTATAGGCTAAGTGTGTTGATTATGTAACAAATTTTTACTTAAAAACTTGGAGATGACTTTTGTTTCTTCTGTGTTTATCATTTAATTTAATTTGACCTACCAATGGAATATTCATAAGGGGACTGGCCCACTGGAGAACAAAATGTACTGCAGTGCATGTATAAATCAACATTACAAAGATCATATAAACTATACAGTGCAAGCACAATGATATATCAATTTATCTGCTGGTTCAGGTCAAAATTAACAGATCATGTAAGTCATTCCATATTACCAAACTACAAGTATTATCTAATAATGTGTGGAACAGTGAACATTTAAGGGGACCAGTGACAACAAGATTTTTAAGACAATTGATGTGGCAACCATATTGTATATACGACTGGTATTATTTTCATTTTGGACCAATTAGATATCATAAAGTCTATTGGTGAAAACCCCATCTTCACATAACATTTTATTTGGAGAGGAGTTGACAAAATATTTTCAAGATATGACTATCCATTCAGATGGTAAAGCAATATATACTGACATCACATTGACACAGATTTTAGGACTAACTCAATATCACAAGAATTCTTCAAGTGTAAACTCATGTTAATTTCTGATCAAATCAAGTTGTGCTAAGATTTCTAAGATCGCTGCTATGGTGGCCATAATGAGTCAGACCAGTTTTATTTAGGAACAGCCGGTGAAAACCCCATGCGCATATGACATCCATTCAGAGGCAGTAGAAATCACATTTTCAAAATGGCCAATCAGCACCAGCACAACATCATAAGAAGTCTTTAAGTGAAAACCCCATGTTCATATCACCATGGCTGCCATGGAGACCATATTTGACACCAGTTTAGCACTAACTAGACATCAAAAGTAATTCAGTTCCAAATAAACATGTAGATATGGCATCCATTCATGAGTAGTTATTTTACAAGGCTTATATTCAAATTTTAGCTATTGCAATGTTGTGCAATAATATTAAAAATTGGAGAATTTTGGGCATGTGGAATTTCAGTCAGGGCTTGTGAGTTCCTGGACCTGTGTCTAAAAAAGTTTCTTCGAGCACTGAACAGAATGTTTTATCAAATCAGGCAAATTTCTGTGGAACATTTTTTGACAAGCTGTTGTTGAGTATTTTATTTATAGTCAAGGCTTCCATATTTAATAGTGGATTGGCATCATTTGTACAAATTGGAAAGCCCTTTATGCCAGGATACAAGTTTAACTATTTCAATGTTTTAACTGTTTTTCTACTTTTTGTAATTGTGTCCATCTTTGATAGGAGATTGACAGCATTTGCATAATAAGGAAAGGTCTTCATGTCAGGATGCTGTCAAGTTTGAACAAAATCTATTCAGCAATTTTGAAGAAGTTTTTAAAAACAAATTGTTTTTAGTAACTGTGGTCATGTTCGATTGCAGATCAGAATCCAGGGTAACTACTACAAGTTTATAAAAAGATTTCAGAACTTTTCCAGACCATTTTCATACAAATAACCTAAAAATTTCCAGACCTATCCATGTGACAAGTTTACTGACAGAATGAGGCTAAAATACTTAAAACTGAAAGTAAAATGTGTGAAGATGAAATAATAAAATTAAATATACAATGTTTTATTTACCTTTGCAAATTGTTTAGTCCACAATATATAGAAAAAAATATAGTTCCAAATTAACACATGAAGCTTTAGTCTTAAGTTTGGAAGGCCCTATACAGGCTTTAACATCATCGGCTTCTTCCCACAGAGGGGTTATAAATGCAATGTCCCAGAATTTTCTAAATATCAGGTCCACACAGGCACAAAAAAAGATTGGTCAAAAATTTAAAATCAAATAAAATTAAACAAAATTAAAACTAGTACTCATTATCACAACAAAAAAAATTAATGAAATAATCCATGAAATGGAAATGGTAGATTAATCCTCACTGAGACAGCAAACACTAGTCAAAATGGAGCAGTTTTCTCCTGTGACTGTAACAGCTATATGTGCCGCGAATGTTGCCTGAAGAGCTCCAAAAAGTGCAGTCACATTTCTAATACAACAAATATTATGGACTTTTTAGTCATTTAAAATTTTTCCAGACCCTTTGAAAGCCAGGATAAGCAATTTTCAAATTTAAGACTTTCTCACGATTTCCAGACCCATGCTGGAACCCTGAGAATAATTTCTGTACAAATCTGAAAGGTCTTTATGTATTAAAGGATGATCTGTGCCAAATCAAGATGAAATTGATATAGTCTGAAACCACTACAGACTGTGTGGTAAATAAAAGCTGAGAAGCTATGAGACAGATATATAACAAGTGACCATTCTAAACATACCAATCAACCTAATTTATTATCTCAATATCTCATTACCAGTGGAATGGAATAGCTACACAATGTTAAGTAAATGCGAATCTCAGCCACATATAGGATGAAAAATTGACAGCAACTCTATAACTCCCAAACTTACTTTCATTTAATACATTTTTAAGGTTATACATGTATTTCTTAAAGTTGCTCTGACAAGTCTGAAACACTGTTTCCATTAGAAAAAAAATGGATCAGACTGAGTGCAGTTTTCAGAACTATCGGTTTACCTGGCATCATTGGTGGCATGGGGCCAGTTGGTGGTGCCCCCATAAGGGGCACTGGTTGTGACATTGGAGCTCCCATGGGGGCAGGCATTGGTGGTGCAGCTGATACAGGGACCTTTGGCCTTCCTCCTGCAGCTAGAATAGAAGATAAATGATTGTCATTTATTAGAGTAAGTATATAAGGAAAACAACCTGATGCAATCATATAGATCCAAAGAGATTTTACATTGTAAATTTACACAGAGTTAAAAAAAATAATACTGGAATGACATGCACTGTGCAGTCTTTTATCAAAAAAAAAACTCTTAATATTGGTAATTTGTAAATCTATGTCAATAGGATAATCCATAGCAATAGTAAGATTATCAAGATAGCCCCATCGCAGAAACCACATTGGATGTAATATCTGCAGCATTTTCATTCAGGACCAACTACATATCTTATGAATTCTTTTGTTGAAGACCACATGTTGAAAAATCCATCC
The DNA here is from genome assembly GCA_016746295.1 of Potamilus streckersoni. NCBI lineage: Eukaryota > Metazoa > Mollusca > Bivalvia > Unionida > Unionidae > Potamilus > Potamilus streckersoni. The sequence goes on along the minus strand of JAEAOA010000841.1, from coordinate 433,563 downwards.
ATTACGGAACAATGTCTGCTCTATGACCAGTGAAACTAATCAAGGACTGATATTGTAATAATGATAATTATTTCTAAGATCAAACTTTTTTGCTCATTATAAATACCAGAAAAGCATGAGTAATATTGTACAAAAGTTTTAGGTGAATACAGCAAATGATGTACAAAATATATGACTTTAAAACATGTTAGCAAATAATCTTAATGTTGACAGAAATGATACTGCTGTACAGGTAAGAGAGGAATCTGTAACATATCCTGATACAAACATAATCAGAGCTCTAGATATGCAGGACACCTGTATATCTCATGCCAATGAACTGTCAAAAACTGCATAAAAGACTTATCTCAGTGTTGTTAAGTATACAAAACGGTTTTTTTATTTGACAAATGGATAAGCATAATTATTATGTTATCATGGCAGATTCACTCCATTAGTACAAAGCAATGTGACTGAGACACATCCTAGATGCTTTTCTCATTTTTTTTTGCATTCTCTGAGGCATCAGTTTAACAAACACTGATCTGTTCTGAGATCATGTTTGATTTTAACTGACTACTAACATGAATCAACATTTAAATGATCACATTTAGTCATTGAGACAGAATCCAGGAATGCACAATCTGTTAACAGGATGAAAAATATCTTGAATGAAATGAAGCAATTTAAATACCTTAATCAATATTAGTATATTTTAATTCGTTTTGCTAAAGAAACATACGTCAACTTAATCCAAAATTGGCATTCCTGGTTTCCATCACATTCCAAGAAACTGAATTGAACTTGAAAACATGTTTTGTTTGCTTTTGTCAGAATCTGAATTTATTAGAAAAAAGACATCAAAGTAAGTAAAGTCCGACTAAAGCAATATACTTTAGTTTGTAGAAAGGTGTTAATGTGGAATGCCAAGTAGGGGAGTTATTCCTGAAAATTTGACTTTTCATTCCAATGTTAGTCAACTTTGGAAAATATTACACAATGTCATTATTTAGGCAGGAAGATGGCAATCCAAAATACACAAATATCAGGGGAGACAACCTACATTGTGGGCAAATTAAGTCAGGCATTTCAAAATGTGTTTTGTATTTTGATGATGACAATAGGAGTGAACCTAATCTAGTTTTATTCAACACAGATGGTGCTGCTGTAAATCTATGGGTCCAAAATGGTATATCCAATGAATTTAATGATCTAGCAGAAAATTAAGTCACAATCATCCACTGTTTTGCTCATAAGCTGGCACTTACTCGGTGTTCTGGATGCTGTAAAAGATGTTTGGAACCTGAGGATGCATGCATGATTTAGAATTTTAATGTAGCTTTAATAATTTTTCAGTTGTATCACTACAATGTTTGCAGTGTGACAGTTACAGTGCTATCTAACACTGGGACATCATGCTGCAGAAATGTGGCATGATGTCCCACCCAGTCACATTATCCTGACACCAGTCTGACCAGTCCTAGCACTGATCTTTTAATGCTGAGCGCAAAGCAAGGCAGCTGTTAGTACCATTTGTTAAAGTCTTTGGTATGACCCGGCCATGGTTTGAACCTGCTACCTCCTGCATCCAAGGTGGATGCTCTAACTGGAACGGGAGGAAATATTAGGATTCTAATAATTCTCACTAGAAAAGTACACAGCACAGTGGTGTACCGATATGGACACAGTATGACTGTCAAATGCAAATTCAACTATTAACTCTGGCAACTGGTCATTATATAAGACTCAGTTATTACCAACCTCAATCTTTGAGCTAACAAATTTCAATTTTTCTAAGTTCTTAATTAGTACAGATTCAGATAAAAAGATGAAGTCAATTCGTATCACCATGAAATTCTTTCTGATAGAATATTTAATTTACAAGGAAAAAGAAAAAGAACTACAGCTGAAATCAATAGTTTAGAGGACAATGAATGTGGTGTAATTGTTCTGAAACAATCAATTGTTTTTCACTTATTCTTCTCACTTTCACATAACTGTGAAAGTAATAAGATGAGAAAGTAACTATGACAACAAAATGGCTGGAAACATAAACTGGTTGTTATATCTAAAGGTGAGTTATATCTTCTCCACAAAACAGTTGTATGGACAGCTGAATATACAGACAAGTATAATGAATTGATCATCCATCATGGAAAGAAGCTTTGTAAGAATCACTTACCAATACCCTGTGGGGGTGGGATCATTGCTCCTATGTTTGGTGGTACCCCATGCTGGAAAGGATTTGTCTCAATCTTACCAGCCTTGAATGCAGCAGCTAAAAATGAAAAAGATATGCTATTAAATACTAAATACTTGACAGCTTCAAAAGTACTCTGGAAAAGAATATTCTGCCGTAATTTAATAGTGCAATCACTAAATAGGGCATTATGAAAAACTTAAATGGAAACAATGCTATCTCAAACTGAAATGTTCTGTACACCACAACAGTGTCTGAAAACTGACCTGCAACAACACAAAGCTTGCCTAACATTTGACAGATGGATGGATGGACAAGTTAACACTGAATCCCTACCACTGTTGTAATGAGGCATACAATTATTATTCGTCAGAACTCTATATCGTGAAGTTATTCTTTCATTTGAAGTTGGAAGAGCAGAGGACTTGCAAACAGAAGGGCTCCTGCTTTGATACCCATGAAGGTCGCAGGCATTAGTTTGTCCTTGGAAAGGGAACTTAGCTCCCATTTTCTTTGCAAGATACAGCCAATAAAACCATTATTTCATTACGGAAACAAATTTAATGAAATGAAATACTCTTGTGTGTTAAGGCATTAAAAAAAACAACACAGTTTCTTATTTGGTCTTGTTCAGTTATTTGTAGTTTAAATTGTATTGCTGCATGCATGGACAGACTGATGAAATTTTGAATTTGGCTTTCTTCTGGGGGACAATACAGATATGAATTTATAAGCAACTTACATGCATAAGATAAAGTTGTTTCCGTTTGTAACATGTGCAATGGACAGAAATGTTGATATACACTATGTTACTCTCATGTACTGTGCATGAAATTTCTTTGGTTATTGTACTTGTGGACACAGTACATGACCTAAGTACACTGAAATGATTGCTCAATTGTGCTCCAAATTTCAGCATGAATTAGGCTGAAATACACTATCTTTAGCAGTTATTAAAATAAGGAAAATGAATTTTGCCAGACTAGATAATTCAAGCTTCTGAAAGTACAATAAATGAATTACCAAAAATATAAAATGTAAAAAAGTTATCAGCTCTTTCTTTTTAAAAAGATACATCTAAAATTCAGGAAGTAAAAATGACACTAGCAGTTTCTTTAAAAGGTGCACATCTGAACTAAGGCCTAATAATCTACAACCCCTACTCCGATCAATCAAACTAAAAGGAATTAAAAGTTTCTTTGACAATATCAATAAATACCAGTGCTAAACTTATCTTATAGCCCGATACCCAGGATTTCTCTAATTTTAGGTTGGGGCCATCTTGTATTCTAAGAGGGGTATATGTCAGGCTGTCAACAAATTTTTAAAATTTGCCTGAGGACACTTAGAATGCACTGATGTAATGTATTTTCAAGACGTTGACATACATGCCATAACATGGCACAATCTAAATCGAATTGCCAGTGTCCAACATGAAATTTACACCAAAGTTTAATCAGACTGAAGCATGTGGTGTCATGCTAAAAATACGAACTTTCTTACTCCCCCCGACAAACAATGTTTCAAGAAAACGATTTTCATTAATCTTTAAAAACACCCCACCATGTTTAGTGCATGTCCTTTACATGTAACATGTATAACCGGTAAACAGTCATGATTGGAGCTGATGTATAGCTATCCCATGGCAATTTTAAATTATGGCATATAAAGCAAACAGGTTGGGTATAAACCACCATTTCACATATTACTTTACTGGCTGACAATAGTGAGAGATTTGTTTGAAGTCTGCATTGGGTGAGCCCACTGCTAATTTGCATAGGTAGGATCTGGAAGTGAAACAACCCATTATAGGTAAATCAAACAAAGTGTGTGTGTGTGTGTGTGTGTGTGTGTGGGTTCTGGACTTTTTATGAAGCTTTAACAATGTTATAGTCATATTGCTACAATGTCTGCAGTGTGGCAGTTTAAAGTGATCTCTAGTGCTGGGGCATCATGCCAGAGACATGTATTATTATGTCTCACCCAGCTATGTTATCCTGACACCAGGCTGACCAGTCCTAACAATGACCTCTTAATGCTCAGTTCTTGGCGAGGCAGCCATTAGTACCATTTTTATAAGTCTTTGGTACAAATCAGCCAGGGTTTAAACCTGCAACTTCCCACATCTGAGGCGGACACTCTAACCACTAGGCCAACAAAGCAGTAGGAAAATCAAAAAGATGCTAGATGTATGTACAAGAACAAAAGTTATTACATATTGGCTTGAACCAGAATGTTTCAGCCATATGCAATATATTTTTGACAAGTTTGTGATCAGTGGCAATGTTACTGAATATATAAAATGCAAAGCATGATCATTTCAGTTCTCAGAAAAGTTTTCAAATGGAATTCATTTCTGATTTATGAAGCAATTAGCTATCTGCAAAGCCCAACAAAAATAAAATTCACAACTCTAAGTTGAATTACTTTGTGAAGATGCTACTGCAGCAATGAACAATAATAACATACCCCTTTGAACCATATTGAATTCATATTCAAATTGCAGCTATTTCAATGTTGTGTGAAATATTAAATAGAGGTGAAATTTTGGGCATGGGTAAATTAGAGTCTTTGCTTGTGGACAGTTTACTCTTAATGTACGCTACATGTAATGTGCATATACTGAAAGTGCTTTTTTTTCAAAGAATACTGAAAATTGTAATTTCTTGAAACACAAACATGTCAGGAGGTATGGGAGTACAAAATTGTATTTTCGGCATGATATGCCATGCTACATTTTGATTAAACTCAATTTCATTTAGTCACATTGGTGATCTGATTTAGACCACATGAGCTCATATCATTGCTTGTAATTTTACTGTCAATGATACATATAGTATAAAATAATATAAAGACAAAATTTTATTTTTGGCATGACACGCCATGCTACATTTTGATTAAGGGGCCCTGAGTGGCCGAGTGGTCTAAAGCGCTGTCCGTTACGGATCACTGCCATCTCACCTCTGTCTGTGTGTGTTCGAGTCTAGGATTCGGCTAATGTAGATATGTGAGAAAGCTTGCCAGTAGCTTCTCGTGGGTCGGTGGTTCTTTCTGGTGATTTCCCGGTTTCTTCCTCCACCATTAATACTGGCCGCCATGAATAGCCTATCGTGTGCTGAAAAATGGCGTTAAGCCCAACAACAAACAAACATTTTGATTAAACTCATGTAGTCACATTGGTATCATTGCTTGTAATTTAACCGTCAATGATACAGATCATATAAAATTATATACTGACAGTTAAATTGTGAACTACGATACAAACCCCTGTGATTTATATTGTGATGTGTCAGGTATGTCAATAGGGTGGAAATACATTTACATACTTCATAAGTGCAATTAAAGTTTCCTCAGGCAAATTAAAATGTTTTTGACAAGCCTGATGGGCACTTTACAGAATACAGGAGCCTGATAAAAATTTTATAGGAGCCTTGGGCACCAGGCTATTGGAATTTTTGAGCACTATAGCAAGAAATTATTCCAACTTCAATGAATAAACTTGGTGTATAGTATATCAGACTTACTTGTGTCATCTACAAGTTTTTGTACTTGTTCCTCCAACCATTTCTGATAATACATTCTCACATTTTCTTTGTGTTTTCTACCACTGCAGTGAGTTTTCCTTACTGAAGGCTGTTGAAATAAAATGCATACACAAGTATCAGTCTGAATTCTGAATGTTTCACATATTATGCATGAAAATGGTTTTCTGTACTACAAGTATGAATCACTGATTAGACCTGTGCTTTTTTTGCAGTCTGCATACATGCATGATTGTTCAGACACTCAACATATGCAGAGCTGCCAACCTTCCAGTCTTGCAATTAGTGAAAAGAGGGATGAATTTTTAACACAACTAGTGAAAAATTATACCATGACATCCACACTGATAGTCAGTACTGCATTATATGAAAATCCGAAAATAATACCAAAACATTGACAATGATTATATGTACCAATTTATTTTTAGCCAAATTTACTGATAGACACAACTTTACACTATTTTTCATGATATGATGCTGTGGCAGAGTTGAACTTCTTCAACTGTGCTATGGTAAATTTGTTTTCAAAACAGCTCAGGCTTCTTGCCTGGTGGGTGATTTTGGGGACCAAAATTTTGTTGCAAATTTCTAAGGAGGTATTAAAGTTCTCATTTTCCATTACAATACATTTTTCCTTTCATGACAAAAAAAACTAACAAGCAATGCATGAGCATTGGTAGCCGGCAAGACCTCTGTTGGGTGTGCTCTTAGTTTTCCCAAAATCTATATGCTTTTTGCTAACAGTATGCTCTTTCACATCATTCTGCCATGTATCGACAGGGGCTTGTATCATTGCTTACAATTTAGCTGTCATACACATGTTATAGAATAATATTATTTATATAGTAGATGCACTAAAGGTAAATTGTAAGCATCAGTATTAGCCCCTGTGCACATTCCCAATTCTAAAAATTCGCTGAAGTGTAAAAATCATAATCTACATCAATGTTTCATGGCTTAATGTATAACTAATTTTTGATGTACTCCAATCTATGTTTCACTTTTTGTGGAATACACATCTCCTTGGAGGCAGAAACAATTTTTGTGTAGTATAGCGTAAGTATAAAATGGTACTGATCCAAAAGATGAATGTCAAATAGTTAATGAAGCAGTGTTGGTGCATGTGCTGAAAAAAAAGAATTCTAGCAAATTACAATATATGCTAATCTTTTAATATTTAAAAAAATTCCTACATCTGTAAGAGCTAGCTTCATTTAGTGTTTATTAAAAATATATAGTTGCCATAAATATGTACACATGCCATTTAAAAACAAATCAGTTTGGCCCCAGTTTTTGTCAAGTATTTGTAAAACTTCTGTTCTAAATACAGATTATATAATTTACAGTGATTACTACAGAGCAAACTGTAACAACTGGATATAGTTCTATCAACATCGAGACTAAAAATACAGGACTATTATTTGCATCAGTAATCAACATCGAGACTAAAAATACAGGACTATTATTTGCATCAGTAATCATTGCTGGCTGCCATCTTGACTAGCACTCGACTGGTAAGTTATTTTATTCCTGATTTAAGCTATTTGAGAATTCAGGAATTTGTGATTTCTTCTGCATGCTCCATGAATCCACAAATCCATATAGAGTCATAAAATTCAAGTGAGTGTTAGCAACTTTAATAAAATATCGAATGTGAAATACAGAGTATTGTCACCTACATTTCTAATGGTGTTGGAGCTAAAACTGAAGCAACCACATTATTACAGTGCAGCAAAAACTATTTTCCAAAAGTTGTTACAATCAAGTCTACATTTATAACCCATGAATCAGTGAATCAGTTTAGAGAATAAAATGTGTTATTTATCATACTGCACTCTTATGCAAGATATTATAATTTCTTTTTTTAACAGCCAATTGTTGAAACCCATCACTGATAATTTTTGAGTGACAAGGGTGGTGGCCATATTGGATACAAGATTGGATGATATTACTACTGATAGACATCATGTCAAAACCGCAAGTAGAAGTGAGATTTTCAAGATGATCATGATGGCAGGCATATTTAAAATGGCAACCTTTTCATTTAGGACCAAATAGACATCATAAATCTAATTGTGAAAATCCTATATTGATGTAACTAGACATAAATCTAATTGAGAAAATCCTATATTGATGTAACTAGACATAAATCTAATTGTGAAAATCCTATATTGATGTAACTAGACATAAATCTAATTGAGAAAATCCTATATTGATGTAACTAAACATAAATCTAATTGAGAAAATCCTATACTGATGTAACTAGACATAAATCTAATTGAGAAAATCCTATATTGATGTAACTAGACATAAATCTAATTGAGAAAATCCTATACTGATGTAACTAGACATAAATCTAATTGAGAAAATCCTATACTGATGTAACTAGACAGCATAAATCTAACTGTGAAAATCCTTTAACTATAACTGTAACTTTAAATTATGGAGCAGAAGTCATCAAATACCTTTTCACTATCACTGTCAGATTTGTAGCATTTTCACTCAGGGCCATAGCAGAAGTCTTTTTGATGAAAACAAGTCAATATGACTTTTCATTTAGAAGAAATAGAGACAAAAACTTTCAAAATGGTTGCCTCTGTGTGGCCATATTTAAGGCAAGATGGGCATGTTTTAATAACAAGATGATATAATAATTAATGAAGAGACATGCTGCTGGACACATAACTCAAATACCAATGCTAGGATCTTTTTGAATAAAATAAAGAGGAAAGATGGTTTTAAAATAAATGGCAAAGTATGCAGACATGGCACCTACAAATCTAAAAGGGTTATTTTGAGAAGGTCAACCACATAGCAACTAAATTTTAAAAACTACTCTTGAGTGCTGTTAAATACATAGCCATATCTGATAAATGAAGCCTGTCAAAAGTATTTACTGCTGCACATATGTATTCTTTACTTACCGAGTCATGTGTTAAGAATGTGTCACAATAATCACAATAGTACCTGAAATGAGAATTTTTTTAAAAAATTATTAAAACTGGTATGGTTGATAAATAAACATTGATAAAACAGGCCCTAACAATTTCATGGCTAAAATCATACTGAACAACATATGTCAATTAACTAACTGGAATGATTATTTCAGCAATTTGAATGTTAAACATAGGTGGTCCCCTGTTTTGACAGATATGGTACACACAGAAATGATGCATTTTATTTGCCATGTGTGCCAAGAATTAAATGACACCAACCTTCTTTCTTTGCTGGCATGCTTCACAAAGAAAACTACAAAACCCAAGAATTGTGAAATTTATTTTGCTTTCTTTGCTTCCTATAGTGTTTAAGCCTGATTAATTTTTGAAGCCAATTTAGGAAGCAAAGATTTGGTTAGTCATGTGACTAGCAATGAAAATGGTGTGAACGAGGTCAAAATTCATCAAAGCCATAGTTACGTCTCGTCTGACAATGGATTAAAGACAAAATCATGTTATGCTTGTAATTTCTGAGAAGATAAATGATTTCCCTATCGATTTAATGTAATTATGGGTCAATGTAAGGTCATTTAAGTTTGCTAGGCCTGATAGTTGGCAAGTACCCTATGCCGACACCAAATGGTATCGGCAAATTCCAAGTTTTTGATAGGGAATAGACTCTGACCCTACACCCCAACATAAAAAACCAAATATAAAAAATGGGGTGTCAAGGGTCAGAGGAAACTCGGACTATATAAGACTTTGAAGTTTGGGGTTAGGGTTAATCTTAACAGATTCAAAATAAACCCATTCCATTGTAACAGTTTCAAATATGTATTATTCCTTTATACATTAGATATATATCCATGAAAAAACGTGCAACTTGTGTTATTATGTATGAACAAATCAATATGTACATTGAGGAAAGTGATACATCATTTGGACGCATTAGCGAGTGAAAAATTCAGATGCGTATAAATAGACTCAATGCATTGCCTTCCAAGAGGCCAAAATCCGAAACAGGGCAAAGCACTCTATTTTTTTTTTAAAGCTTGAATCCAATAGTCTTAATCTGATCTGTGGGGAAAACAGGCCTAAATCAATGTCATTTTACTTAAGGATGTAACACCCATGTCGTAAAGACAATCATTAATCTTTGTATACCTATTCCACAAGGACTCGTATCGTTGCTTACAATTTACTTGTCATACAAGCATTATACAATAACAAGTGAGGGCACTTCTCTCCTTTCAAGCTACTTTTCGCGTAGCGTAATAAATTAGGTACTGATGTTTTGGGCATGCATTCGGCTTTGTATATACGTATCCGAAGTTTGGTTTTACTATCATTTTAAAGGATGTCTACCTAGTGTTAGTTCTACTTACTTTGGCATATTTACGTGCTCGTTACTTAAATCTTTTATAACTATTGATCCGAACTCCAAAGCACGCTTATAACACTATTGCCGATTTCCTTTCAAAGCTAGACTGGTTCACGTGGCAGCGGTGTCTGTACCGGTATATATCATTGAAAAAGAGTCGAAACAGGAAAAAGACGCAACCGGTTTGACAGGGAAATATTAGTGCGATAAAAGGGAATTTATTATAAGTAAGTAAATAAATAAATAAATAAAATAAGGCAAAGGGATCCTCACATATAATTCCCAGGCCAATCAACAATGATTCGCTACAAAGAGATAATATGTATGGATAACAGTGTTAAAACTGAGACTGGTCACTTCGTACCAAAGTCGATCGTACCCAAATTGGTCGTTTTATACCCAAAGGTATGGTTGTTTTGTACCAGGTACTAGTTGTTTCGTACCCAATGCTATATTCGTCTCGTTCCTAAAAACACATATAATATAAAATAAGCATAAATGAAATGTTAAGTTATCAAATGTTAAAATTCGCAAATATCTAGCAAGTTGAAATTCAAGCAGATGAAAGCTGAGAAGATATCAGAAAGAAAAAAAAACATAAAAATACAGGGGAGAATATTCTTGGTGTTTGAAGAATACCAGAATAACGCTATCTTCTCTTCAAAATTACTGAAACGTTGCAGCAGCATATATGTTCCGACAACTGATTGACAAGGCAAATTACTGCATTATTAGACAATGATTTATAATTATGTTTTCTACATGCATGTAATAAAACTCGGGATATAGTAGCTAACAACGTTTTCTTTTAATCGTTATGTATTAATGTAGGATTAGTTTTTTTATTCCATTGTATTTTTTAATCTTTAAAATAATTGGGTGGTGCTGGTGGTCTTCCTATCCTTCCCCCCCCCCAAGCGTTTCGTCTATTTTCTGTTAAATTTTTTATCTGGTTTTTGCTGCACTCTATATTAAACATACAATAAACCAGTCTATGTTTTGGTAGTCTCAATTTAAAATGTTTCTTAGCGTTTAAGATTAGCTTCGTTCGTTTTTCTTTCTTCATCTAAATTTTTCTCTGAATGCTTAAACAAAATTAATATAGAAACTATCAATTTAATTATGTTTCTTTTAATTAAAATTATTGATCGAATAGATTATCTTTAAGGTAACGAGAGTAACATTATCCGGCTCAAATGGCGGAAAACGTGAGTTTAGGAAAGTACAGAGAAGTATTTTTAGCTGCACCAGTAGGACTGAGGTGGAAGGAAATAACGCTAAACACAGGTGAATATGTTTTAACATTAGATATGATATGTACCATTAATTTTTTATTGTAATTATACGAATAATTGACAAACGAGAAAGTATAACCCTAAAAGATCAGTGCACCCATCTTTCGATTTTAAAGACACCAATTTGGCATCACGGTACCAATTATTTTTCCATAGACCATAATGTTGACGTTTGGGGAAATAAATATATTTTATATCCTAATTGTGTATACACATCACACCACACACTTTTCAAGAGAAAAGTTAGACGGTCAATTTGACAATGATCAAACCAGGTACTTCATTGCATTTAAAGATAGATCTGAGACCTCTGTATCACTTAACTCCAAATTATTAAACATCATGATTTATATAGTCTCTGAAAATTTCTACCCAGTGCGATCAACGGATGGCGAGATATTTAGTTTAAATGTACATGTCATGAATTTTCCCGGTAAGCCAAGTGCATCTTTGGCAGTTTCCGTGACAGCAGAAATGCTGTGTGACGTCACAAGAGGAACCCACATTGCTAGGAACCATGATTACTCGGTATGGGAAAGAGGTGTATCATTGGTGGATGTAGCAATACACCAAAATATGGTGTTTCATTACACTTGTTTCCCTCAGACAGTAAATATAAACGACTTTAGTCACGGTTTGTGCCGCTGACAAGAGTGGATTGGAGAGAGCCTTCAAAACATGCTACAATCTGTAGTGAGCATTTTTAACCCGATTCTTTTGGGCCCAGTCAAAGTTTGGTGGCTCTGTTTGGTAAAAAGCTACTCTTTTCCCTAACGCAAAATCATCCATTATGCAACGAGGCATAGTGTGCTCATAGCCCAGATGCAGCAGAAAGTCACTTAACCACCACAACCAATAGTTTAGACCAGACACCCAAGTGCTCGAGATCGGCATACAAGAAGAGGAATAGAGAATGGGTAAGATAGTATCTCAAAAACTTTTGTAAATTGTCTTCCTTTTATTTCACTGCTTTATGAATGATTGTTTCTTTTTCATGTTAGTGTGCATATATGTGTGTGTGTGTGTGTGTGTGTGTGAGAGAGATAGATAGAGAGAATCAGTTACCATACATTAATATGGTTAGGTTTCATTGGTGTTATAATTCTGAGGTGGAAAATATTTTACATAAATGTAAGTAGTAAAGTTTCTTCATGCAAAGCTTCACATGACCATTTCATCAGTATAATGCATGGCAGTACGACCTCAGCTAAATTTATTATTCAGACATGACATGATGGTATGGCTACATGTACAAGTTCAGTTGACAATGTAGCAGAAGATGAGACACTAAATGGAACTGTTTTTGTTCTGACCCAGATATGGTAGGTTTCAGTAATCAAGATTAAAAACAAAGCAGAGCATTCAACAATCAGGATTAAATAAATTTTTGTTAAAATAATTTGGCAATAAATTTTTGGAACAACAAATAATATTGAATTTGAATAAATGTGAATAGATGACCAAATTGTCACACACTTCTGTAATGTGTGCTTTTCTACAAAATCATTATCCCAATAATGTGATTTGGTACTATTCTTTTTTTCTAAAATGATTAATGTCCTAAAGTGTACAGATTGTCAGTTAAATATTATGTTATTTAGGTATTTTATCCTTAAAAAGTTTCAGGTAAAAAGTCATAAAAGGAAATATATAGAAATAAAATCTTGAAAATATAGTAACTTAATTTTAGCAACCCCAGTCAAAATTATAAAGTCAACATATTTGCATTTTAATGGTTGATTCTTATAGAGCTCATTCAGACCTTTTCAGAACAGTTTTAAGTTTTTAAATATGATGATTAGTTAAAAAGTTATGACTATTTGAATACTTGCAAAAACTGGCTTTTCAGTGAATTTTTGCCTTATATAAATGTATGTTTAATTCTTCTGAGTCACGGACCTGACACATTTAAAAAAATAAGTATTTCTATCATAACTTTTGATCTAAGCAAGATATCTCCATGAAATAGAATTTTTCCTGTAGAATTCAAATATATGCAGTAAATTAAACAATGTCCACATGCTTTCAGTATAGGGAAGAATATAAGGTGTTTAACCCTTTCATCACGGCAGACCGCATAACCGTTCCAGGGGAACTACATTCGTGAACACTATGGACTGACTTTTCGATCTGGGGCAGTGTTCTTCTTTAACGTTATAGTACCCGACTAAATATCTTTCGGGATACCTCTAATAACTTCCATCTGGTAATGTAGATGTTATATTTGGATGATCTCATGAGTTTAGCTTGTATACAACTAGAAATAACGAACAAAGTAGGAACTTTTAACATGTTTTCCGAATGCTAAAATTTGTATCCAAAATGGCGGCGTTTGAGGGAATTTTAGAGGAGAGTTTTCGGAGGATTTAAATAATTTCGACCTGGTAAATTTGGATGAAAATGAGAGAAGACATATGGAGAGAAAATGGAATGCACTTGTGAGTGACAGTGATTACGATGAAGATGACTTTAAAGGCTTTGAACCAGAGAAATTGTACATTCCACATAGGTTTGGTTTTTTTTGGACGAAGCCCGAAAACCAAAGAGATTTGTTTCAGTTTTCTGACAGTTGGGCACACCCGAGAGTTAGATGGCTCCAGGAAAGCTTCAGATTATTTTCAAATATTCTATTCAGATGAAGTTTTTGGAAATTTGTCCATTTAACGAACTTAAATGCGACGATCAAACATGACAGAGACGATAATAGGTGTGTGGACAGATCTCACCTTGGAGATCATTTTGGTTCATTTTATAGAATTTTATATATTATGGACACCATGAAAGAAAGACTTTTGTTGCTACTGTGATTATTTACTAGTACATCTAGAGTAAATTGAACAAGTTTTGAGAACTTTCTAAGTTTTATAAGAGATAATAAAATAATTACTGGTATTTTACCTGTTGTGTTACCTGTTTGTACCTGCATTTTAAAAGTTGTAATAGATATGCATATTTTTATTGAATTAGTCATAAAATTTGATTTCTAACCTTGATTTTGATACCTAATCCAGCCAGGTATCTTTAACATTGGCAAATTTATGTTGTTTCAAAGTCCACAAGTCATTTTGCTTTACAACTCCAAAGTTACTTAGTGTTGAGGACTCTATGCCAACAAAGTGACTTAGTGATGAAAGGGTTAAAAAAAAATTTCTTCTACCAGACAATTGAGATACTGGACAAGATATTTGTTAACACATCATTTAATTCAGAAGAAAACATTGGCATACATTGTAAACAGTTCATCAAATTTTCTATGCTCTGAGAATGTCCACTGATGTCCAGAATCAGCAAAATTCAGCAAATGTACGATTATTTTTCTTATACAAGTTGAAAATTTATATCACAATTCCATTGGACTGTCTGTGAATAATTATACAAGATTTTGATGATATTGTATCAACACTAATGCCTGCATTTTAACAGTAAGGTCAATGATAATCTCATATTTCTGCACTGAAAATGAAAAAAAAAATGTTTTAGGAACAGTTAAACAGCTATATATATTTAAAAAGATATATAGGTCATCCACAGGAGCCTGCAGTTTTATCAATAAAGCACGACAAAATTTCTGACATGAAATTACATTTACAGTATTATTATATATTTATTAAATAACGTAAAGGTGATTTCATGTTGTTAGAAATTTTGTGTTGCTTTATTGATAAAACTGCAGACTTCTGTGGTTGATCATATAAAATTGCTAAGCAGTACTTTATCATGGTATGAAATGTAGATCTGTAAAACATGTTTTCATTCTCTATTCATTCTACCTATATTTGCAAGTAATTTGTTTAAATTTCATTTACAGATATGCAATTTTGTTTTTAAATGTTAAAAAATAATTTGCATACAATTTGAGATTAATTTGTATTTAGAAAAAAGTTTTGAAGAAGAAAAAAAAGGTAAAAAAATTCAGGAGTAAACCTGTTAAATCTACATATACATCAAAATCAGGACGATCATTTATATGATACAATTCATGCTATATTTCACAAAAATATTTAATAAATACCAAATAATTACTTACCGATACAGAACACACGAACAGTGTACATATATCACAGCATTTGTCTTGTGATCGCCGATTATTCACATTGAAGTTATGTTTATCCTTGTGGATCCAATATGGCTACTTAGCGCATGTATCTTATAGAGGTCAACTTGTAAATTCCGTACTTTCAAAATTAAATGCGGGTACTTAAATATACGTTCCGAAAAACAAATTTGGTATCAAAAGAAAGCTTAGAATGTGTACTTTCTAATGGTATACTGAAAATGTAAATATAATGTTAGTGAGTTGAAAAAAATTAGCGAGACTTTAGGGATTATTTTCTCAGCACAGGGTCATCATATGCAAATTTTCAAAACACCATTGGAAATGTTATTCATTCGCCATTCATAGTTCAAATTCTCATTAATATTCATGAGGATCCAATGACCCACATTTGCAAAACAAACACACTGGTATCAACTCACGCGCACAGGAAATGACAATTAACTGAAAGCCGACAATTTTTTTTTTTATTGATGATTACATAGTCATATGGTTAAATAACAACATGTATATATTAATGAATTTTATATGCATTTGTAGATAATTCAAAGGCCTTTTAAATAAAGTTTATTTCATAAAAATATTGTTATTAATATTGATTTTAATGCAAATTTAACGCACACAGTATAAGAAAAAGCCGATTTTCACCCAGTTTACCTGTACGGAATAGGTGCTGACTGGGGTTGTTATTAATTTGCATTATAAACATAGTGTCACAGTCTAGCAAGGTGGAAAGGCATGTGGGCAGGATATCTGCTAGGTTTAAATTAGGTTGTAGTCATTAATGGCAGTTGCTATACTTGATTCTTATAAAATTTTCCTGAAGTATGATGCCTGTGACTCAAGGGTGAATACTGTAATAACTGATTGTCAGATGTCAGTCAGAACAGAAGAGAAAATCTAAAATCTGCTAGGATCAAGTACAGTGGACCAAGGAAAGTTGACAAAGGTAATGGAGATGATTGGTGGTGTAGCTCTTGTATTGACCACAATGTGGCCCGGCAAAGCCAATTCAAACATTTATTTGTATGAAAGCCTTACTAAATAGCATTGAGCCTTCAATTTAAGCTTCATTAATTTGCTCACTGTAATCCGATTTAATGGGTTTTCTTTTATAGCTAATTAAATTCCACATCTATGCTTAACACTTGTATTAGTTTATACTAAGCAAATCAATGGACTCCTACACTGCAACCAGTTTAAGAAATTCATCCTGGCAGAGCAGCTTTAATGAGGATCAGGGGCAAGTACAGTGATGCCTGTGTAACAGTCACCAGCTCATCTTTAGTATTGGCTATATCTAGCTATAATATAAAAATGGCCTCTATATTGAGGTTACTGGTAATTTATATGGAATGTGTCAAGATCAGTTTTTAATAATTTAATTTTACAAGTAATGTGGATTTCTTGATGAAGGGACTGTTAGACCAAGAGTTTTGTTAAAAATGCTTTGAAGTTATGATGGTAATTATTGAATTAAACAGTATCTTCTAGTATTAAACATTTTCCTATTTCTTTAAACCTAATACAGCCCCAGTAAGTAAATATTATACATTATGGTGATGAAATTTGTAGTTTCAATCAGCTTAAAGGTGCAGTTTTTAGTTATTTTGTGCTGGTTTTAATTTCAAAATCCTAGAGAGAAAAGGATGCATAGTTCAGCATTTATGTCCTAGGACTGATTTTCTGGTATGAATTGTTAGTATATATATTTTTATTTCCAACTTTAAATAAAGTCTGTATCATACAATAAATGTTTATTTTTTTTTTTTTACAGACAGAAGTCAACTCATCAAGAAAAGAATTTATTAGTAGCAGAGAGTGCCGTCCTATGTCTATTCAATGTTTGTGTTAACTGTGTAAATGAAGCACAAGGACATAATAACCACAGAAAGAGAACTTTTATTACTATTGTTCTGAAATGTGATTTTTGTAATTACAAGAGATCCTGGAATAACCAGCCTTTCGTTAGATCCATTCCAGCTGGAAACTTACAGCTTTCATCCACTTTTTTGTTTGCTGGAGCCATTCCCTCACAAGATTTGAGAATTATTGAATTTCTGAAAATGGCCAGCACCAACACAGACATTTTCTGTATGCACCAAAAGGTACTACCTCCAGCCAACAATTACACATTTTTGGAAGAAAAATCAAGGGAGCTACTTTGAGGAAGTGAAGCGTGATGGTGGTAGTATTGCAGCTGGAGATGGTCGTGCTGGCACCATCAAACAAACTGCTGATATGCCACTTACTGCCTCCTTCTGAAAATTAATAATAAAATGACATGAGAAACTTAGACTTCAAGAAAATTAAATTACAGCTGTACACATACTAATTTTAAGAATTATTCAATGCATCTCATTTTTATACTGAAATATTTGCAGTTGTTAATATTTCCTACCAATAGTTTATGTTCAAAACTAAGTCATGGTATTGTTACATGGTATTGTTACAAATTAATAAGTGTATCTGTCTGGGTGAAGATGTTGTTTAACTCTGAAATATTGACAGACTTCAATTATGTAATAAAATGTACTTGCTCCTTGCTGTCTTCCATGTGTTCATAATATTGCTGTCTGTACTGGTAATATGCTGTCTCAAGTATGTACCAGTCCAGACAAACTGTTTGAAACCCAGAGTGGTAAGCAATACACTGCAATGCTTCGCTATCGTATGTTTTAGCAATTTCATTTCAGCATTGGGATTCCTCTGCTTTGGGCATAACTTGACACTGAACACAAAGACACCTATATAAAAAATACTGGCAAGTTATTTGAGGCATGTCTTGCTGATGTAAACAGTGTTTAATGAAATTAAACATTTATTACAAACTAAAATCTTGCAACAAAACACATGCAAAAATCATCTATATTGCCTAAAGAGTGTATTATATAAAAAAGTCTGAGTTTCATTTAACACATTCCACCACATCTGTGATATTCCATTTTATATTGGTGTGGTGACAGTTTTTGACAGTTACTAGGTTATACATTAATTTAATCTGCTACTAAATACAAGAAAGTTTATAATCTAATGTGCCAAAATATGGTTAATAAAGCTTTATGCTGCCTAGCAAATCACCATGGAAATCTTACGAACTTTCCAGACAAAGGACAGAGTAATTCAAAATGACTGTGCCTTGGTTTAATTATGTGAATCAAGGTATATGCTTATTTCTAAAGATATTTGAAATAAAGCAAGAATTGTATCTATTCATGCATATGTTCTATATTATACATGTGAAAATGAAACGATTTAATGGTGAAAAATTATACATGTAACAAGGAGAGAAATTAGCATCAATATCTCAAAAACTAGCCAGATCAAAATTACCATTCAGTATTGTTCTGTCACTGATATATCATTCAATTTCTTCCATTTTTTCCTCTAATTCAGACTTTCCACTTGTATACAGTTCATAGCGATACGGTTCAGTGCTCTTTTCACTACTCTCTTCTTGCCCTTCATCAAAAGAAGAGGATGATTAATCCAATTCTCGTTCATGTTCACTCTGACATCGATGAGTAACCATGTTGCTAGCCAACTGGATGTTTCTCTTTTGACGTCACAAGCTATCGCGTGCATATTGGGTTATTTTACAAAAAGTCGCTCTGTTGTTTCCATAGAAGTCGCATTTTGGTGGTATTTAAAGGTTTATATCTCCAAATCCAGTGAATGAATTTACGTCCTGTCTTCGCAGTTTACTTGAAATGTCAATTCAGTTAAGATTACAGAAAGTAGTGTATAGCTTTCAGGTCTACCTTTAAGAGAGGTAACTCTGCTGGAACTAGATAGAGGTATGAGTTATCTAGTCACAAAAGACACATTTTCAGTCATGTGTACAACATTTTCAAAAAATACAAAATATGGTCTAGATAGGAATTAAAATAATATCACATGTTGCCAAGAGGCTCAACTTTTTTTAAACCTAACAGAAAGTACAACTCTTACAAAATGCACCAATCACAGCTAGTATTGTTGTTTTTTTCTGAATGCAATGTTCCCTTCACCTTAAGCTCCACCCACCTGATCTTGTGCAATTGGTACCATTATATCATATCGATACATCATTAGACAGACATCCAAATAAAGTATCACTCCGAGATGCGGGGTAGGGTGATAGGGCATGTGTACTTGATAATCACTCAGTTTTAAAATCCTCTAATGTACTTTCTTGAATACAGCTTAATTACAAATTTTATGTCTTTGATGTTCTTGGAATAATTGAGTGTTGGTAAACATCATTTTTGCATGGAGATTGTTGTTATGACACTCTTTTTGCTATAGTTATTTTACATGAATTCTGTAGCTCAACACTAAATGGTGTCACTCATTAAATGTGACGGAAATGGTATAGCTACAGAACAAAGCATTCATGTTTTTTGATTTTTTTTATTCCATGTCTGAGGTAAAATGGCTGGATTTTAATTTTCTCCGGTAGATACCCATTGTGGTGTTGTTTAGAGCTTTAACCCTTTCATCACTAAGTGATTTGTAGGCATAGAGTCCTCAACACTAAGTAACTTGGGAGTTGTAAAGCAAAATGACTTGTGGACTTTGAAACAACATAACTTTGCCAATGTTAAAGATATCTGGCTAGATTAGGTGTCAAAATCAAGGTTAAAAATCAAATTTTATGACTAATTCAATAAAATGTGCATATATATTACAACTGTTAAAATGCAGGTACAAACAGGTAACAACAGGTAAAATACAATTATTTTATTACCTCTTAGAAAACTTAGAATGTTCTCAAAACTTGTTCAATTGACCCTAGATGTACTGGTGAATAATCATAGTAGCAACACAAGTCTTTCTTTCATGGTGTCCATAATATATAAAATTCTATAAAATTAACCAAAATGATCTCCAAGGTGAGATCTGTCCACACACCTAAGTGACCTATATCGCCTCTGCCACGTTTGATCGTCGCATTGAAGTTCGTTAAACGGACAATTTTTCCAAAAGCTTCATCTGAATAGAATATTTGAAAATAATCCGAAGCTTCCTGGAGCCATATAACTCTCGGGTGTGCCCAACTCTGTCAGAAAACTGAAACAAATCTCTTTGGTTTTCGGGCTTCGTCCAAAAAAAAAAAAACACGTGGAGCGTACAATTCGTCTGGTTCAAAACCTTCAAAGTCATCTTCATTGTCATCACTGTCACCCACAAGTGCATTCCATTGTCTCTCCATACGTCTTCCCTCATTGTCAAACAAATTTATCAGGTCAAAATTATTTAAATCCTCCGAAAACTCGCCTCTAAAAAAAAAAATCCTTCAAACGCCGCCATTTTGGATACAAATTTCAGCATTCGGAAAACACGTTAAAAGTTCCTACTTTGTTCGTTATTTCTAGTTGTATACAAGCTAAACTCACGAGATAATCCAAATATAACATCTGCATTACTAGATGGAAGTTATTTGAGGTATTCCGAAAGATATTTAGTCGGGTACTATAACGTTAACAAAGAACACTGCCCCAGACCGAAAACTCGGTCCATAGTGTTGACGGGCTACTTCCCCTGGACCGCATATGCGGTTTGCCGTGATGAAAGGGTTAATTATAAATGGTGTACATTGCATGAAAGTTCAAAGAAGCCATTAGTTCTGCAACATAAGCCCCATCACCCAGATATTTTATTTCTGGATGGGTGATTGGTCTTACTGCCTGACTAATGGCGCAGTGATATCACACACAACTGGTAACCAATAATGACACTTTTCTACAAGTAAGGTTACAATGTTTTTGTAAGACTTTACTTATTTTGATGTTTTTCTTCAATAAATTCAAATTCTCACCAAAGAATAGGACCTGTTTTCAATTTTCATTGGCCATCATTTCAATTGGCTGGAAAGTGATGAAAGCCAGGATTGCCGAAATCTGGTTAGGTTAAAATATTATTCTTTAACAAAATAAAAAATATATTATGCCTATTGGAACTATAAGCAACATTTCGTTTAGTTCAAGAAATGTATCTCCCACATAAACCTTTTTGAACATATTTGGCATACCTCGACTGCCGTCGTATTGCAATAAATTCAAATGTATGTCATGGAACATGAAAATGCATCCATTTGCTATTATCACATTTTGATTCCATCAGGATAAAGACAGTGCAATGAATATATTAATTTCACATAAATTAGTAGATGAGTGTCTATATAGGCTGCCAAGTGTGAAATATTCCTGAAACTTTTACTATTCGTTCATGTCAACATTTGTTTAGCGAATAGGTGAAGCCACACAGGTTAGATCTTAGCAGACAAGGAGATGAAAACATTTATTAGTTGCTAATCAGTTACAAGTGCCTCTTGAATGTTTGATCAAAAGACTAATCACACGTTTGTTCTTTCATGCCTTGTTTTTAATAATTTGTTTCCAGTCCACAGAGTAATACAATATATGTGGTTTTAATGTCACAATTCTTCTTTTTGAATATATAAGTGGTAGTGATGTATCATAAAATAGATTTCATTATTAGATATGAAAAAAATCCTTGCCATGGATGCAACAATTATGAACATTGTAATTATCTAAACTGAGAATATTTATCCCTTCCCCTCATTGCTTTTTCTGCTCTGTAGGCTGTCACAACACATGTACAAAGTTACTCAGGTCAGTGTGCTATAAATAGAACAACTGTTACCTAAATTGGCCCATATCAAAAGGACAGACTACAAAATATGAGACTGTGTAGTATCAGCTTATTTCAACCTAAATTTTAATAGCTTTCCTCTTCTTGTACATATTTGTCATGTATAGAAACATTTTAGAGGAAAAGTTGATCTTTAATGCAGTATAATTATTATTTTAAAAATTTTTAATATGGCTTCAAAACATTAGATAGTTTGCTGAGAAGAGCTGTTTATTACATTATTTTCTTTATACTGAATTTTATTTGCCCATTAAACTGCAATTGTTTTGTTATTTTATATTAATAATTTTATTTTATAATTATTTTATTTTCTTTATTAATTTTTAAATTAACCATTAATAAACTTAAATGCAGTAAATTACAATTTATATAAAGTTAACAAGAATGAAAATACTGACAGATTATATAAAACCAGATAAACTAGAACAAAACTGCAAGCAAATAACATGTAAACTGACAAATAAAATTAAAATTTATTAACAATTAATAAATAACAGGTGATAACAGAAAGACTATAAATTAGACATAAGTAATTAAATTTAAATTTGATCCACATATAACAGGAGAAGAAAAAATATAAAGAAGATGGAAATCTTAACTGTATTTATCACTAATGTATAATGGGTAAATTAAATTAACTTTAATGACTAGAAGATCATAAGTTTAAGTATGAAAGAGCACTATAGCCCTTTGCAACTTCATATTTCAAAACAACAATCGAAGAAACTAGCTAGCTGGCAGGTGTAAAGCATCAATTATTTCTTGAATAAACTGAAAGTTATTTCAGAAAAGGTATGTCCTGTGACATTGTGAATATTAAAATACAAAATTCACATATTGTGAAATTTGGCATGGCATCCATCCCTGCACAGGTGCACTGCACTGCACATACCCATACACTGTTTCTCGTCTCACCTGGATCTGCTTCAAGTGATATCGACAGCATTTTTTACATCTGGGTAGAAGCACTTTAATGTGGCCAATAATGTTTTCAACTTCTACCAGCCCTGGATGATCTATTTTAGACCAAGACCTCAACCTCTTACGCTTGCTGTACCCCCCATCAATCAAATCCCTCACTAGCTCTAATCGAAAGTTAAGATGGGAGTATCGCTTTCTAGTTTAACGTTTTGGAGGCACATATATACAACATGAAGGCATTTACAATGGCATTATTCAGTAAAAACCAAAACAAGTATTTCTACCATCTCTTTGAGTTTTTCCCCACATCATACTTCATCCTGAGCTGGTTATGAAGGTCTGCCTCTCCCATGTATTTGTTGTAGTTGTACACAGCGTGTGGTTGAGGGACATCCAAAATGTTGTTGCCATTACGCCTTTTAGCCTGCGCTTGTAGTTTTGGGTCACTCAATGTGGAAAGATGGTAAACATTTTTCTTGTCTCTCCACACCGATGCAGTTAAATTTGTCCCCTCCTTCTGCAAGATTTTACAATCACCCATTTTCTTAATTGCCTCTGATTCCTTCAAATATTATTTGGGAAAGCCTTTGTGGATTAACCTGGCTGTCCCACATGCATACAAGGCTTTTCGTGAAGATTTTCCAACAAATTGATGCTTGTAAAAAAAAAAATTCAAAATATGTGATGGTTGTAGCCATGCAGGTTGTCTGTCAGCTTAGTTACTATATTGTAAGCAAGGCCATGTTCAGGGTTGTTGTTACATTGCTTACCAAGATAAACATCCAAGTGTGACAGACTGGCAATCTGAGCATCACATAGCATCCAAAGTTTGATCCACCTCTTTATGGGCTTTGCAGGCATATATTGGCAAAAAGAAAGACATCCAGAGAACTTTATCATAGCTTCATTGACAGATCTCAGAACAGATTTTAATACTGAGGAAATTTTTCGCTAATTGTTCTATGATTGGCTGAACTTTGTAATGCCTGTCAAAGTTTAGGTCATTTCTGTGGGGCTCATTCTATCAGATACACAGATATACTGGTTTAACTGTTGAAACCTTTAGAATGTTAATACATTTTGGATTCCTACAGTGCCAATTAAATTGTCTGAGGACCAATAAATACACCACTCCCTCGATAACTCGCGACTGGATAACTCGCGAACCCTCTTATAACGCGGCGGTGTCCGGCATGGCTCCCGATTTTTTTCAAAGAAAATATATTTTAAAATGTGTTGAACAGTGAAAAATGTGATAAGAAATGGTAAATTGGTAAATTAAACCTTGATATATAACTCATTTTTATCATCTAAAATGGTGATTATTGCCAGTAAAGATAGAATCCATAGACACTAATTAAATATCTGGCTAGGTGAAATTCACATTATAATCCTTTAATTTTGTCTCCACTTTATAATGGCAAACTACCTATTCTCTTAGATGAAAGCATGAAAAGAGTCAGTCAACCGTCACATTGACCTGAGAGTATTTCCGTGAGAACCTAATTACATGCCTAATTACATGCCGGCTTTGTTTGGATCAACTGGTGGGAAGTGTTTGTTACAATAAAAGAATCAATTAAAAGAGACCAGTGTTATTTTAGCACTTTGAATAGGTATTTTGCATCAAATCAAACCAGGTAAGTACAATAAAGGAAAGTTCAAAGGCATGCCAATAGGAGCATACATTCTCATATTCGTTACCGTTATCAAATTTAATTTTACTTCATCAATTGAAAATGTTTTCACATTTTATGTATTAAGATCATTAAAGTATATAATATCAGTAATGTATCTAGGGCTGTCATCGGTAAACCGGTATAGAAAAACCAGGATATTGAAACGTAAATGCGGGTACCTATTTTAAAAAAAAAAAAAATCAACACACTCGCCAACCACTTCAAACAGGTGTGACAGCTATGGCTATAATTAGAAACCAGATCGATGCTTAATATAAATAAACAATACGTCAGACTGTCTGTTTTGATTAATAAAATTCCTTGGCGTTGTGCCACCGGACCAACTGTTATCCCCGAGGCATTATATTCCAAGGTTAAAACATTTGTTCTATGGGTAATAAACTTCTTTGTAGACGATAACTATTGAATTTGGGTGCTAAATGATCAGTACCTTTCGGGCTCTTTTAAAGAAATCCAGATGGATTCCTTTGATTTCCGAACAAACATGTCAAAGAAATCCCACAATGTATATTATGAACAATAATCACCTAGACCCCTTGAAATCTTCGTAACGCATCAAAGTAATCTTTGCTCATTGTTTTTTTAGTTGACTAGCTCTGCGAATTTCGAAAGTTAGCCATCGTACATGTACCAATATTTCTATTTGCGATACTACTACGTTTTTACCAATAACTATCTTAAGAATAATAATTCCAAAATAATAACATTTATGCGACTGCGTGGTCACGTGGTATAACTGGGGCACGCATGCCTGGGTGATTCAAATCTGCGGTCAAAACGTGAAGTCGTACATGTGCTAAGCTAATGAAAACCACGTGAAATGATTTGATGATCAATATACTGCAAGTTATCCTGAAATTAATGTTACTCTGAGGAAAAAAATAATATATACCGATATAAAGAGATATTTATTCACTGTTAATCTTAGCACGTTTATTAATTGAGTATTCAACATTGTAACATGCCAAGCCAACCCCACCCCCTTTTGCCTATATGGCGATCCCTTTGTTAGTTTTGTTGTTTGTTATAGGTCCCTCGATAACTCGCGCCCTCGCTTATATGGCCGTCGATGTTTTGGACCCTGATGTCCGCGAGTTATCGAGGGAGTGGTGTAGATATATATATAGCAAGTAATTGATTCACATTAAGACATTGATGCTGATAATGGCTCTAATTTCCAAAGGAATTGTTTTCACCCAGAGTGTGTCATCTTGCCTTCATTTGCCCCATTTTCCAAAGTGTGTAGTTATTGGCGTGATTTCAAATATCTGCCATCATTTCAGGTATAAAAAAGAAGCTGAAAAAATCAAAAGTTAAATCTATATGAACTTCAATTACCTGTGTCAATATTGGCCCTGATGGGTGCATGAATTCATTTACCATCACATCATTGAAATTATGTAACCAACTGTGGTCTTCCTCAACCTCTTCATTTACCGACTCAATATTCAATATTCTCGTCAAGATCACTCGAATCAACTGAATCTGATGAAGTATCAAAATCCATGTTCTCTAAATCGATATCACAGCCTGTATCTGCCTCACTAAAGCCTTCAAAGTCGTAAATTTCATCATCCGAACCTTAAAGAAACTGCAATTAAAGTAATAACTATCCGATCTTTTTCAATTTTCATTGCTTATAATTACAATAATAGACTTGGAAAAATATTCTCTACTTGTTCTGGTGACATTTTTTGACAATTGGTGATAAAATATTGAGGTTGGTGAATATTTGTGACAACTTTTTGAAAGCCAGGACCACCCCTGTGTATGTATATATGTCCAATATATATTAAATTCTTTCAACTATATTAATTTAAAGAGTGAAATTTAAGTTATGTCCCCTTGGATAATTATTTAGCCAGAACTGATAGAACAAAATTAAAACAATGAAAGAGATTAACAAGCATTATCAACAAATAACAAAATAAATTTCAAGTTTATATATATATATATATATATATATATATATATATATATATATATATATATATATATATATATATATATACACATATACAGTGTGACCCGTTATAAGCAGTAGTTGGGAGCCATAGACCAGACTGCTTTATGAACCTGTTTTATAAGCAACTATGTATATTACCAACAAATTTGCAGGTTTTATGGGGGAGGGGTAATAAAATTGGGTGCAAAAACATGAGCTTTATTAGTACATTTACCATTTTAAATCAATGTATATTGAATGAGAAAAACACCTGCAGTGATAATAGATTGCATATATGCTATATTACTTTATTCAGAGAACTAGCATTGGCGCATACAAGTATATAGTTTATATATATATGTCTTATTTATAGCATGAATAGAGTATCAAAACTACTCACCAGTGAATCTCATCATATACATTGAATCCACAATGCAAATATTTCCATCAAAAATATCTGCGCACATATTTAAAATATTCAGTAATTTTGTCACAGATTGGTATGTGACTGAATACAATGGGAAAAAAATTGTAGCAAATAGTATGTAACAAATGATGAAACAGTACATCCGAAGGTAAAATAACGGTGCCTGTATAAATTTCACCCTTTCTAAATTTTCTCATCCGTGATTTGTAATACTTTATTATTGTTTTTAAAACTAATTTTCAGTTGCTTTCTTAATACAGCAATAATCAAAGGGGTGATATTTGTAGGGAATGTACAACATTATTCACTGTTCAACTGATTCCATAAAACACTTTTATAAATCGTTGACCCATAATTTGAACAAGTTTAGCCGGCAATTGACATTGATGATGAGCAACATACTTTAATTGAAATTCAGGTGAGAATATTTTATCAAGCGCTGCATTGTTTATTGCTTAGTATATGTTGGTTATTGATTGAGCAATGATTGTATAGGAATGCATTGTAGACACACAAAGTAGATTTGATAGCTTCATTGCTCATGAACCAGTAATAAAAATATTAACACTTATGAGCTGTCATCTTTCAGCAATAAAGATAAAGTTCTCAAAAGACCCAGACATGGATTCAGATATTCATATTTCCGATGCTTATTTTGGCACAAAACTAAGAAATTTCTTAAATTTAAACATTTTAGGAGTAACTATGCCACAATTGTTTTATATTAGAATCCATACATGATTTCCTCCCCATATTGATAATAAACTTTCTACACGTTATTTTTTGCACTGTTAAGAAGAAATGTTTTCTGTGTATGAGAATAATACCTGTATGTGATATTTCGGGAGCAATGCCACAAACGTCTTGTATTCAAATTTTTAAGCAATATCTTTTACAAAATGATAAAATGCTACTTCATTTACTTTTCATGTAAAAAAAATTCTACTTAATTTACTTTTCATACTAAATTTTTTTATGACAAAAATACCAGTCATAAGGTAAATGAAATTTTTGGAGCCATGCCACAATCTTTTCATATTAGAATCTACACATGATTTCCATCTCAAAATGATAATAAACTTTCTGCAGGTTGTAGTGAGGTCACACTGTATGTATATATATATATATATATATATATATATATATATATATATATATATATATATATATATAGATGCAATAAACTGATGCAATAAGATGCAATAAACTTCTTGTTTCCCATGCTTCGATACATGCCTGTAACCCTTCGTTGTGCGGTATGTTGGTGTACAAAGATGTGACGTCTAAGGAAGCAAGTAATGTATCTGGCAGTAATGGTTCACTAGCTTTGCTTTTTATGAGATAATCTGTCGTGTCTTGAAGATATGATGGTAATTTGTGGACATGTGGTCTCATAAAATGATCTAAATATTCTGATATCCTTTCTGTGGGGTGCCAGGCATGCAGCGAAGCATGGGAAACAAGAATTGTAAACAATCCACCCACACACTTCTTAATCCAACTCCTGGAGCTTGTCCTAAAACTCAACAACTTTGAATTTAATGAAGAAAACTACCTACAAATCAATGGAACTGCAATGGGTACTAAAATGGCCCCTTCGTATGCTAACATTTTCATGGGAAAACTTGAGGGAAAGCTCTTAGCATCGGTTGAGCGTACACCATACCAGTGGGTACGCTTTATCGATGATATAGAAATGAAGTGGCAGTATGGAAGAGAAAGTCTGGATGACTTCATTTCAAAGGCAAACAACTTCCATCCTTCAATAAAATTCACGGCAGAAATTTCCAACTCAAACCATGTTTTCCTGGACACAACAACCAGACTGGTGGAAAACAAATTACACACAGACATCTACTCGAAACCAACCGACAAACACCAGTATCTTCTCCCAACCAGCTGTCATCCAAAACACTGCATTAAGAACATTCCATATAGCCAGGCACTGAGGATATGCAGAATTTGCTCCGACGCTGAAAGATTCCTAGAAAGGTCTGAAGAGCTGGCTAAACATTTAATTTACCGAGGCTACGACAAAGACCTGATTGCGGAGGCAATCCAAAGGGCCAAACAAACAAACCGTGATGACCTTCTCAGATATGGACAGAAAGAAAAGGTTGATAGGATACCATTTATTCTGACCTATCACCCAGACAATCCCAAAGTAGGTAAAATCATCGCAAACCACTGGCCAACCGTGCAATCGTCAGACATACTAAACCTAATACTTCCGAACAAACCTGTAGTAGCTTACCGGAGACCAAAAAACCTAAAGGACATCCTAGTCAGGGCCAAGCTAACAATAATCGCTAGTCAAAACCAACCTAGTCAATCTGGACCCTGTGGCGATAAAAGATGCAAAACCTGTCAACATATGATAGAGACCAAGACATTCACTAGCACAGTGACTAAAGAAAAACTAAACATACATGGTCCACACAAAACGTGCAAAACAGAGAATGTGATTTATCTCATCACATGTAAGATCTGTGGCCTTCAGTACGTGGGAGAAACTGAAAAGCTACACATAAGGATAAACCTTCATAGATCTGATTGGATGACAAAAAAGCTGTACAGAAGCCCGGTCGCAGAACACTTCTCCTCCCCTGGCCACACTTTCAGTGATATAATACTTATCGCTATTGCCAACAACCACAGCTGGAGTTCCGAAACCAGGAAGGAAAAGGAATCATACTGGATACGCCGCCTTAGAACATTGAAACCAAGCGGTCTAAACCAAGAAGACTAGAAAATGAAAACTATGCACTAGTAGAATTTAACATTTTCTAAATCTTCTTATCCTTCAATTTTTACTATAAGAATAACCGGTATAGAACCAAATATCCGGGATATAATCTGCGTTACATATGTACACAAAGTAAAAATAGATGTCGCTTTGGCTTGTAGACTTTTAGGGAATTATACAACGTTTTCAGTTTCCGCAACTAGTCTATACAAGCTGGTTGTATTTATAGTTTTAGCACATGTGAAGATAGAAATGTAGAGGTTTACAAACGCAACGTTTTTGTGTTTATTTGTTTGTCGTAACTATGTTTTGTATTTGCCTTTGAAAAAGACTCATTGGGAGTCGAAAGCGCTTAGGCTAGTTAGTTACTAGTTTCGTACTGTTCGTCGTCAGTTTATTGCATCTATTTTAATTAATCCCTGACAGACGTGATCCCTTGGTGGATCCAGTATGCTTGGGAGGGTTGTTATTCGCCATATGATTTGTATTCTTTATATATATATATATATATATATATATATATATATATATATATATATATATATATATATATATATATATATATGTCAGTATTGTGCAGATTAAAATAAAATTATGTGACTTAGGATCAGTGGATCAAGCATATATAATTCTTATCATAAACACATGAAGACAAGAAAATCCAAAAGACATTTTGAATTTATTATTAATATAATGCATAATTTTTTAATTAAGACCTTTTGCATATATTGTATCAAGAAGGTCTTGATCCAATAAGTTTCTTTAAACAGATAATTCCTCTCTGAACTAACAGTATCAGTACGCTGAAATGAAACATCTTGTAAAGTATGGAAACTATCATTAAAGTGTACAATGATTTGACATGACAAAGATTAGTCTGTATAATTATTTGTTTAAAATATGCGTTGGTTCCTGTTTTGAGATACTTGTTGACAGTTGATGTGCATTGGCACCTGATTTCTGAGCTAAAAGACCCAATCCCTGGAAAATCTAAATTTCATATTCCTTGTCATGTTATGAAAGGAATATTGGTTCTCTACCATTCTAATGCTGACTGAAAGATTATTCAGTATTGTTAACACAACTAGAACTAAATTCAGATCCAGGCTCATTAACCCAGTACTTAGTTCTCTACTGGTGTGCAAAACATTCATGGTCTCAGCTTGTACAAAGTGTTTTGAACTGCAACATGACAGTGTGTTGCTTTCTAAGCTAAAAGTGCTACATATGAAAACAAGTACTAAATGATGTTGGAAGACCAGAGGGTAAATAAATCATTTCGTATTTATGCTTATTGAATTTTTGCCATGTTATATATTTTATACCTTTTTTTGCCCAGATTATTATTTTGTCTACTTTGATTACACTTTTTCCTTTGCAGAGGCTGGCATTTATGATAATGGTCAGTGTGTTTTGATTTGGTTTTCAACAGTCTTCTATAGTTAAAAAGCCCAATTTCATGATCCATGTCAGTTGTAACTCTTTATTTTCTTTCAAGGAGCCTCAGCAAGTACACTTCAGGACATCAAAGTGCCAGAGACCTGCGGAGGCTATGCATATAAAGACACAGGTCTGGATCCAAGTCCCCTGAGGAATAGATTTATTTACTGGTATGTTGTCAGACAGTGTTACCTTATTGGAATCATTAAGTGCTATTTTTCTGTTTTGGATTTTGAACACATTTGACATTTTTCAAGTTGTCCTCTCATAAAAACTATCCGAAGTAAAACTTGACGTTGTGAAGATCTGTGTGAATTTTTTTACCTTTGCAAGCTCTGAAGGACCACATTGCTTTACACCTTGTATACATTATTTATTGATTACTTTTGTCTCTCTCTCCTTCCTGAATATGTTGTAAAGGAAACAGGCTTGTTTTTTTGTTATTTTATAGGCATCTGATTCAGGCTTGAATTGGTTCAGATCATGAAAATATGTTTATAGTGAAGACAGCATCTTAAAAAACCTTGTGGTATCATGCTTGTGTTGGGTTCTTTTTCTTTAGTATGAGTACATATGGTGTTGTGATACGTATTAGATATCTTCAAACAAATTCAGTCCTATCTATGTAAAAGACAATGCATACTTACATATGTAGTTAATGAATAAAGTTAACAGTTTTATTCTGCAAAACAAAAAAGAGTTATATCCTATTTGAATTTCAGTAGTTATTTTGTTTCTAGTGAAACATACTAATTGATATTAACCCTTTCATCACTACAGACCGAAAAAACGGTCCAGGGAAAGTAAATCCGCAAACACTATGGACCGAGTTCTCAGTCTAGGGCAGTGTTCTTCTTTAACGTTATAGTACCCGACTAAATAACTTTCGGGGTACCTTTAATAACTTAATAACTTCCTTCTTGTAATGTAGGTGTTATATTTGGATGATCTCGTGAGTTTAGCTTGTATACAACTAGAAATATCGAACAAAATACAAACTTTTAACGTGTTTTCCGAATGCTGAAATTTGTATCCAAAATGGCGGAGTTTGAACAAATTTCAGAGAAGGTTAGCGGAGGATTTGAATACTTTCAACCTGGTAAATTTGGATGAAAATGAGAGAAGATGTCTGGAGAGACAATGAAATAAATGTACTTGTGGGTGACAGTGATTACGATGAAGAAAACTTTTAAGGTTTTGAACCAGAGGAATTGTACACACTATGTGGTTTTGTTTGGATGAAGCCTGAAAACCAAAGAGATTTGTTTAAGTTTTCTGACAGAATTGGGCACACCCGAGTGTTAGATGGCTCCAGGAAAGTTTTGGAATTTTTTCACATATTCTATTCAGATGAAGATTTTGAAAATATTGTCCATTTAACGAACTTCAATGCGACTATCAAACGTGGCAGAGCGATATAGGTGTGTGTACAGATCTCACCTTGGAGATCATTTTGGTTCATTTTATAGAATTTTATATATTATGGACACCATGAAAGAAAGACTTGTGTTGTTACCGTGATTATTCACTAGTACATCTAGGGTCAATTAAACATGTTTTGAGAACTTTCTAAGTTTTCTAAGAGGAAATAAAACAATTACTTGTATTTTACCTGTTGTCTTACCTGTTTGCACCTGCATTTTAACAGTTATAATAGATATGCACATTTTAATGAGTTGGTCATAAAATTTGATTTTTAACCCTTTCATCACTAAGTGATTTGTAGGCATAGAGTCCTCAACACTAAGTAACTTTGGAGTTGTAAAGCAAAATGACTTGTGGACTTTGAAACAACATAACTTTGCCAGTGTTAAAGATATCTGGCTGGATTAGGTGTCAAAATAAAGGTTAAAAATCAAATTTTATGACTAATTCAATAAAATGTGCATATATATTACAACTGTTAAAATGCAGGTACAAACAGGTAACAACAGGTAAAATACAATTATTTTATTACCTCTTAGAAAACTTAGAATGTTCTCAAAACTTGTTCAATTGATTCTAGATGTACTAGTGAATAACCATAGTAGCAACACGTCTTTCTTTCATGGTGTCCATAATATATAAAATTCTATAAAATTAACCAAAATGATCTCCAAGGTGAGATCTGTCCACACACCTAAATGACCTATATCGCCTCTGCCACGTTTGATCGTCGCATTGAAGTTCGTTAAACGGACAATTTTTCCAAAAACTTCATCTGAATAGAATATTTGAAAATAATCCGAAGCTTCCTGGAGCCATATAACTCTCGGGTGTGCCCAACTCTGTCAGAAAACTGAAACAAATCTCTTTGGTTTTTGGGCTTCGTCCAAAAAAAAAAAACCACGTGGAGCCTACAATTCCTTTGGTTCAAAACCTTAAAAGTCATCTTCATTGTCATCACTGTCACCCTCAAGTGCATTCCATTGTCTCTCCATACGTCTTCCCTCATTGTCAAACAAATTTATCAGGTCAAAATTATTTAAATCCTCCGAAAACTCTCCTCTAAAAAAAAATCTTTCAAACGCCGCCATTTTGGATACAAATTTCAGCATTCGGAAAACACGTTAAAAGTTCCTACTTTGTTCGATATTTCTAGTTGTATACAAGCTAAACTCCCGAGATAATCCAAATATAACATCTACATTACCAGATGGAAGTTATTTGAGGTATTCCGAAAGATATTTAGTCGGGTACTATAACGTTAACAAAGAACACTGCCCCAGACCGAAAACTCGGTCCATAGTGTTGACGGCTTACTTGCCCTGGACCGCATATGCGGTTTGCCGTGATGAAAGGGTTAACCTTGATTTTGACACCTAATCCAGCCAGATATCTTTAACATTGACAAAGTTATGTTGTTTCAAAGTCCATAAGTCATTTTGCTTTACAACTCCAAAGTTACTTAGTGTTGAGGACTCTATGCCTACAAAGTTACTTAGTGATGAAAGGGTTAATTTCAGTTATAATTTTATCTAGTAATACATGTAGATTGATAGAATTTCAGTTGTTAAATTCCTATAAGTAATGGTCATTAGTGCAGTTATTTTAGTTCTTGTATGAGCAATAACATTGTGTTTCATGTCAGGAAAGCCAGTGGAGATGTTCTTGAGTTAGTAGAACAGAGTTTGGACCAAGAATTGTCTGGGTCACACCTCAAATATCGGTTCCAAGATACACCCATTTTAGGTGGCATCTCTGTACATGAAGTCCATGGAAATGTTATCATCCTCATTGCTACAGTTGCAAGTGTTCACCGCCTAGTGTTCCCTCATCCAAGCAGGTTACATAGAAGCGTAAGTACAGATTTAATGGGGAAAATGTTTTTTGTGTTATTAATTGCTATTGTCATAGAACAGTTTATGTTGTACAATGATATAGAGATTTCCTGTCTTGCCTGCTTATAGACAGGGGTTGAATTAAGCACACATATTTCTCCTTTCAACAAAGACATCAGGGATATAAGCTTGTTAAGAAAACAATCCAGTCCTGTTCAAAGACAAAGATTTGTCTTTTCTGCAATATCATAATGATAAAGAGAAATAACCCTTCCCAATTACATTGCCTTGCCACCATTAGCTGTCACCTGATTATAGCCTTTGCATCATTATTGTACAAGATGCTGAAATCAATCAAAGCCACCAAAGTTTTGTAGCAAAGAACTAGTTACTGTCAGTGGGCAGTCAGAGTGAAGAACAGTCAACGTGCATGATACTGTCCATATGTTCATGTACTTCTTGAAGTGCACAGTGACACGCTGTAGCAAGTGTAAGTGGCATATTCTCCGTCTGGATGAGAGAAACCAGGATATCACCTCCCAGTCTTCATGGTTCAGATTGTCCCAGATGAATGCCTCCTGGGGATTTCAGTGCATGAATTTTGAACCTCATGCTATAGTATAACAAATTTTTTATCCATTGGCTGGCATGCAGTCAACCTTCTTGTGTTTGTAGCATAATAAATTTTTTATCCATTGGCTGGCATGCAGTCAACCTTCTTGTGTTTGTAGCATAATAAATTTTTTATCCATTGGCTGGCATGCAGTCAACCTTCTTGTGTTTGTATCTCCTTGACAAAACCTGAATCTGGTGGGTCCTGAGGCTGCAGTCCGGACAACCGCTAGACCTAATTAAAGAAACACACTTTGCTAGATTTGCCAGTGAATTTTGTTGGTAAGATTTAAATAATCATCTTAACCTAAGAGAGCTATCATGGTTCATGTGACCATAGGTATTAAATACATACATGCCAACCATTACGCTTTTGGTGTAATCATTATGCTTTTTTCACAAAATTATGCCTTATGCCTAAATGTAATTAGATTACGCTTTTTCTGTATATCCCCCTCTCCCAAAATTAATAATTTGTTTTCTCATTTTTATCAATATCCCACTAATCGCACAGAACGTATTGTAGAAAAGATGGCTTCTGTGTAACTATGACATAAAAGTACACTGTCTGTAGACTAGCAGTGACCTTCCTATGTGTTATGTTCTATTTATAGCAGCTTCCCTATTTCCAAGAAGACCTCTGTTTCTATTTATATCAGCTCTCTTGCTTAGGACAGAACAGACTGGTTTTCTAATTTGTAATCATTGCTCACATATTCTTTGTTAAAAATAATGTGAGGTACAGAACCATTCTATA
The DNA here is from genome assembly GCA_016746295.1 of Potamilus streckersoni. NCBI lineage: Eukaryota > Metazoa > Mollusca > Bivalvia > Unionida > Unionidae > Potamilus > Potamilus streckersoni. The sequence goes on along the minus strand of JAEAOA010000841.1, from coordinate 397,711 downwards.
AGAATTTGCTAGTTAAATTTTCCTATTTATTCTTGTCGATGCGAATGTTACAGCAAAAATTTGAACAAATGATTTCACAGATGGATTAGAAATGAAAAAAAAACTGTAAAAACGACTCGGAGATGAATACATGAATAAACACAATACAGTGTCATTCTTGGGTTGCATTATGCTCATTGTAGTTTGTGTGTGGAAAGGATTTCAATATTGGTCATAGTGTAAAACAGATGCCTTGAATTAGATCATTTTGATAACTCCAAGAATAAGGTAACTTCTTTTTTACAGCAGAACTAAATTGTGGAAACGAAGTTTATAAATGCAGGGGCATTATTTACCAAGCTCCTTATAGAACACTGACTACAACCAGTGGTAGAATACAGCTTTGGTCCTTTATTCAAATGGATGGTTCCTGATGCCAAAATATATGTGTTTTGTACATATGTGCATTGAATGTTATGTTATATGTGGATTATGCTTTTTCTGCTCAGATTACTCCTTTTGTCCACTTGGATTATGTTTTTTCTCGCCAGAGTTCAGCATGTATGTAATATATGAGAGTGGGTTTTTATTCAATAATTCCAATTTTTATGAATTGGCTGTTTTATTCGTTTTGATTGGATGTAACTGGTCACTTCATACTGGTCTGGAATTTTTTTACATATCTATAAATTCTGTGGACTCCTTTTAGTTCCCTGTGTCCAGATCATTTGATTTGAAGTTAAGTCTATTTCAACGCTTTACACCCAAATGATTTTCGATAAAAAATGACATGCCACCGATTAAAATAGACTATTAGAAGCTAAAGCAATGTAACTGAACAGACCTTCCAGCACTCCAACATTCACCTCTTTTACCGAAGAAGGCATATGGCAGGGTTTAGAAGCCAATCTTCGAAAATTATTGCATTTCACCTCGAGAACATGTTACAGCAGCAGTTATTAAAGGTCAGGGTCATGTCAATAAAGGGATCTTACTAAATATAGACATGATCTTGCTTAAGAAAGATCGAATTATGTAGAAAATAACAATGATGTTCTTACAACACATGCCTTATGGAAACATTATTTTTTTTTAAAAAAAATTAAATATTCTTGGTTTAATTTCAAAAATCATTTTTTATATATTAATATAATGATCACAACAATATATCACTGGCATGACCAGCTATGAAGAATTAATGAATCTTGGCCAACAAAGATAGGGCTATGTATTCTATTGCAGTTAAGAGGCTAATGAATGAAAACTCTTTGAGGTACATAAAAGTGAATTGTGAATTAAACATATACAGTGAGGATCTTGTAGATTTGATTGAGTATTGTGTTAAATTTCTTGTCAAGTGTTTAAAACCGAATCCTACATTACATCATTTTGTACATCCAGATAAGTGTATTCATTTTTTGAACAGCAGACTAAATAAACAGTTTAACCATTTTTACACCCTTATAAAGTCTATACTACAACCAATGTATACAGCTTTGGTCCCTATTCAAAATGGATTTGATAAATTACTCTGTTTGACACATGTATAATTATGTAATGCGAGTATGCTTCTGCTCAATTATCCTTGTCCACTTGGTTATGTTTTTCTCCAATGCATGTATGTAATCTATGAAGGGTTTATCACAAGACCAATATTTAATCTAACTCAATTGTTTGAATGTAAACTTCATTACATTAACTGGTTGGAATTTTTACAATCTATAAATTTATATGCCTGGTCCAGATAATTAGGTCATTCCGCTTTACCAATTTCAAAAATAGGTGCGCGTTATTGAAACTATTGTTCATATGAAAGTAGAGTGATGTTGCTTTCATTGACAGAATGTACAAGAAAAGACTAATACTTAGTATACAAGAGAAATATTTAGTAACAACTATTTTCACTTTTAATTTTTCTTGCCCTTGGTCAGGATTTCAGTTTTGAGCAATAATATACCTTCATCATCCAGCATGTGCATCTGTACGAGTATTGTCTATTTCATGTTTTATTCAAATGAAGGAACTCTTCAATCAATAAAATATTTATGCATTCTGTTCTGATAAAGTTGTTTAATGTGTTATCTAGCATGTGTCAGAGTTATTATTTTCAACATGTCTCACTCTGGATGCTGTCTTGTTGTGATGTATAGAATATTAAAAATTTTTTCAGAAGTTATTGTTTAATCTTTGGTCTTGCAAGGGACAAAATTTCTGTTTTTAACATTTATATAGCTCACTTAGGACATTTTCTCATCATCTTTCTGGGAAAACCTTAATTCATTTTGCACACTTTTTATTCATTATTTCAGCAAAATACAAGTTTGTGTTCCAATTCAGAATTGTTACAATAAATTTCTTTGGCAGATATATAATCTCTAATTTTGGGCAGCAAGCTGTCCAGTAACATGCCATTCAGTCAAGATGCCATACAATCAGATTTAAAATTATCTTAGTTTTTCCGTTGTGTTAACATATAAACTCCTAGACGATTCATTTTGTGTTTGTATGTATTAATCATACAGATTTCTTATTACTAAACTTCTTAATGCCTTATTTTTTAATAGCAGGAGTTAGGTTTTGGTCCACGTGATACTCCAGTGCCATCTATCTTCTTTGATGCTTCTCTGCCTACCACCACTGAGCCACGCAACATGTATATGTTGCATCCAGGGGGCAGCATTACCTCTCAGTTCCACAGTGCTGCCACCTATCTAATGTTGGACGGAGAAGCTGTCTTTGCTCTTGCTAACAGTGATGGCAGTATTGTGATAACTGTCATGCCACCACTTGGAATTCAAGGTTATTAACATATATTAAATATTAACACAAAAAAATCTTTAATTTCATTAATTTATTTCTTTTATTTATTAATGACTTTTAGAGCCTAAAACTACTGAAGCAAATTTCATGTTGTGCAGATTAAAAAAATATTTCTTTTCTTGTTTTTTGTTTGATGGAAACAGTGAACTAAAATGTTTACAACGCTGATATTTTATTTTTTTGTCTTTATTTGGTAGATGACTTGTTTAAGCTGAAATTCGATCTGATAAAATTGATACTGAAACACTTTAACTTATTGTTAAACTTCAAGGCCAGTTTGGCAGGTGCAGATCCAGAATTTTGCTGTTAATTATAAAAATGGATGGTTTTGCTGACAAGCTCAGTTTCATCAAAAAGTGGTTTTTCATAGTTATTCAGCATACATAATTTATTCTTTTGTCTGATCTGTTCCCTCCCAAAAGAAATGAGTGTGAAATCACCTTATCTTTATGAAAATGCATATAAAGAAAGTCACGATTTCTTCTCTGTCTCATTCTCTTACAAAGCTTGCCAGTAGCTTCTCTTGGTCGGTGGTTCTTTCTGCGGATTTTCCAGTTTCTTCCTCCAACATTAATAATTTTCGCTATATATAGACTATCATGTGCATAAAAATGGCGTTAAGCCCTAGAACAACAACAACAACAGAGCTGCATATAACTGAAGAATACTAATATGGTGCTTAAATTCTATTATAAAATCTGTATGTGTGTACCAAGTACTAACATCATTTGATTCTGACCTTCTCAGATCATTGAGCCAATCAACAACTGGGGCATGTCTATCTCTGTGACAAATGGTGTCCACAGTATGATGTGATCTTTTTTTTAAATTTTAACGTCCATTCAAACTGATGCATAGTATACTTGACTGAAATAGTTGTTAACTTGACCTTGACAATCAGCTTTGATTTATGAAGGAAATTTTACATGTTCTTTTTACTATAACAAAAACCAGCCACAGAATTTAAAGAAATAATATATAAATGTTATAAACACACATGACATCAGTAAAACCATTATATAAATAATTTTGTAATACAGATGTAATATACATTTGGAAATACTGAAGATAGTGGAGACTGCAAATGCAAATAGATTAGCAGGTTGACATCATTTGAGATTTTTTTCACACTTATAATAATATTTCTTTTCATTATAGGAATTGTTCAGCATTTCCAGTTGAACCAGTCTGGAATGATGCAAAAGATTTGGAGTGGTTTGATGCCATCTTATATGAGGTAGAATAAAAAATATTGTCTAATATTTTGCATTGATCAGGCTTTTGACTCAGTCGTAATAATAAGCTTACAGTGACTATGAAGTCACATAGGTCTGGACAGGACTTTGTGTGTGTGCTAGGTACGTAGTATCTATTAAAACTTTGTTCTTAAAGTTGTTAATCAACGGAGTAAAGCAGTTGACTATCCATATTGGTGTTAGTATTGATCTTGGCTAGCTGCCTCATTTTCTACGATAGTAATTATGCAGCTTGTCACTTTCTTCATTTAGTAAGTTGACATGCCAAAAGTTTTTTTTAAGACTACAGTTGATTGTAAATGTAAATATTTTGTAAAATAAATGTAAGACATTGGAAATCTAGCGTTGACATATGGAGAATTTTTGTTGCCCGCCACTTATTTTAAGTGGTTTCCAAATGAAAGAGAAGATTCTACTTAAATCTTAAAATCATTTGAACTCTAATGTGGAATTAAATCTCACATCAAAGAATTAAAACTTCATAAACATTCTTTTATCCTAAAATTTAGGATGTCAAATATTATAGAGATATTTAAAATCTAAGATTTTTGTAAAGTACTGCTTTAATATCTTTTGTTATCTCCATTAGGATCCTATGCAGTATACAATAGCATGCTGTGAAAGTGAATGCATGTGTGTGTGTGTGTGTGATTTGGATTTTTAAAATAGCTTTAACAAATTTTCAGTAATATTGCTGCCATGTCTGCATTGCGACAGTTTATAGTGATGTCTAGCACTGATGCATCATGCCACAGACATGTAGCATGATGTCCTACCCAGTCACATTATCCAGACACTAGGCCAACTATTCCTTACCTAACCTCTTAACATTGAGTATCTAACAAGGTAGCTCTTAGTATCATTTTTTAAAAATAAGTCTTTGGTGTGATTTGGTTGTGGTTCAAAAGACCTCCCGCATTTAAGGCAGACACTTTAACCATTGGGCCACAAAAGTGGTCAGAATGCAAGTGATTTAGCTGTTCTGTATCATGCACATGGCGTCCTGAATAGTCTAAGGCCTCTAGAGATCACTGACTGTTCACCAGTATGTATGATTTCAAGTCTTAGCTAGACCAAAGTGGTTATATGAGAAAGCTTGCTAGTAGCTTCCCATGGGTTGGTGGTTCTTTTTAGTTCCTTCCTCCCCATATACTGGTCACCATGTATGGTCTGTTATGTGCTGAAGAATGGCAAGAAACCATATAAACCAGGCCAACCTAACCATCAAGAAAACTTATTGATGAAAAATAATGAAGTTGTAATAATTAGCGTGATCTGTATATAGCGCCTTTAAGCCTCAAGTTATGATTTGAACAATAGATTCACTAAAAAAAATCCAATTTATTTAGATATTGATGGTATCAAAATGCATATTTAGAAAAGCTCAAATTAGAATGTTGGATAGAAACTAGTTGAATTTTAAAATAGTTCAATTTATTTATAATATTTAATTTTTACTCTTTACAGGGGTGGAGGTGAGTCACCAGAAGCTACAAGCAGTATGGTCCTACATCCTGTCCGTGGGGACTTGTATGTGTTTGCCATCTGTAAAGACAGTAGGCTTAGAGTCTGGTCAGTCAAGGTAAGTTTTTTTTAACCTCTTGAAAAACTCTAGCTATAATTTGTTTCCATGGAGTAAATATAATTTGTTGCCCTAAAATAGCTCTAATTTGTTGCCCTAAAATAGCTCTAATTTGTTGCCCTAGAGTAGCTCTAATTTGTTGCCCTGGAGAATGTTTTATATAGTGTAGCAAGAAAAGAAACTATATCAGGTATCCACACATTGTAAAACCTTTGAAAATTTCACATTTTTACCAGCACTCCCTACCTTATTGGGCTGCATTGAGGATCAGCAGCCTTCATTTTTCATGCACACATCCTAGTTCTTGTGAAAGATCATATCAGAGTGTAGGAGTGTAGGAGTTCATCCTGATACTGTCAATGTTACAATGGAAATTAACTGATCAACAGAGTTGTGATGAATGAGATTTTTTGTCTATAAATTTTCTGTACAAGAATTAACCAGAATTATAATGTCAAAATCCAAAAGTAGTGAAACAATGGGGCAATTATCTAATTCCATATTATCATACTCTCAAACAGGAACTACCTTTACAGTGAGGTGTTTCTGGTTACAACAGAATAAGTGTGAATAACAGACTGGTCTCACTTGACATCAAATGAAAATGAGTAGCATTCTCTTTTACAAATCAGTATCATAAAGATTCCAACAGTTCAATCCCTATGTTGATTAGCTGTCCAAATAATGACATCATTCCCATGCCAAGTCCCCATTAGAGCCTCTCTTAATGTCTAACCAGAAACAGTGTAAATGCTAACAGCCAAACCTTGGATATAAACTTCCATGATGCCCAACAGCTGTAAAACACATGTATCCCTCCCATGGTCAAAGAATTTGTGTTACTTACAATAATAGTAGTGTAAGTGAGTTACACACGTTTCATTAATAAACTCCTATTTATCTGGTTTATGAGTTCATATCAGAAGGTTGAAATCTTAAGCAATATCATTTCTTTCATATTTTGGTTACGTTTTGAAATTTTATCTATCAAAAATTTAGTAATTCAATCTTGATTAATAGGTAGTATAAGGAAATTGGATCCATGGTTCCCACAGGTTTAGAATTTTTTTTAAATGTGAAGTTCTTGAAGAGTCATGGAATTTCTCCAAACTTTGCAAAGTTTTGGAAAAGTCATGGAATTTCCGATATTAGAGTTTAAAAATTGACGAGTTCATGGAGCAATAAACAATGAGTAAAGAAATTTGTTTTGAATATGACACAATTATGATCAAAAAACAATTGACAATTCAAGATATTGTGATGTTTGTGTTGTTTTTAAATCACTCTGGAAATGTTTTGGTAAAGTCATGGGTTTTGTTTTTGTCAAGAACGCAGCATCCATTTAAGGCATAATAAAAATATATTTATTATCCATCCTTTTATGTTCAGATGACTAGACCCTTTTTGATAGTTTTGTATTATTTCAGTGAGAAATTGTTTTATATGAACTTTTTGTTCTATTTTGAATTGAAGCTGTGTAACTTGAAGACCTATTTTCAAAGTCTGATACTTATATTTAGCATACCACGATCCATACACAAAATTTTGGGTTCTTTTTATGGTTCCAACCATAATTATGGAGGGGGCATACTGTATTACCCTTGTTTGTTCTATCACATTTGGGAACTGTGGTGGCTTGCTGGACTTTCTACTAGAGGTCCAAGCTGTTTACTTCAATTGCATTGGCATGAAACAACATTCTGGTGTTGCTCAGCTCTAAAGAACCAAACCAAAACTTAATCCAATTATATCATTCTGAAATGCCATTTTTCTTTGATAACTTTGAATGTTATTATTTGATTGAAACTAAATTTATTATGGACCTTACATTACATTTTTCAGTCCAAAGATTGTACCCAGGTCTACAGTTTGTTGAATTACCTGCCAGATGGAAGTCAGCTTAATGCCACAGGAGGTAAGTGAATAGTAAAATGGTTTTTTTATGCTTTTGATGACAATTATAAATCTGTAAATTTTAAGACAACTTTTTGTGGAAGCTTCACATTGTTCCGCAAAGTAGCCAGATATAAGATAGTTATAGACTCAACAAGTTTCTTGTCTTAAGGCTATTTTATTTAAATCTACTTAGTCTTTGTGGTTTACACTTTAATTTTGGATTGATAGGTGTTTCTGCACAATAAGTTGTCCATCATTTACATTTACCCCTCTGTGTAAATAGATTACATTTGGGGTAATGAGGAAAGGATACAAAAAGGCAAGGTTACTTTGGCTGAAAGACAAAGATAAAAAAATCCTTTGCGCATGATAACATTAGTTCCTCATCACAGACCTTGACCAAACTTTGTGGATGGTTTGCACCTGGAGCAAAGTAAACCTTTTAATTTGGGAGTCAAAAGGTAAGCTGAAACTGAATACACCACTCCCTCGATAACTCGCGCCTGGATAACACGCGAACCCGCTTATAACGTGGTGTCTGGCATGGCTCCCGATTTTTTTCAAAGAAAATATATTTTAAAATCTGTTGAACATGAAAAAAGTCGTGATAAGAAATGGTAAATTGGTAAATTAAACCTTGATATATATATAACTTGTTTTTATCATCGAAAATGGTGATTATTGCCTGTAAAGATAGAATCCATATTGTGAAATTTGCAATTTCTAAAAAGATATCACATAATTTTTAATAGAGAAATAGTTGTTAATACACTGTAAATTGTAAATAAACGGTACTCAATGAAAAATTCTGGTAAATGCTAACATGGGGCAACAGAGAATGAAAAAGACACAAATTAAATGTCTTGCTAAGTAAAATTCACATTATAATCCTTTAATTTTGTCTCAACCCTATAACATACATATTCTTTTATATGAAAACCTGAACAGAGTCAGTCAACCGTCCCATCGAAACCCAACCCGGGAGTACTTCGGTGAGAACCTAATTACATGCCGGCTTTGTTTTGATCAACAGGATCAACAGCGTTGGGAAGTGTTTGTTACAATAAAAGAATCAATTAAAAGAGACCGGTGTTGTTTTATCACTTTGAATATGTATTTTGTAGCAAATTAAATAAAGTAAGTACCATAAAAGAAAGTTCAAAGGCATGCCAATAGGAGCAAACGTTCTCATATCATATTTGTTACCGTTATCAAATTTAATTTTACTTCACCAATCGAAATTGTTTTTACATTTTATGTATTAAGATCATTAAAGTATATAATATCAGTAATGTATCTAGGGCTGTCATCGGGTACCCGGTTACCTGACCGTATAGAAAAACCCGGGTATTGAAACGTGAATGCGGGTACCAGTTTAAAAAAAATTTTTAAAATTTAAAAAAAAATCGCCACACTCGCCAACCACTTTAAACAGGTGTGACAGCTATGGCTATAATTAGAAACCAGATCTCTGCTTAATAAAAATAAACAATTCGTCAGACTGTCTGTTTTGATTAATAAAATTGTGCAACCAATCCCAAGGCATTATATACCAAGGTTAAAACATTGGTTCTACTGGTAATAAATCTCTTTGTAGACGATAACTATTGAATGTGGGTGCTAAATGATCAGTACATTGCATGCTCTTTTAATGAAATCCTGACAGATACCTTTGATTTCCGAACAAACATGTCAAAGAAATCCCACAATGTATATTATGAACAATAATCACCTAGACACCTTGAAATCTTCGTAAGGCCTCAAAATAATCTTTGCTCGTTTTTTTTTTTTCTAGTCGACTAGCTCTGCGAATTTCGAAAAATAGCCATCATACATATACCGAAATTTCTATTTGCGATACTACTACGTTTTTACCATAACTATCTTAAGAATTATAATTCCAAACTAATAACATTTATGCGACTGCGTGGTCACGTGGTATAACTGGGGCACGCATGTGTGAGTAATTCAAATCTGCGGTCAAAAGCAGATGAATAAACGTGGTCTGTTCTAACAAGGACTTGTACTTTAAAAAATGTAAGTGTTCTAAAGCTTTTAACGCGGCTGATCACAGTGATCATTAAAAGTTGGATTATACCTACCATCTGTGTACAAAGGTCATTCTATATAAATTAATTAACAGCATGCAGTCAGACAATTTGCAGCTACGTCGGTGTGGATGAATCAGACCGAGTAGTACACGGTTAGCCTCTATTGCCATAAAAAAAATATTAAAGAAATGGAGATATCAATTAGTTGGTCTACGGTTGTACATATCATTCATGTGCTAAAATTAAAATCCTAAATGTATCCTAATTATTTGTAAATGTGACCATGGAGAGCAAAAAAATTAAGCGAAATGCGTACTTAGTGACTGAAAATCAGTGCATCATGGATAGTGTTCATAATGACGAAGCGAGATAAAAAAAAATTGCATTAAACTAAATATTGGTAAGTCGACATTTAGAGGTTGGCTTAAGGATGAGCCGAAACTTTGAAATTACTCACATGATGTTGATTCAAATGAAGGGATGAAACGAAAACGAGAACAGACTGCAAACAGTAACGGATTAGATGATGCTGTGTGCGCTTGGTTCACTCAGCAATGTGTCACAAACCGCAAGTGTTATCGTGTTCTAATTTATGTCGTTTTAATTTTTTAGACCCATTAAATTCATGTTGGTAATGGCTAACCCATGTGAATTTATTTTTTTTCTTCCATTTCTCTCCTACCGCAATTAAAATCTACACATCGTTCGATCAACATTTTATTTTCGAAATGTGTTGATCTTTTGTAATTAAAAAAACGTCTACTTTTTTAACAATAAAACTGGAATGCATACCATTCACAGCAAAAATTGGTGATGTAATACACAACGTGAAGTCATGCATGTGCTAAGCGAATGGAAACCATGTGGAAAATGTTTTGATGATCAGTATACTGAAATTAATGTTACTCGGAGGAAAAAAATTAATATATACCATTATGAAGAGATATTTATTCACTCTTAATCTTAACATGTTTATTAATTGAGTATTCAACACTGTAACATGCCAAGCCAACCCCACCCCCTTTTACCTATACATTGATCCCTTTGTTAGTTTTGTTGTTTGTTATAAGTCCCTTGATAACTCGTGCCCTCGCTTATATCGCGGTCGATGTTTTTGGACCATGATGTTCATGAGTTATCGAAGGAGTGGTGTACTTTTTTAGTGAAGTGTTTGGCATTTCCTAATAAGAAGTTTATCTTTTAATGACTTTAAAAAGTCTAAGAGATATTTGCTCAAAATTCCACTGAGGTGATGTCAAAAGAGCCAGCAACCATAGAAAAATGGTGTAATAAAAAGTAGTATATTCACTACCTTTTGCCAGTAAATTATGTCTGTCTCATTTACAAAGAGATCTTGGTCTGTCTCCATTTGCAAAGAGATCTTGGTCTGTCTCCATTTGCAGAGAGAGCTTGGTCTGTCTCCATTTGCAAAGAGAGCTTGGTCAGTCTCCATTTGCAAAGAGAGCTTGGTCTATCTCCATTTGCAAAGAGTGCTGATTCCTTTTTTGATGTTGGTCAGCAAAGACAAACATAGTATGTTTTCTTTTACTTTGCAGGCTATCATACCATTAAAGTTCAAAGTGGCACTGACCAGTTTGATGCCAAGTTTGTTGTACATCTCTCCTTTCCAGAAAGCAATGAGGTGTAGTATAGATAATGTGACCTTTTTATATTTTTAACAACTTGTGTGTTATGTCCTAATTTTTATATTGCATCCAAATTTACCTAGAAAGGGGGTGGGGATGCTTTCTTTTTCTGAAAAGAGTTAATATTATTATGACCTAACTGCAGCCCAGTGCCCCATTATTTTCAGAAACTGTAAACCCCACCCACCCCAACCCCAATTTGAATAGAGTGGTACTTGAGATTATTCTGCCTCATAACTAAAAATTTATTAAAGCATGAAGGAGTTTCGGGATTGACTTTATTTTCATGAGAGAATACACAGATAAGCATTTGCATCTCTCCAAGCTGTGCAAATTTTTTTCATTAAATAAATTCACTGTTCACATTATTGTTGTGAAAAAAGGACTCTCCTACTTCTCTAAGCTAGCCATTCTCATCTTTTCAATGTATATGCCATGCAGGATAAGAGATGGAGCTTGATTGACTGTCATTTCAACTTTATTAAGTAGATGCTGTCACATTAGTTGATCATCCAGCCACCTGTTCAACACACTACTGGCCCATACCTTCAGTTCAGTTAGCAGGCCATTTATTCACAGCATATTCACTGAGTAGATACAGAACTCCAGATAGTCATACAATTTGTGCCTTAGGAAGACAACACATTTGTGAGTGAGGGATAACCTTAGTTATCATACTCTGACCCTATCATGCAGCATATGGAGTTATATTTATAGCATTTGTGAGTGAGGGATAACCTTAGTTATAATACTCTGTCCCTATTATGTAGCATATGGAGTTATATTTATAGCATTTGTGAGTGTGGGATAACCTTAGTTATCATACTCTGTCCCTATTATGTAGTATATGGAGTTATAATTATAGCATTTGTAGGGAGGGATAACCTTAGTTATCATACTCTGACCCTATCATGTAACATATGGAGTTATATTTATAGCATTTGATTTGTGAGGGAGGGATAACCTTAGTTATCATACTCTGACCCTATCATGTAACATATGGAGTTCAGCTTTAAAGTGACCATGAAAGAAATTGAAAGAAATGTTTTCCAATCTTGTGAGTGCCTACTGCCACCATCTACAAGCCCAGCCAACATGGTTAAAGCTTAAGTAGCCTTCGAATGCTTGAAGATCCTAGCAAAACCTAGCCAGTTTAAATGGCTGCGGTCACAACTGCTTCAAACTGCTTCATCCTAGACCACACAGACTTTTCTTTTGTGCCTGGCTCTTGTCAGAAAAGCCTTGCATAGAAAGAATTTGAACTGAAAGAGATTATCACAAACAAGAAAGTACTCCACCTTATGGAGGAAAGTAGCAAATTATAAGTGACTAATGGCTAATTTTCATTTTCGGGGGAGGGGGATATTGGCCCCCATTACTGTGAGAGGAGGAGATGAGAATTGAATCTGGAGAGTAAGTGTGGTCCAGACAATCCAAAACCTAGTTGACAATAGGCACAACCACCTGATTAGCATGGGTAAATCCCATTTGGTGGATTCTAATGGATTTTTTCTGTCATTCTGTCCCTCTGATACATTTATTGATTTCACTGGTTGTCATGTTAAGAGAATGGTTTATCTTTCACATACACAAGTTCTTTCCTTGAAGGGTCTGGAAGGATGCTCTTGCAATTGGATTTCCTGTTCCTATTACATGCTCTCCTAACTTTAACATGATTGGGACAAGTATTCATTGGAGATTGTGTATTTTAGTAAATTATGTTTCTAGGAGAATATTTACCCAGTCACATTACTATTAAACCTTGTACCTCCCTGCCTCACATTGATGTATCATTAAACATTAATTGATAAACATACGGTTGATGGGTATCCAACTAGCACTAGTAATGGGCAGTCTTTTCCCTTAATACATCGTAATGTGGAGGAGATGGCAGGATTTGAGATGATAGTTGAGTTTATTTCTTTAACGATAATGTGATTGGATCATTAGTCTCATAGAAACATATTGTTCAGATAGTTTGGCATGGATCTGGGAAGGGGAATAAAATGAATGTGCACAGATTGACTATTGGGAAGGAGGTGAGTTTTAAAATGTCATGAACTTACATGTATTTATAAGATACAATTTTTTTTCTTTCAGTTTTATTTGTTGCAGCCAATATTGAAAGGAGGTCGACTGCAGATTCATCACATTAAATCTGTATCTGGACAATCAGTATGTTTGTATTCTTTTATTGGCCTCAAACTGAAATATTAAGTTTTATTCCAGTAGGTCAGGTAGCATTGTGCCCAGAAAATTGGCAGGTGTCTTAAAATTTGTTTTTGAATATTCTTTGCCTAAAATCCTTGTATTAAGTTTTGTTGCATATTTTATGAAAAACTAAGTATGACCCTCACCCGAGTTAGTGTTGGTATTATCTGCTCTCCACTTAGATGTGAAAGTGATGCATTGCTAGAACACGGTACTAGCTAATGTAGAGATCATAGCACAAACCTGCCAACTCTTACGATTTTTCCCTGACTTAACAAAATTACCCTTAAAATACAACTTACGGCATAAAAACAAAAACTACAGAAAAAAATGATCCTTGCCGGAAAAAAAATCCGGAAAAGTTGTTCATCCGTGTTTGATTTGGATCTGTGTGTGTCATATTAGAATTACAGTAGTCCCCCTCTTATATGGCCACCCCTACTGCACTGGGAAAGTGGCTTTATAAGGCAGGTGGCCTTTCCTGAGAGGGACTCAATTTTTTTTAGAAGTATATGTAATGTACGTAGAAAGAAAGCTTCATTTTTAAAGCATTTGATATCTTCGTTTAAAAGCAACATTAATTATTGAACTGTTCTTGTTGTTATAATAGTTGACTTATTTCAACTGGATATGTATTAATAGTTCTTATTCTTGACGTAAGCATGATATGCAAGCGAGTGTTGTCAAGCATATTGCTAAACCATTCAAAAATGTCATTTAAATTTTGGTACAAACACATTTCTCTTTCCATTTGCTCCATTTTTCCACTGTTGCTGAATAAATTCCTTATTGATTATGATGTTGTTTATCAAATCTTTTCAACATAAAATTGTTTTATTCACGTCTTTTCTACCTAAAATTTTTCAACCAGTGTCATAGACTATAATCGACTTTTTCTGAAATAATTGTTTCTGTTTGCATGATGACATGTTTATGTTTGGTAATGATTTATTTGGATGTTGCTATCTGTATGTGATTTAATTATGCAGACATTTGTTGAGCGGACAAAATACCTTCGTAAAGGAAGCAACAAAAGTGTTGTCATGTGATTTTTCGGTCTTTGGTACCCTGCTTTGTTTTATTTTTAGCTAATGCTGACCCTGTAATCTTGACAATTACGTGTGGTTATAATCATTAATGTTACAACTACAAGACTGATAAAAAAATTTTCTGCATTTAACAAAGATGCCACATGTTTTTTAAAAGCGGCAATTGTCATATGATTCATTACTCACAGTCTGGTACCTTATTGTTTTTTACATTTATTGACACTAAGTGAGAGAAGATTAGTACGCTTATTTGACCTGAACAATAGGACCTCGCGGCCATTAGGATTTGTAAACTTGACAATTATTGCCAATAGTAATATTTACTAATCATGGAAGTGAACAAGCTTAACATCTTACAAAGGGAAGCCATGAAGACCATCAAACCATTTTCCCAGTTGACTTCTGTATTGTACATCAATACTGCCACTTCTCAGCTGTTACTACTATTGATAATTGTAATCTTAACAATTATCAGTGGTTAAACCAAACATCTTATGATAACACGCAGTAACGATAATCAGATTACATGTACTTACCTTTTAGTATGGTTTAAAATTTGAGTCTTTCTCGGCTTTATGGAATAAATGTGGTTTCTCATGAGGTGTAAATGATAAAATATTAACTTTAGTGGCACGTGTACTTTAGTCAACACTTTTCAGGAACGAAACTTGAAATCGGATTACTTAACATGCTATGAATAAAATTGGTTCTGGATACATATTACAAAACAAAATGCAGCCGCTTGTGAGGGGTAGATTTTATGTTTTTTGCACAAACAAATATGCTGGTCATGTTAACTGGGTGGCCTTTCATGAGGGGTAGTTTTGAACACAGATTCGTTGGTGCCTTCGGATTCTGGCTGTAAGGAGCAGGTGGCTGCTGGTGAGGGGGACTACTGTATTGAAATTTGTCAGGGAACCAGACTAACTTTACAGCAGCACCTCAGACGATTTAAACTGCCACTATTTATTCATGCGAAGCGCCTGCATAATCCAACTGTTGATTATAAAATTTGTTTTAAAATGGCATCCAGCCAGCAATGCAAGTTTAAGACAAAATAAGCCTCTTAAAAAGTGTTAATAATCATCATTGAAGAATAGAAAGGAATAATCAAATTCTTGTGAATAAAAGATACAACGGACACAATTATGTTTTTGGACATCACATGCCAAATTAAGTATGACTCCTGGTGGGACGTATGATTTTGTTATGTGAAATGGTAAAAGATAAGAATTATATCTCGTTGAGAGACAGCAACAAGCCATTGAGCTGCATAGAGGTTGGAACTTGAGATTGTGCAACTGTACTAGTGGTAAATAATGTATACACATACTTTACAATCTCTTAAGTTGAACATAATCTTTATGTTTGCTTCATGTATTGAATTCCAAACTTTTAATTAAATTTTCTAGCTTTTCACTTGCAGTTTATACTTTTTTACACCTTACTGAAAACAGGTCAAACTTACAGGAAAAAATCAGCTGCCTTACTGAGAAGGACTCATCAGGGTTGGCAGGTCTGCATAGCATGGGAAATAAGTAATAGGTTATGAAATGAAGGGTGATTCTGTAGATATTAGGAAATTGAAACAACTAATGATAAACTTATTATCAGTTTTGATCCCTGATAAATCAAAAGGAAAAGAAAAAAACAAATGATGGCAGTTTATTGAAAGAATTATGAAAATACTGTGCATTCAAATGCAGAAATGCAATTTTTATTTATTTTCTAACTTTGATATTCAACAAAAACTCTTTCAAAATAAACTGCATTTCTTTGAAAATGGTAGATGGAGGACTTTAAATCCTTGAAATGTTAGCCTTTGTCTACTAATATAATTTGTTGTCATCTTTTTTTTTAACATTTCCCCTTAAATCAAACTAAATTATAATAAATACATGTTTTTGCAGGTTATATTATGTGATCCATTAAGGGGATGACTTGTCTTTCAATGTTTTTAATCTCTCTCATTTTTGTCATGCCTGGCCTTGAGGCCAATCTATACAATGGTATGACTGCATCCATAATTTGTTATCCAATGTGAATTGTGCTCCATTTGTCACCAGTTGCCTGTTACCATTCTGCAGTCCCTCTTTATTAGTTGGACCATGAGTGAGTAAGGTGATCATGCAGATGATTCGTTAACATTGTCACCCTCTTACGACCATTTTTCTGACAAGGTTTTGATCAAGCTTGGAATTTGTGATTATAGCATTTAGGTGTAAAGAAAGTTTGATATTGAGAACCTGAAGGGTAATGAGGTCATCATGCAACAAATTGATTGAGGTCGTTACCACTTTCAAAGCCCCATTCTAATTAGATTTTGAATAAACATGTAATATATGCTAATGAGCAAGAATTGCACATATTAATTAGTGGAACTCATATCTGATTGACCGAACATGTTATGCCTGTGGAAGCAAAATTTATTGATCTTAGTTTGGTTCAACTTGAAATATGGCTTGTCCATCCTCAAGATCTTGGATGTGTTTGGCAATGAGTTATATCCACACATATTAATGATGTAAACTTGGATGTCTTTGACTATTAGTTAGATCCACACATATTAATGATGTAAACTTTGATGTCTTTGATTATGAGTTAGATCCACACATATTAATGATGTAAACTTGGATGTCTTTGATTATGAATTAGATCCACACATATTAATGATGTAAACTTGGATGTCTTTGATTATGAGTTAGATCCACATACATTAATGATGTAAACTTGGATGTCTTTGATGATGAGTTAGATCCACACATATTAATGATGTAAACTTGGATGTCTTTGATTACGAGTTAGATCCACGCATATTAATGATGTAAACTTGGATGTCTTAGATTATGAGTTAGATCCACACACATTAATGATGTAAACTTGAATGTCTTTGATTATGAGTTAGATCCACACATATTAATGATGTAAACTTATATGTCTTTGATTATGAGTTAGATCCACGCATATTAATGATGTAAACTTGGATGTCTTTGATTATGAGTTAGATCCACACATATTAATGATGTAAACTTGTATGTCTTTGATTATGAGTTAGATCCACGCATATTAGTGATGTAAACTTGGATGTCTTTGATTATGAGTTAGATCCACACATTAATGATGTAAACTTGGATGTCTTTGATTATGAGTTAGATCACACATTAATGATGTAAACTTTATTGTCTTTGATTATGAGTTAGATCCACACATATTAATGATGTTAACTTGGATGTTTTTGATTATGAGTTAGATCCACACATATTATTGATGTTAACTTGGATGTTTTTGATTATGAGTTAGATCCACACATATTAAATATGTAAACTTGGATGTCTTTGATTATGAGTTTGATCCACACATATTATTGATGTAAACTTGGATGTCTTTGATTATGATTTAGATCCATGCATATTAATGATGTAAACTTGGATGTCTTAGATTATGAGTTAGATCCACTTCTATTAAAGATGTAAACTTGGATGTCATTGATTATGAGTTAGATCCATACACTTTAATGATGTAAACTTGGATATCTTTGATTATGAGTTGGATCCACACATATTAATGATGTAAACTTGCATGTCTTTGATTATGAGTTAGATCCACACATTAATGATGTAAACCTGGATGTCTTTGATTATGAGTTAGATCCACACATATTAATGATGTAAACTTGGATGTCTTTGATTATGAGTTAGATCCACACATTATTAATGTCAACTTGGATCTTTAATTATGAGTTAGATCCACACATATTATTGATGTAAACTTGGATGTCTTTGATTATGAGTTAGATCCACACATATTAATGATGTAAACTTGGATGTTTTTAATTATGAGTTAGATCCACACATATTAAAGATGTAAACTTGGATGTCTTTGATAATAAGTTAGATCCACACATATTAAAGATGTAAACTTGGATGTCTTTGATTATGAGTTAGATTCACACATGATAATGAGGTAGACTTATAAGAGTTTGTTAATGAATGCAATCCATGCATGTTATGCATTTATTAATGATTTTTCGGAGATAGTGTACATAGAATGTGTTCTTACAATGATATGTAACGGGACCCTGAGTAGTCATAGTCTTAAAATAAGGGGACTCTGTGTGGCAAATTAGTCATAGGTACAATAAGGGGACCCTGTGTGGCAAAGTAGTCAGAGGTACAATAAGGGGACTCTGTGTGGCAAAATAGTCATAGGTACAATAAGGGGACCCTGTGTGGCAAAGTAGTCATGGGTACAATAAGGGGACCCTGTGGGGCAAAGTAGTCATAGGTACAATAAGGGGACCCTGTGGGGCAAAGTAGTCATGGGTACAATAAGGGGACCCTGTGTGGCAAAGTAGTCATAGGTACAATAAGGGGACCCTGTGTGGCAAAGTAGTCATAGGTACAAAAAGTGGACCCTGTGTGGCAAAGTAGTCATAGGTACAAAAAGTGGACCCTGTGTGGCAAAGTAGTCATATGTACAATAAGGGGACCCTGTGTGGCAAAGTAGTCATGGGTACAGTAAGGGGACCCTGTGTGGCAAAGTACTCATAGGTACAATAAGGGGACCCTGTGTGGCAAATTAGTCATAGGTACAATAAGGGGACCCTGTGTGGCAAAGTAGTCATAGGTACAATAAGTGGATCCTGTGTGGCAAAGTAGTCATATGTACAATAAGGGGATCCTGTGTGGCAAAGTAGTCTGTACAATAAGGGGATCCTGTGTGGCAAAGTAGTCATATGTACAATAAGGGATCTCGAGTGGCAGATTAGTAACAGGATTATAATAAAGGGACCTTGAGGGGCAGAGTGGTCATAGGCATTTGCCTTTATAGGTCACTCACATTTCACCGATGCAAATGCAAATTGCTCAACTTGGGTTTCCTGTGAAAAAATTGTTTAAAGTAATGGAAAAGTTATGAAATGGTGGCCAAAAGTTGGAAATCTCCCTGGATTTGCTTGTTGGCCTGTACGTTGTGACAAAAAAGTTGAATATTTGGTTATCTTGTCATGTCATGTGTATTTATAGATTGGAAGGGTAATTATGTAAGTTCAAGATGGTGGATTGTACTGTCAATTGGAGTAAATGTTATTGTGGCTTTATTCCTTGGAAGATGTAGATGAAATCTTGTTGATGAATTTGATGGGATTTGAGTTCATAATGAATCAGTTTGAGTTAGTGAGATTTTATTTAAAATTGGTCGGGTTATGTACACCAGCTTGACCAGTTCCACTTATTCAAGCAATAAGATTCTACTATGCATGATGGACATAGTACAGAGGCTTGTCAAATCATACAGTAAAGATTTAACCATGAAATTTTTTACTTCCATCTTGCAGGAAGACTTGATTGATTTCTGTTTCACTTCAACCCACCTTGTTACATTATGGACAAGCTCAGCTGGCCATGCTGTAGTCAGGACTTCCAGTGTTGGGTATGTACATTTATTTTTATATAAATTGTGCTTTTCAGATCTAATTGGGTTTGTTTCACAATACCCAATAAAATCCAGCCTTAATATGGCTTGTTACACAACCACTAGCCTATAAAATCTAATCTTTATTGTGCAAGTTTCACTGCCTTCACCCTAAGTATTCCAATCTTAATTGGGCATTTTTCACTGCCACTGTCTTGTAAAATCGAATCTTAATTGGACATGTTTCACTACCAATGTTCTTCAAAATTCACCCGTAATTTGGTTTGTTTCACTTCCATAAATTGCAACTGTAATTGGGCATGTTACAAAACCACTACTATTTGAATTTAAATCATAATTGGGACTCTGGTCTTAAACTAAATAAGAGAAAAGCAAAACCATTAAAATTCAACAAATAGCTTATTTCCCTAGAATACAAAGTGAAATTTAAAAGGAACTTGGAATAGTATGTATTTAAATTCCAGTTGATCCTAAAAATTTCTGTGTCAAGTCCAAAAGTGTAGTGTGTTCCGAACTAATTCCATGTCTTGCATTTGCTAATGTACCATGTCTTGAACATGTGTAAACATGCTAAAAAAATTTTGATGAATCACAGATATACCAAGTGCCTTTGAATGAATTCATTGTAATGAATTCATTGTAATGCCAAAATAATGTTCTGGTCCAAAATGTCCATGAGTACTTTTCAGTTCTAATGAATATTTGTATACTTGAGCTCTTCCTTATTTACCAACTGTCATCTGACATGACACAACAAAATTTACTAGACTTGTTCATTTCCAGTGGAAACTTTCATCAAATCTTTAAATAAAGCCAGGTCTGTTTACTTGAAAGTTTAGCAAACAATGTGACAAAAATCAGGTAGACCATTGAATTTCCATGAGGAAAACCAAATCTGAGTAAACATGTTGCTTACAAATGATTATCTTAAGTTTAATCTACAATTATGGACAAAAGTTAGCTATGTAATATGTTGTTTAAAACTCTTCATTCATGGATAAAGGTTAGACACAGTGTAGATATACATAATAGAGAATATTTCACTTACACAACACAGAAATCCAGTCTTAACTGGCCATTTTTCTTTTTTAGTACCCTATGAAATCAGTCTTAGTTAGACATGTGTTGCTGCCTTTACTCTATGAAATTGGGCATGTTTCACTGCCACTAACCTATGAAATCCAGTCTTAATTTGGCATGTTTCATTTACACTACCCTATGTTTCTGTGTTTCTGTAAAATTTTCATTGCATTTTTGCCATAAACAGCATCAGTGAATCATGATGTACATAACAATATTTTATATTCCATATAAAATTTTAAATGAAAAATCTGTCAGTTGCATGCACATATTAATTTTGCATCATTAGATAATCAGACATTACATAATATTCCTTAAAAAACATTTAGGATCAAAGATGTTTGCCAGTAGACTTAAGGTCATGTTCACATGGATGGGGGTTGATGGGGCCAAAATGGTGGAGTATGTTAGTGTGTGTGTGTTTATGTAGAAGTGAATTTGAGGTGAGTATTTAATGCAAGCAGCACCTTACATTTTCTCAGATTTCCGTATATTTGATATACAGTTTGCCCATGTGAGAAAGGATAGGCTTATGTGGGATGATCATATACCATGCAAGAATGGTTATTACCACTATATATAGATGTACTTATGACCTGAACATCTGCAATCTTTCTTGCAATTTTCATATTGAAAACACAAAATCATTGTTTGCAACAATTTTTGTTTATTTTAAGTAAACTTGTTTCTAATTTTAGTCATGACAAATACCAATGTTTCTAATGCTATACAAATACATATGCTAAGCAAGTTTTTTGTTGTCTTTAATGGATACAGAAGTTCAAACCAGAAAATAGATAACTTTTCCTGTTATCCAGAGACTGTCAAAAAAATGAAACCTTGCATTGTAATACATGTTAGCATTTCAATGTAGCTCACAGAGGGAAGGACAGTTGTAAAAGAAAAGTCATGTTTCCATGAAGAAACAATGATTTAGCTGCCTTGGAAAGTTTGAAAAAGAAAATTTAATCATTCTTTGACTCAAAAAGGAATTTTTTTAATTAGATGTTGCCATTATGAACGTAGAGACTCTCTTTAGTGTTATTGTGGAGCATAATATACATATAAAGTGTGATAGATCATGCAAACAAGTTGTCAAAATATTCCCCGACTCTATAATAGCAGCCAAATATAATTCTGCAAAGACTAAAACTTCAGCACTTGTAAACAAACTTTCTTTAATAAAGACGGAAAATATTGTTGACAGTATAAAATACAGAGCCTTTTTTGTTGCCACTGATGGAAGTAATGACTTGGGCTTGAAGCAGTATCCAGTTTTAACGTATTTTGACAATAAGGAAGGGCAAATTTTTTTGGTTATTGTCTATGCATATCTGTGAAGAGAAGGCCACTAGGAAAAATATACTTTTAAATTAATTTATTCTGAATGAAAATGTGGTTTATTCCATATATTATTATATGGAATAGACCACATTTTCATTCAGAATCAATTGATTTAAAATATATTTTTTCCAGTGGCCTTTTCATGTTTAAAACATGCATGTACTCGTTGGTTGTCACTAGACAAGTGTTCAGATTATCGCAAATGAAGAAAAATTGTTACAATTGAACTCTTATTGGCAGAAGAATGCAACATTGATGCAAGAGGGGACATCTTATCTATTAATAAAGTTTTTAGTATTTTTAATCGCCTTAATATTTGAAGCAGCTACCTTACAATATTTCTCGCTTATCCTTATCATTTTTCTTTGGTAGGGGTAGGTAACTTTAGTTTTGCATCGGTTGGAAACTACTTTGAAATCACTCCTTAATGAAATTTATTTCAGAAAATTGAACAATGAGAGCCAAGTAAACCAAAATCGTGTTACACACTAGACGTCAGGCTTGAGTGTAGTTTTAAATATTTAATTTTTTTTATAAATTTTTTTCTCAGGGATGCAGGGGATTCTTGCAGGTTCCAGGAAGTAATTCTTCAACCTCCAAAAACTGCAGAACTTCACATTACATCACACAAGGATCCTCGTGAGGTTTACTTAAACACAATGTTTCAACCAGGCCATGTCAGCTTTCATGATGTCCGCAAGGCTCTTAATGTAAGAATTCATGGACATTGATAGGGATCTATTTTTTTGTCTAACCTGGTGAAACCAGTATAATTTGTTCAGTGGCATAATCAGCAACATTACGATCTTTATGATTCTTTTTAAAATTGTTTGCTTATTTGATGCTGTATATAATGCCAAGATGTGCACAAAGATGCAATCCATTTTGATTTTAGTGTAATCATTGCTTTTTTAACATGTAACAGATTACGATTTTACAGACATAAAAATTTTATAACTTTAGGCTAATGACAACTTGAACCAAGATTATAACTATATAGTCCAATTCTACTAACCTGTTGGTTTGTACCCCTCTACCGATTTCAATAACGGAAACCTTTAATTTGATAAAAAGTGCAAGTAACTTAGTCGATTCATTCATTGATTTATATTTTCTAACCTGACTGAGTAGAATGGCCATAATACCGTCATTGTCTGCATGTTTCATGCTTAACGGCAGTTTTCAGTGTAATAGACTGATATGCTTAAGAACCATCCATTTACAGTTCCTGGAAAGTCCATTTTCAGCAAAGAGTTGTATGCGTGAATGTACATATGTCATCTGCTTCCAATATTTAAGATGTCAAATCAAGCAAAGGTAAAGAATGACAAAAAATTGCCTTTCACATGAATTTATCAAGTGGTTTCATTAATATATTCATGTGTGCAAAGGAATATAATTCCAAACTCAGTGTTATGGTACTGGGAGTTAACAAATAGGATGAATTTCGTCATTATGTTATCGGATGGAAATAAACTGTCCCATAGAAGAAGTTGGTATTGGTTGAGAAAGCAAAGACTAGAGAAATAATTGATAGTTTTTAGAGGTAAGTTCTATTATTTTTTCCGAAAGCTAATTAAAGTGTTTATAGACTAGTTAAATTCTGTTTATTCAGTCATTACTAATGTTGTTTTCATAGACTTGTTTCTGTTTGCCAAAAGCCATTGTAACACATACTTGTGTTCGTCCAATTAACTCATGATGACTGACACTCAAAGAATCGGTGAGGGACAGATTTTGCATTAAGTTACCTTGTGTTGATGGAAGGGGCAAAAATGATTGCTTGTGTGTAATGGTGTCTTCGCTGGAGATTTTAACTCCAACATGCAATCAATCCAGGTCCAGTTCCAATAGATAATTCCAATGTTTTGGAATATAGCTTCACAAAATTTGACTCTAACAATTGTCAGAGGAAAAAATCTGATTGACGGCACTTAAAGTTGGAATGGAAGAGATGCAGAGTATAATAACATTGGCATTACTGTTGTATGTTTCCATTAAATATCTTATGTGAAACTTTAAATGAACTAGTTTCATGGATTCAGTTGCATTTTGTTTAATTACTGTGACAATTTAGAAGAAATCTCAACACTATTGTAATAAATGGCAGTATATGGAAAGGAAGTTAAAGTTATAGAACAAAAATGAGACAATTATCTTGAAACCAATTAGTTCATGAGTAATAGGTCATAATTCACCCAATCGTCCAGTTATTTCTGCATAGAAATGATACTGTCCATACCTAAGTTAAATGTAACTTTTACCAATTTAAGCCAAAATGTGCTAGGGTTTTTTCATTGATACTTCAAATTTTTATTAGGTGACAGTTCTTATTTTCATTGGTTGTGGTCATAACCATGCAAGTATTTATTAACAATATGGTTGGTTGTGTCTTGGATACATGTAGATGATTATTACAACTTTCTGCTTGGTATCCAGTCATCTCATTTTGTCCACAAGATGTAAGCACATTGATATCATAATCACAAGTTGAATTTAACATTGTTGACTTTTATATTTACATTTTGCTATGTGCTTGTGAAGCTCCTAAACATTTCAACAGTACACCATTTTTTGGTATGTTTATCATATCCAGAATATACATAGCATATAACATAATTCCTGCTTTACACGCCATTTTTTTAATTTTTTATTTACTTTAATAATTTTCAAAATGAATGCATTAGAGGTCATTTTTTTGAGTTCACACTCGTTTTTTTTCATTGAAAATCTTATGTTGGGTTAGGATTAAACTTTGTTTTGTTGAGAACTATCCATTTTATATGTACATATTGAGTGTGTTTAAAGTTTGAATATGTGTTGGTGGGGATAAGACCAAGTAATACATACACATCTAATAACAAAAACTTTATTAAAGTTACAATAAAACCTATTTGCCATAGCCAGCAACAAACAACTGATAGTATTTGCACACTTTCCAATTTGTTTGGTGCCCCTTACCAATTTTAAAAATGAAAAGCATTAAGAAAAGAAGTTATACATACGTAAGTGCAGTACATCATTTTCAAATGACCAATGAGAGGGCAGTCAACCATTCAGTGTTGCATATTAAGTGGGTCTGATCATGGCCATACAAATTGTGAGAAAAGGTAGAGAAGTGTCTTGCTTTGTAGTTTTTATAGTACATATGTAACTGAAAAGTTAATTGTAAACAATTAGATTAGACTCTGTGCCCTTTCCAGGATGGATGATGCATGGCAGTCAGAACTGTGTCATCTGCATCCAGTATTTGCAATGCACAGTTTTAATATTTTTAGAATCAATTGACAAATAAAAATGAACAAATAAAAATAACTCAAAAAAGTATGGAATTAGTGAGATTATCAAACACAGTGAATGATCAAATCTTTTGCTTGGAAAGAGGGAATATGGAGTCTTGTGTTACTAAAGAGACTCCTGTTTGATTTGAAATGCATGCAAACAAATTGACAGTGTTTGAAGGAGGTACTCAGCAAATGTATGTTTGCACTGTGGAGGGGTTAAAAAAAAAGTACACCCAGCAAGGTGAGATAAAAAAATGTTTTCAAATGTGTAGGCATCTCAACAAGAGTCTGTGGTATTACTATGATTGCATTACCAATCCAATGGGTGAGAGGACTCATGTTTATAATACAAAGGTGTTGCTTCAACAGAGGTAGCTTTAAAAGCCATTCAGCTAGTTCATTGACTAGTTAGTTCACATTAAAAAAATAACAATGAAGAGTGTTTTTTTTGCCATATATTTCAATATCTTGTTCACTTCTGCTGAAATGTGGGTTACATTTTGATATCATAACATGAAACATAGTTACAGCACTAACCATTACAGAGCATTGATTCTGTTCAGGATTTAAGTATGTGTGTTTTAGGGGTTATTTCATTTACAGTCAAACCTGGTTATGTCGCTGGCCTATGGGTTTGCCAAAAAGCATCGAGATAGCCAATGATCGAGATAAACAAAAACCAATATGGTGTCAATATAATATGTGTTTGAAATTACATTATGTACATAATGTGTGTTAATAAATGAGAATGTAGGTGGGTTTTTATTTTTACACAACAGCTTTTCCACAATTTGTTTGATGCAGCGATCAGCATGCTATAAAAATATACATGTTTGTTAACATCAAAAGGCATATGTGCACCAACTAAAAGCAGAGATTTATCAGTGTACAAACCACCATCGATTCTCAATACAAACGTTTATTGTATTCTCCAACATTGCAAACACAAAGATCACTCACAAAATAAAAAAAAAAAACTTGCAGGGTGTAGTTCGTTTTTACAAAAAGCTAACCAGTGTCAAAATTAAATTTGCGAGTCAATTCACTCTGACTGCTTTGAAAATTATCATGAACAGCATGTTATCCTTCAGACAAGATCAGCAAGAGTAAGTGAACTATCTTGGAGTGAACGACCATACGGAATGTGATCACATGCGCAGTTAACCAAGTACATGTAAATTAAAAAAATTGAAAGACCGTATTCTTGCAAAATAGTATCTCTATTCCCATGAATGAAACTTACACGAGTCAACACCTGGCAATATTGGACCATATATATTACTGTAGTTAACACCCAATATAGGGATTCTTTCACTCCTGTATTTTGAGAAATAAATATTTTTTATCATGCAAAAGTTATTTATCTGTTGTTTGCTATTTCTTCTTGCTGAGTTTAAGTGTCTAACAACCAACAAACAGTAAAATTAGCCATTCCATTAATTTTATCTGTTCTATTTGCATCTTCAGAAGTTGGTAAGTTGTAGGTATAGTACAGTAGCATAATTGACTGTCAAATCATACATTACTCTGCTATATGTCAGCATAAGCAGATTATGATGTAACAATGCACTGCTAAGATGGGGTTGTTGATACAAACAAAGGATCATTTGTGTACTGATTGATTCCAATGCATTATTTAAGTTTGTAGCTTCCTTCTGTTCTCCCTTTTATTTATCCAGTTGAAAGCCACGATTGTTTGTACAAATTAAATAACCAAAAAGATGGGACATTTTTGTCACCAATAAGGGGAAAAAATCGCCATTTTGGCAATTGGTCATGAGGATCGAGGTAACTAACGTTAATTGGCAAATTTGGCTTTTTTTGTGCTTGAGATATTAGGGTTCGGCGACATAAAATAATCAACATAACCAATGAGAAAATGCTAAGACAAAGAGAGAATTTGGTGATTCCACTTAAAAAATGTCGACTTAATAGGGTTGGCGAGGTAACCAAGGTCAAGATAAGTGGGTTCGACTGTAGTTCAAATTTTTAATGGTGCTTATCAGTTCTTTTCTTATTTTACATGCATCTACATCTGTGAGCCTAAAGCATTAAGATGTATGAATGGGATTTCTTGAAAAATTTTCCGGTTTTAAAAAGATCTTACTTTAAATTTAGAAATGATGAATCCCATAAATTGACAAAATAAAAACTGTTGAAAGAAAAAAGGTTTTCTAGTTCTATTGTTATTTCTGTTATGGTTTTTTTCATCAGTTTAAATTACCAGAGTTCCGAGATGAAATTATGCCATTTATTAATGTTTATGGAATTTTGGGTTGAGCATTTGTCCTTGTTGTACATATTAATGTCAAACATTTAACTGAAGTACCAACATGTCAGTTATCCAGAGCATTCAGTTTTCGAAATCACATTTGTTGCCATGATCCTGTTGCTATGATCTAGGTACATATACTTGTGATCTGTAAGATGGCAAATGTGGATTTAGATATACAACAGTTAGAGTCAACACTGCTTGTGTTAGCTTCATTTCAGATGGAACATCTTTTTTTCAAAGCTTGTTGGTTAACTTGACTGGATCTCAAATTGACAAACTTGTATTTCTTAATTTAAGTTTGGACAAATTTATTGTCTTTATCCTGATTATAACTGATGTAAGAAATCATTTTGTTAATATATTTTGAAATAAAGATGTTAAATTCAATTTTAAAGTTCTATTTCAGACCACTTCCCAGCTATAAATAATAAGGCATACAGAACCAGGCATAATTTAGTAGAATAGATCAGTATATGGTGACCTTGTGTATCACATTTTTCAACAGGAATACAGAGCACTTGTAGATTAACATTTCAAGGCATAGGAGTGACTGCCCATGCTAATGAGTGAAAACAATTTTGACCTGACAGCACTTCTTGAATTCTACAAAAGCATTATTCCACATGTTGGGAGCTACCTACAGGGTTTGATACTAAAGCAGGCCTGCTGGCTCGAGGCCACCTGATTTTTATAAGAACAACCACTTTCCTAAAGCTGGCTGGTCTGTGGGGCCTGCAATCTTAGAGGTGTCATTGATACTTAGAATTTTATGCATTAGATAGTTTTGTTACCATAGAAACAAAACTATCAGAAGTATATAAATTTAGGGTGCTAGACTCGGGGAGGGGGTAGAGAGGGACTGGTGGGATACATGCCATTAAGTACACAGCAGCAACAACCTTGGAACTAATTTTATCTAAATTTGTAACATGATCAAAAACTTGTAACATATAGCATAACAATGTTTTCATGACACCATTTGATATCAAAGTTGACAGACAGAGAATCTAACATGACAATACTTAATTTAAAATAGGTCAGCATGTAATCTGAGATCCAGGTTATGTCAGTATATTATACAAGGGCAGATAATCTGAGACCCATATTATCTGCCAGTAGATGATACATGTGCATGTACTTGCTAAAACCATTTATAAACTTTTGATGATGTTTCTTTTGTTTCTACAGTTACAGGTGTACAGTAGGTCCATCGATCCTTTTCTCCTCAATGATGCAAACCTCAATGCAAGCACTCTTAAGCAACAGGTGACAGTGGCAGTTGAAACAGAGGTTTGTGTCCATTTTTTGTATGCCCTACTGCTGGCAGTCATTAAATCTTGATTTATTTGTCCGTCTGTTTTGCTTGGGAAGATTCCAAGCATGACTTGTTTGGTCTGCTGTAGCAAATTAGCAGAACTATAATGCTTTCATCATCAGATATGTTGAAGCCAGATAAGTAACAATAACAAAGTTATAAAAACTGACACTGGGTAACAAGGTGTGATAATCACATGTCATTCATAATTGGTAAATAACAATGATGCCAAATAACAAAGGTGTGATTATCACACCTCATTCATAATCACTTCTTTGCAATCCTTTGTTGCTGGTTGAATGCAATTAAAGCATGAAAAGAAATTGTGTTTTTGACTGAATAATTCAAAAATTTTTGTTCTGTTGATCTGTACCTGTATGATGATTATTGAATTCTGCGACTGATGAAGCAAGGGGTCATCTTTTGTTTAATGTCCGAAGATACCTCTTGAACAAGGAATAAAAAAATTGAGTGAAATAACTTTTGTCTGCAATCAGTATGCTTTATCATGCGTCACATGTTGATTCAGTACCAGCCACTGTGCCCACAGACTGCAAGGTTCTAGTTAGCATAGATTGTACCTACTAGATCAGATTTGGTTTTGGTTTTGTGGGGTTTAATACAATTTTTCAGCACATGATAGACTATACATGGCAGCTAGTATATTTGATGGAAAAAAACCTAGGAAGACCAACTGATTCACAGGAAACTACTAGCAAGCTTTCTCACGTATCAAGGCTGGTGGAAGCAAGACTTAAATCCACACCAACATGGGTAAGATTTGTGTAATCTGTAAAGGCAAGTGCCATAGACAGCTATGCCACTCATCTGCATGCACAGTGGGACCTGATTTTCTTCTCAAGCATTTGCCTGTATATGAAAAACCTAAGAGAGCAAATAAAAAAATTTTCATGCAAGTCAATAAAAGACCAGTTTATTAGTCATTTAGTTATTGAACAAAAACCTTTTCACATAAAAGTGATTTTTATGATTCACCAGCTGTACATGTACATATCAGTTTCATTGGATGGTAAAATTTGCAGGTTAATCATTTTTTTGTTTTCATGATGACATGGACGGTGTTTAAAAATTATATTACCATATTCAAACATTAATCTTACCAGTATGAATTGTTTAAAAAAATGAATGTCCGACATTATCATCGTAGACAAGCACAAATAAAACATTGCAAATGATGACTATGGATATAATGTTGCTTGGTTTTAATGTTCTAAAAATACCAGTCCTCTGTGAAACACTACAAACAATCTTTACTATTTATAGGATTTTTTTCACTTGTTAAAATGTTGAACCTTTTTGGAATTTTAATTCTTTGGGTTGCAGTGAGTGATTATGTCCTGTCGAACCATCATACTGTGTGCATGTGTGCTCTGTATATGATTGAATCATGAAACCTTATGCTTGTGTGCTCTGTTTATAATTGAATCATGAAACCTTATGCTTGTGTGCTCTGTATATGATTTAATCATGAAACCTTGTGCTTGTGTGCTATTTGTGATAGAACCATCAAACCCTGTGCTTGTGTGCTTTGTTTATGATTGAATCATGAAACCTTATGCTTGTGTGCTCTGTTTGTGATAGAACCATCAAATCCTGTGCTTGTGTGCTTTGTTTATGATAGAACCATCAAACTCTGTGATTGTGTGATCTGTTTGTGATAGTACCATCAAACCCTGTGCTTGTGTGATTTAATTATGATAGAACCATAAAACCCTGTGATTGTGTGATCTGTTTATTAGAGAACCATCAAACTGTGATTTTGTGCTCTGTTTATGATAGAATCATGGATCCTTGTGCTTGTGTGTTCTGTTTATGATAGAACCATCAAACCCTGTGCTGGGGCCCCGAGTGGCCAAGTGGTCTAAATCGATGTCCGTTATGGATCACTGCCATCTCACCTCTGTCTGCGTGGGTTCGAGTCTAGGATTCCATGAATGTGGATATGTGAGAAAGCTTGCCAGTAGCTTCTCATGGGTCGGTGGTTCTTTCCAGTGATTTTCCGGTTTCTTCCTCCACCATTAATACTGGCAACCATGAATAGCCTATCGTGTGCTGAAAAATGGCGTTAAGCCCAACAACAACAACAACAACAACAAACCCTGTGCTTGTGTGTGTTTATGATAGAACCATGAAACCCTGTGCTTGCGTGTTTTGTTTCTGATGGAAACATCAAACCCTGTGCTTGTGTGCTCAATTTGTGACAAAACCATCAAACCCAGTGCTTGTGTGCTCTGTTTATGATAGAACCATCAAACCTTGTGCTTGTGTGTTCTGTTTATGATAGAACCTTCAAACCCTGTGCTTGTGAGCTTTGTTTATGATAGAACCATGAAACCCTGTGCTTGTGTGCTCAATTTGTGACAAAACCATCAAACCCTTTGCTTGTGTGCTCTGTGAGAAAACCATCAAACCCAGTGCTTATATGTCTCTCTATTAGTATCACATCTTTATGTCAAAGGAAGATCACTAACCTGTATTTTGTATTTATCTCATGATGGCTAGGTTTTTCTAACACCCTGTATTCATGGTTATCCCTAGATCCCTCAAAGTTGGTGGTGGATGCATGTAGATGAGCACTACTTATCGTAAAATTTTGTCACTGACCTGTATTTCATGCTTGATTGTCTTTGTTTAAATTGTGTTTATTTCTCAAGCTCTGTTAATGCTAGCACCATCAAACTAAATGATTGTATACCATATCTTTACCACAAAAAGCATGACACTGTGACCAGTATTTAAAATTTTAGGTAAGTTTTATCACCAATGCATCTTACATCCTTACTACAAAAGAATGTCACTCTGATATGCATTTTACATTTTAATACAATAAGTTAAGTTTTAGTGTTTATCTTTGCCAAAGTCAAAAGATTTTGTTAGCACCTTCAATACATACTCTTTGACCAAAATTGATGAAATTGGATGACATATCTTGAAGAGTAACCCTCATCAAACAAGTTTGTCACTGTGACTTGTAATTCACACTTCACTGTCTTGGTTTCAGTCTCAAACATTGTTTATGCCAGAATCATCAAATTTTGTGACTATATGAATTCTACTGGTACCACACCGTTATATAAAAATTCTTTATTAACAGTGCTTGAGAAATGAATATCAATCAAAAAATTTAAACCAAGTCAATGAAGCATATAATATATTTTTATGCCTTTATGTTCATTTATCATTTTGCCTTATGATTATTTCACTGATTTGCTGCCTGAATGATTTATGAAATGACTGCTGAGTTGGCAGGTTTACTGTTCACAGAGTTTACATAGATATAGTTTGAAAGAAACTAAAATTTGTATTGGGTTGTTAATATCCACACATAGTCAACAATGTCCATCAATTAGTGTGTCCCACTGTCCCTGTGTTCATGTAAGAGAAACTGAAATATGTCTCAGGTTCTTAACAACAACTACACTTGGTCAACCATGTCCATCAATCTGTGTCTCAATGTCCATATGTCAATTGCTTTTCCTTGTAACCTGAATTCTGTTTTTGCTGAATGAGAGTGCAGATATTTAGAAGGAAGAAAGACCATGAAGGATTTTGATCCTTGGTGTGTTTGGACTGGGAATGAAAGGGTGATGGTATATGTAAGTTTGTAATCTAATTCTGTTGGCACAGATTTCCAGAAGACGATCATATTTCATGAAGAGGAATATTTGAAATTAACTATTTCAGATTCTGGATGCATCAATTGGTCAAGAAATCTAAGGTTATTTGATTGGTAATATAAAGGTCAGATATTTTGCATGCTTGTAGTATTGTTATTCAGTCTATTTTTTTTTGTTTTTTCCTTCTGCAGATTCATAATCTGGCAGTTGACTATGAACTTCAAGAAGAAGACTACTACCAGCTACAATTGGACCAGTGGACCAAGTTCTATTCCTGCTGTATACAGTACCATGAGGTCAGCCTAAACTGTCATATTTATTTCAAAACATTTTGTATTCATTTTGAAAATGAATACTTCAAACCAAATTAGTTCACAAATTTTAACATTTTGAGCTATCATTTTTTGTTTATGAACTGAGTTAAGTTTTTCTGTGTGCCAGCTTGGTGGAAATTTAGAAATCATGGTACTTATCTACACATTCATCTATCTACATTCTGTATTAACCTTAAAGTTTTATATGTGGGATCCAGACCTGCCAACTCTTACAAATTTGCTGTAAGTCTTACAAAAATAACACTAAAATTACGAACTTATGGAATGATAGCAAAAAGTGCGGAAATAAGATCATTTATTTGTTCCTGATATTTTTTGTACTGGTTCATTTCGGATTTTGAGTTTCACTTTTTGTTTTGTCATCTGGTCATCTGAAAATGTCTTCCAAATGAAAATGCATCAAAGGTGGAAAGGACAACCAGCCTCCTGAAAAGCTGAACCAGTTTTTGCAAAAGTATAAACACTTGATCATGCTTAGGAAAAAGGTGACCATTACATTTATTGTACGTTATGTCGTGTTGACTTCAATATTTCCCACTCTAGACAAGGTGACTGTCACCGCCACATGAATTCCAAAAGACATACAAAATATGTGGTAATGAAATCAAGTTGTAAGTTGCTAGGATTTGGATCTGTAGTGCCAGAATTGAATTGGAGGTCATTATGACCGAAGTATATTTTACAAATGTTTTGGTTGAATATAATGTTGCAATTGCTGCATCTCAATCAACATGCCTCTAAACTGTTCAAGTGCATGTTTCCCAAATCGCTAGCAGCAATAGTTACCAGTGTGGTAGAACAAAAACTACTGCTATTGTATTACAGCAGTGCAAGTTAGTACAGGAGGGTATTGTTAACAATATTTCATCCCAACCTTTTTGTATAGCAACTGATAGTTGCAGTGATTCTGAGAAGCTGTACCCAGTTGTTGTTAGATATTTTGATAACACATATGGGGTTGTAACTGAAGCATTTTTAAATGCAAATTGAAATAATTGTGTTGCCTTTGAATCAGATAATGATTCAATGATGACAGGTTGCAATAGAGGTGTATATGGACATATAACTATGGTGAATCCCTCAGTGTATCTGAGTGGATGTTCATGCCTTTTGATACATTTAGCAGCTAAAAATTGGGCTGATATGTTGCCTATTAGTTTTGATGACCTTTTAGTGGACATGTATTATTTGGATAAAAGTATGAATAGACAAATGGAACTGAAAATTCTTTAGACTCTTTTTTGGAAAAAACTGAAAAATATTGAAGCTTTCTGTAACAAAATGGTTTGATTTTGGTGAAAGTATAAAGAGACTGTTGGAACAGTGGGAACCCTTATAAATACATTTTGGTAATGAAGCCAAGAAGCAAGAGGTAAAAGGCAAAAGAGCTAAAGCCAAAAGTAGTTTGTCAAGAGAAGGTGTATAGTTCCAAGGATAAAGTTCCACATGTATTCAGTAGTAAAGAAGGAAATAATGACAGTGCATGTACATGGAGTAAAGCTTTGAGCTGTAATAAATTGGGCTTGTACTACCCTCAAGTCTGCCTCAGCAGGAAAGAGAAAATAAAACCCAAGTTAGGGTCCTTGGAGAAAGTTATATCACAGAAATCAGATAAAAAGGTTCCATCTAGATGTCAGACACCATTGGTTTGAAATTACTGGAGAGACGGTTAAAAGAAAATCAGATGCAGAGAGGAAAAGGCTATACAGTCCGGGAGATCTTAGATTTATTGCTTATTTCCTGACCACATAATTCCATTATTTAACAAGTACAACTTAATCATGCAGCAGGAGGAGCCTATGATCCACAGACTTAGAGAAAACATACTTGAATTATTAAAGCAGTTGCTGATCAAATTTGTAAAGGCTAGAGATATTTTACAAGCCAAGGATCTTACTGATATCGTTTTGCATGACTGACCAATGTCAGATAATACACTTACAGTAGGTTCAGAAACAAGAAAATACCTGTTTGCAAGGAAACTTTGAAAGTAGCCTTTGTCAATTCTATAAAGGTTTAAGGGACTATTACACAACTGTGATTACATTGTTAAGAAGTTTCCCTTAAAAAACAAGCTTCTGAAACAAAGTGCAGTTGCAGGTGTGTCAAAAAGGATGATGAGTGATTTTAGCAGTGTGATGTATTTCCCATCAAGATGTTTGTGTATGGAACCCAATGAAACCAACTGGCAAGACAACTTGGAAGCAGAGTTTTTGAATTACCAAGTAAATAAATTGAATTCTGAGATCTTAAACACTAAACGAGTTGACAATCAATAGGATCCTATTAGTAAATTCAAGGATGCCAATGGCCAGTTAAAATACAAATTGTTATCCAGCATCATGAAGAATGTACTTATTGTTCCTCATTCAAATGCAGGTTGGTTGAGGGTGTTCTCATTTGTTGCAAAAAAACACTCAAAATCCAGATCATATATGTCAGTTGATACCTTGGAAGCAATACTGGTCTTGAAAGTGAAGGAGAGGGGATGCCTCAAAATGGAGTTTGACAAGAAGTTTCTTAGAAAATGCAAAAGTACCATTTACCAATCACATCCGTAGCTATATATTGTAAGTTTCAACATGGATATAGGCTGTAATGGTTATTAAAATTTTGCTTGTTGCCAGTACCTAATTTTTTTACAAAATTACTGATAATTGGTACAACTTACTGAAAAATTTTTGACTGACTTAGTGAGAATGTCTCTAGGGTTGGCAGGTATGGGGATCCTCAAGTACATTTTTAAATGGTATATGGATATATCTGTACATGTACCAGTTGACCAAAAGCACAGACTTGGACTCCAGATGCAAGCTGTGGCCACATTTGTTTGTTAAGTAAATGAATATTTGGGACCAGAAAATTATTACAGTGAGGTGGGATTTAGTTGTGGTTTGGCATGTAGAAGTTACTGTTTTTGTTTTGGGTTGGGTTTTTTGTTGTTTTGTTTTGGGGGTTTTTTTCTTTTAGCTCTCCTGGCCTTAAGCTTATGGTATGACCAGACATGATTTTTCTTAGTTTTGAAGTGGAATTCTGCTTTTCTCCAGACTTGAATCAGATTTTTCTTGATATAGTTAGATTTTTATATCTTCGATCCATGTTTTAAAAACAATGGTCTGTTTGATCCCATTCTGCAACGACCCTTGTAAAGTAATTGTTCCATATATTAGTTAGCACATGACTTGTAAAAAGTATTCTGATTGGTCAAAAGTTTAAA
Source organism: Potamilus streckersoni (assembly GCA_016746295.1). Taxonomy (NCBI): domain Eukaryota; kingdom Metazoa; phylum Mollusca; class Bivalvia; order Unionida; family Unionidae; genus Potamilus; species Potamilus streckersoni. The sequence goes on along the minus strand of JAEAOA010000841.1, from coordinate 361,300 downwards.
TTCATCCAGTGAATCTTCATGTAATGAAAACTAATTGCAATGGAAAAAAAGAAACATGCTTGCAAAACATGGTGTCCCGAGTTGTTGAGAGAAACTATGACATGAAAAGTTTAGGTAACAGTTTAAAAAACATATGGAAATGGGAATGGCTGGAGTGAAAAGTTGACAGAAATTTAGTTGGTCAGTTTATAAAAAAACTGAAGGCAAGAGGACTGGCATTTTGTGACCTCTGCAAGTAAGATCTGAATTATGTTAATCACAGTTGGAAGAGTTTGGAACAGCACCGACAAAAGAAGTTACATGCATAAAAATTGAAGCTCAGAAGACATCTGGAAAAAATGCAGTTAATTAGTATAAGAAGAAAGATTTCTTGCATGAGAGAATAGATTTAGCCCTGTGTCAGAATATGCATACTGCATGTCGCCAATACAAGCACTAACTTGAAAGGAAAAGGCTCTCGTTGAGAAGGAAAAGAAATGATTGTACTTTTGAGCCAATAAAGTCAGTGGTGACAAAAATGAAGGCTATAGAAATCTTTGCCAAATCCACAAAAGACTATGCAGTGGAGACAAAGACATGTGAATGTGTGGGATAATTTGTATATAGTTAATGTACTTGGTCTATTTTACAGATTTTTTTATGAAAAGAGAGAAGTATAACATGATTGCAAAAATTGACAAATTATTGTGACTTAATTATGATGTGAACACTCATGCATGAAATAATTTAAGCATCACTAGTATTGGAGAACAAATTCATGTGCCAATAAATATTGTGAAATTATTGAAGTCAAGTTGAACATTTTTGGTAAGTGTATTAGTTTTTCAAATGATTATTTTGTTTTATGTTATGTTCATAAGTTGCACTAGGATCATTTTTTTATGAAGTCAAATGCGTTTTTGGCCTTGGGCCTTTCACTCTGGGCCCCTAGATCAGGAGCGCTGCCCCTCAAGACCAAAATCATGTCTGACCAAGTGTTGTGCATCTGTCATACATCCATTAGCAGTTGGTATTTCTTGTCAAAATCCTCTTTATAGATTTCAACAAATATTCAGAAGAGCAGGCAAAATGGTCTTTAAAAATGTTAATAAATGATGCAGGTCCACCATCAACTATAGCCATTATTAATAAAATTAAAAGAAAACTAACTGGCTTCTTAAAATCTGCTTAAAAGAATTGGACCAAATTTCGTAACCTGAAGGTTTTTCAGATTGGTAGAAATTATGCTAATCTACCATTAAATATGGCTGCTGCTACTAAAAATAGAAAAACATTGACATAACTTTGTCAATGAAAAATTGCTGAACAGAATTTGACCCACTCTGTCAGGACCATCTTGGCATAGAGGTCATCCATTATTATTAATGTGTTATTAGATAAAATGAAGATACAGAAAATTAGAGAAACCTTGAAACAGTTATTTTCATGACTTTAAAATTTGCTACAGAAAGCATACTACTGGTCAACTGCATACTACTGGTCAACTGCTCTAGTATCTGGCTTTTTAGGAAGATTCTACCTAAGTGACCATTCTCATGACAGCTTAGACCTCTAGCATTTGGCTATTTAGGCCGATTATTTATTTAGAGAATCAGGTAGAGAAATATTATATCATAGGCCTAAGAAGAAAAATACTGTTACCACATGTTAGTGTGTAGAGAAAAGATGAACATTAACAAGTATTGACTTTTAGGGGTTTTCCCCAAGTGGCTGGTTGTATGGACTGTTATTACTTAATCAGATGATGAGCAGTTCTTAAATGAGGATTAGTGTTAAATGAGGATTAGTGTTACCTGAGGATTAGTATTAAATGAGGATTAGTGTAGCCTCTTAACAATTGCAATCACCCAACACTTAAATACAGAATTACATGGAAATAATTCAGGCACCTTGCCTTAAGTACCCTGAGGGACAATTTAGTGATCAGTTTTTGTTGCTGGAAAATATACAAGTTCCATTATAATTTTTAACATGATCTATTGGAAACAAATGGTTTCCTGGGATTAATATTTAGTTGTCTTAGAATCCCAGTTGAGTAATTTTTCTACCCCAGATGTTGATGTGTACAACACCAGTATTCCAAACGGTTAATTTCTCAAATTCATTACACATGAAAATGAACGTCTTTATACTAGTCATGTTATACATCTTATGGTTAGGTGTGAGCTCAACATGCTGACATAAGTCTGCTTCTTGTGTAATAGATAACAATTGTAGGATGAACAAGGGTTAGATAATCAAGTCTTGACTGTTTGTTAGTAATCCATTGTCTTCTCCTTCAGGTGAGTTTCAAGCTGAAGGGTGTGTTTTCTGACAGCTCCACAGGGATGATTGCCCTAATCAGGAAGGTAATATATATTTTTTCAGTTGTCTGTGATCATGCCTTCTGTGCTAAATCGAGACAAAGACATGATTGTAACTTAATATTTTAGTAACTGTACTATCTCAGCAAGATTAAAATTATAGAAATCTGTCTCATTTTTTATAAAAAGTATAAATTATTCAACAGCCAACATTCTACTCCCCCCATATGCAATGGAAAAGCATCAATAGTTTCTTTATTTTAATACCACAGCTATCTAAAGTGCTCTGATTGTTAAATATAATTTGATAAGTACATTCATGATAAAGAACATTAAAACTGACTGATTACAATTTAATTGAAAAGCAGATTTCATGAAAACTCTTCTGAGATTGTAATAACTCTACCTGATGTATGGTATAAGTAATAAAATCAGATATACACACTGCCTGTATCCTTTTTTTCTCAAAGCAAATAATAGTCCCATTTATTAATACATGTTTGCAGGACTAACTGCTACCTAACAACCAGTAAATTAGTCCTGCTTTTGCAAAGCTCCATTTCAATAAAGTGTCTCCAAAGTGCTACTCATTTGATTGCAGATAAACCACTTTGAACGAATTCAATTCGATTAAAGGTAGATGTTTTCAGGTCAGCTGAATCCTGATTTGAATGTACCTCTCCACTGTCTTCCAGTTAATTTAACTGATCAATAACCTGTGTTGAATACCACTCGTGAAGTCATATTTTGTAACAAAACATTTAGTATTGCAATATGTGCATGAATAACACCATCATTCACCAAAACAATAAGGTTTCAGTTTTATACAGCAAGGTCAAGGTCATCCAGCAATAAGGTTTTTCCATGTGGTGATGCTTTCAAGCTTGTCAGGTTTAGTCATTCATGTACTTAATCCCTAATCCTGAGAACTTTATGCTTTGAGAATGTGCATAGAAAATAACTAATTAAGATTACAATAGCCCATTTCATACAGGATTTAACGGAGTTGCTCCGTAATTATCCGAAAACCTCTGAGTCCCTTTATACTCCAGCCAATCAAACACTGGTAAGCATATGTACACCACAAAATGGCGTACATTCTTGTTTAGAAGTATCAGATTAAAACAAATTAAGAAATGCCCACTGCTTGTATCGTCAGAGGTTGCAAAAGTAATACAATCAGGTTCATTATGAAGGACAAAACTATAATTTTCATGTTTCAGGTTATTTCCACCAAAGAGTCTGGTCCCCTGCTTAGAAAGCTCCCTGCGATGCACTCCGCTATACTATACTAGGGAGCATACTAAGCAGGGGACCAGACTATTTGTCTACCATCTATCGATTGGATATTGCAGTCAGTTGACCACCTGCCACGTGATCAAAATTCCGAGCAAATTACGAAGTTCGCCGAAGTCTCCATGAAATGGTCTATAGTGATATTAAATATGTTAGTTCAAACATGTGGTAAAGAAGTCTGCGTTTTATTTCAGATTGCCATATTTACACCAGATGTTATCAATGAGTAACTTAATTTCTCAAGTTCATTACACATGGAAATGAACGTCTTTATACTAGTCATGTTATACATCTTTTTTGTTGTAAGTTATAGGTCCATGAAATTAGGTACCTCCACACATGTATATTTTTTACCCAAACCACAAAATTTTATACCTGCAAAAATAAAGTAATTTACAGTATCTGCTGATGGGATTTTGCTACCGAATTGATGCTGTTGTTGTAGTGCCGGTAATGTACCTGTGATGGGAGGTAACACTGTGAGGAGTATGCTAGAATGTAGAATTGTTTGAAAAATTTCATTGATATTATTCTTATTCACATTTAAATAATCAAACTCCATTGACCAAAGATGATCTTTTAATACATTATATTTGAGGGGCCCCGAGTGGTCTAAAGCGCTGTCCGTTACGGAATACTGCCATCTCACCTCTGTCTGCGTGTGTTCGAGTCTAGGATTCGGCTAATGTAGATATGTGAGAAAGCTTGCCAGTAGCTTCTCGTGGGTCGGTGGTTCTTTCCGGTGATTTCCCGGTTTCTTCCTCCACCAATAATACTGGCCGCCATGAATAGCCTATCGTGTGCTGAAAAATGGCGTTAAGCCCAACAACAACAACAACAACAACAACATTATATTTGATGTAAAATCCAAATGTAGAATTTAAGTTCTGTTTCTGCAGTTGTTTAAATGATAGTGCCCTCTTGCATTGACATCTGCATATATAAAAGCATATACAGCCTCAATGCATTTCAACCATTGTTGCTACCTCAGTTGTAGGCATCCGTTTGGAGAGGATTTCTTTGCACTTACTCACTATGATGTTAGGGGGTCTCAAATTTGTAATGTATATTTATTTCTACATTTTGTTTACATTTTTGCATTTGGCATAGCTTTTTTGCACTCTTTTGTTGGATCAGGAATGATAAAACTTGGTGAGTGAATGTATCTTTAAAAGTACTAAATCACCTTATCACAAAACTGGGTAGCTGTAGCTCATATTTCATGCATAATTGATGATTATGCATCTTTGCTAGCTAATCATTAAGTGGCTAGTGTTAGGACTGGTCAGCCTAGTCGCAGAATATGTGACTGAGTGGGGCATGATGCTACATGTCTGTGGCATGATGCCCCAGTGCTAGACATCACTATAAACTGCAACACTGCAGTCATCGTAGTAATATGGCTGAAAAGTTGTTATAGCTCCATTAAAGATCCAAATCATACACACTTGCAACAAATGGTCCCTGTGATTTTACTAGCTTAGGTAAAGTTTTAGCATATAACTCCTGTCTCCAGTCCAAATGGGTGTTTTGCTCCCTGTATACCTATTGTTATGCCCATAACTCTGGTCCAAATCGGTATTTTGCTCCTTGTATACCTATTGTTATGCCCATAACTCCAGTCCAAATGGGTGTTATGCTCCCTGTATAGCTATTGTTATGCCCATAACTCCTGTCCAAATGGGTGTTATGCTCCCTGTATTACTATTGTTATGCCCATAACTCCAGTCCAAATGGGTGTTTTGCTCCCTGTATACCTATTGTTATGCCCATAACTCCTGTCCAAATGGGTGTTTTGCTCCTTGTATACCTATTGTTATGCCCATAACTCCTGTCCAAATGGGTGTTTTGCTCCTTGTATACCTATTGTTATGCCCATAACTCCTGTCCAAATGGGTGTTTTGCTCCCTGTATACCTATTGTTATGCCCATAACTCCTGTCCAAATGGAAGTTTTGCTCCTTGTATACCTATTGTTATGCCCATAACTCCTGTCCAAATGGGTGTTTTGCTCCCTGTATACCTATTGTTATGCCCATAACTCTGGTCCAAATGGGTGTTTTGCTCCCTGTATACCTATTGTTATGCCCATAACTCCTGTCCAAATGGGTGTTTTGCTCCCTGTATACCTATTGTTATGCCCATAACTCCTGTCCAAATGGGTGTTTTGCTCCTTGTATACCTATTGTTATGCCCATAACTCCTGTCCAAATGGGTGTTTTGCTCCTTGTATACCTATTGTTATGCCCATAACTCCTGTCCAAATGGGTGTTTTGCTCCTTGTATACCTATTGTTATGCCCATAACTCCTGTCCAAATGGGTGTTTTGCTCCTTGTATACCTATTGTTATGCCCATAACTCCAGTCCAAATGGGTGTTTTGCTCCCTGTATACCTATTGTTATGCCCATAACTCCTGTCCAAATGGGTGTTTTGCTCCTTGTATACCTATTGTTATGCCCATAACTCCTGTCCAAATCGGTGTTTTGCTCCCTGTATACCTATTGTTATGCCAAGAGTTTTGAAAATTTGTGACAGGATGCAAGTTGTGGGTTACTGCATCAGGATAACAGTAGTGACTAATATTTCATGCATCACTGATCTTGGTTAAATTTGAAGCTTATGTTAGGAAAATAAAATGTATATGTGTCTTTGTTACCACACTCTTAAAAACAAATGCAAAATGCAATGACCAATATTTCATCTTTTACTGGCTTTGAATAAATTTTTGTTTGGCTCATGACCAATCAAATTTTGGGCATGCCATTTGCATAGCATCCTAGATAGGATCATGACCAATCACATTTTGGGCATGTCATTTGCATAGCATCCTAGATAGGATTTTGACCAATCAAATTTTTGGCATGCCATTTGCATAGCATCCTAGATAGGATCATGACCAATCAAATTTTGGACATATCATTTGCATAGCATCCTAGATAGGATCATGACCAATCAAATTTTGGGCATGTCATTTGCATAGCATCATAGATAGGATCATGACCAATCAAATTTTGGGCATGTCATTTGCATAGCATCCTAGATAGGATCATGACCAATCAAATTTTGGGCATGTCATTTGCATAGCATCCTAGATAGGATCATGACCAATCAAATTTTGGGCATGTCATTTGCATAGCATCCTAGATAGGATCATGACCAATCACATTTTGGGCATGTCATTTGCATAGCATCCTAGATAGGATCATGACCAATCAAATTTTGGGCATGTCATTTGCATAGCATCCTAGATAGGATCATGACCAATCATAAAAGGGCATGCATCATGCTAAGCATCATAACCTAATTACAGAAAGTAGGTTTTGTGACCCATGTTTCAGAATTGCAGCTTTAAGTTCAATGTTTGGTTTGCCTATGAAATCTGATACGTCATGAATTTAAAGTGATTAAGAGTTAGAGGAATTGTCATTTATTTATATTTTTGTTGCTTATTAAATAGTATGCATTTCTCTGGCAGGGTTGCTTAACTTTCCTCAGGCCTTGTGATACTATTGAGCAGCTTTATTATGGAGATGTCAGAAATGTGGATCCTGGAAGCTTTCTTGATCAGCAAATTGAGGGTAAGCATACAGTTTCATTCTTTTAGCAGATATTGTGCTTCAGAACTCGGCTACATTTCTCTTGATTTCACCTTGACACTGGTTGCCATGCATTTTTTTATATATATTAAGCCTTTCAACCCCATGCATGGTATAAGCCACTGATGGCTCCTATCCATTTCACTGTCATTTGCCATTTTCTCAGCCTCACTCCAGTTTGAATCCCCTCTCCTGTATATTTTGTGTTGTACACTGTATTTGATGCAATAAAAATTCTGATTTGATATATTTGCCTTTTTTGTAAGCCAGATATAATTCCAAAGTAATGTTTCCTTAGTTGTCTGCCAGTGCAAAGTGACAAATTCAGCAATGCAGTAGTAGGTAATACATTACTGCAATTAAATTAATTAGGTTTTTTAGATGTAAAACTAATTTCAGTTATGTAATATTTACCTGTACTGAGGACTGTATTCCTTAGGTTGGCAGTGGTGACTTGGGTATCTGACTGAAATCATGTTTTTTTCAACTGCTAATTGGAGTTTGAAAAGTTTAGCTTAAACTGGAAACTTAATATTCTGCAAAAAGTAGGGAGTCCAATAGTAGCTGTTCAATATTACATAATTAAAATTTATTTTGCCCCTCATCCCCACTCCACCCCAAGAAATCAAAGCAAGAAATTAAGATAGATTTTTCTTGCTTGTCTAAGGGCCTTGGTGATGACAGATTTTCATCTTGAAAATGAGTGTTTGGTTGCAAATTAGGCATTATGGCTGGTGATAACAGATTTTCATGATTAAAGGGTTCACATCCCTGTCAATGCATCTTGTATTCTGATAAAATATTAAATAGTATGTGGAAATAATGGAGCTTTTCAAATTTGTAAAACTTGGTTTTCTTGTACTATAGATCCCAGTCTTAATCGTGATTTATCACAAGTATGGAGCATTGTACAGATGATAGCCTTGGAGATTTCCGACGATATGGCTCTGCAGCTGGAACAGGAAGCATTTAGTAACGACAGTCTGAACCCACTATGTGAACAGATAATTGAAAGCATCATCCTAAACACTGAGTAAGCTATACCCAATATTTGCTGTATGAACAAATAACTTAGGGAATCACACTTAATTCTGTGTGGGATACAATGCCTGATGTTCACTGTGTGAACAGATGAATTAGAGTATCACAGTGAATTTAGGTTAAGTGCTGATATATGATGTTCAGTGAACAAATGACTGAGGGAATCATACTTTACACTGTTTAGGTTGCAATAGCCTAATGTTCACTGTGTGAACAAATGATTAGGAAATGGTTGTGTAAGTTAAAAATACATATCATAATTCTGGACAAACAATTGAGAGGTAAATTTGAAACATTGAGTAAGGTCTGTTAGAATACTTTTTCATGACCCAAATGCTGTGACTATCCAATTGACATACTATAATAATTTATCTTTAGATGACTGAATGGTTTCTACTTTATGGTAGCACTTTTGGCTTCACTCTAGTATCTGCAGCATTTTAGATAGCACTTATGTTCACATCATTGCATTTGTTCAGATGGATAGAAGAAAGAAAATGCAGATAGTGAGACATAGGGATCACTTTAATGGTGATAAATGACAGTTGTTGTGCATGGTTGTATGCATATGTTACTGTCCCAATTAGATTTCCAGGTTATTGTAATGGTTATGTTTTATAATTTGTAAATGTTTCTTTATTCAACCATTTTGGTATGTTGAGCAATGTAGTAAAAATATAGTGGTTTTACACAATACAATTTCTGGGGATTTTTTTAATTTTTAATTTTTTACCTCTTCATTAATCAGGTTTGCAGACAATCCTATTCTACAGTCAATGGAATTGGTTCATAGTTTTCCCCAGGCGATAGATGTAGTGTTGGGAGAACTGGACCTTACACATGCACCTGATGAAGAACTCTACATGGATCAAGGTATGATGTACTTATTTCTTTGACTGGCATGGGACCTTTCTTTCTTAGCCTGGAATTCATATGTCTGGTCGGTGCAACAACCATGGGAAAAGCTTACAAAATAATTTCTCCCAATTAATACAAATACAGTGTGACCCCGCTAAAACGCGGTAGTTGGGAGCCATAGAACCTGACTGTGTTATGAACCAAACCGTGTTATTATAAGCAACCATGTATGTTACTAACAAATTTGCAGGGTTATCGGGGGGAGGGATAAAATTGGGTTCAAAAACATGTGCTTCATTGGCACAGCTACAAATGTTAAATCAATGTATACCAAATGAGAAAAACATCTGCAGTGATAACAGATTGCATATATAATATATTACTTTATTCATAGTTTATATATACATGTTTAATCTGTAGCATGAATAGAGCATCAACACCATGTACTCACCCATGAATTTTATCATATACATTGAATCCACAATACAAATATTTCCATCGAAAATATCTGCACACATATTTAAAATATTCAGTAATTTTTTCACAGATCAGAATGCGACTGAATACAACGGGAAAAATTAAATAGCAAATAGTATGTAATGAATGATGAAACCGTGCATACGAAGGTTAAATAACTGTATGTATAAATTTTGCACTTCTAGATTTTCTCATCCGTGATTTGTATTACTTAATTATTATTGTTTGAAGAACTGAAATTTTCAGCTGCTTTCTGACTACTGCAATAAACAAGGGGGTGATATTTGTAGGGAGTGAATGACATTATTCACTGGTCAACTGACTGCATAAAACAACACCGCCAAGCCACGTGCACATGTTGCTTGCGTTTGATGTTTTATAAAATCAATGACCCATAATTTGAACAAGTTTAGCTGGGCAATTGATTTTGATGATGAGCAACATACTTTAATTGATTTATAAATTCAGATGTGAATCTTTTATCAACTGCCACATTGTTTATTGCTTAGTTATGAATACAGCTTCTAGAACATATGTCAGATATTTTTTGAGCAATGATTGTATAGGAAATGCATTGTAGACAAACACAAAGTCGATTTGATGGCTTCATTGCTTATGAACCAGTAATAAGAACATTAACACTTATTGAGCTATCATCTTTCAACAATAAACAAAGACCAAAGTTCTCAAAAGGCCCATAACATGGGTTCAGATACTCATATTTCCGATGGGTTTTTTTGCACAAAACTAAGAAATTTCTTAAATTTAAAATTTTTAGGAGCTACGCCACGATCGTTTTATATTAGAATCCATACATGATTTCCTCCCAATAATGATAATAAACTTTCTACACATTTTTTTTTGCACTTTTAAGAAGAAATGTTGTCTGTGTACGAGAATAATACATGTATGTGATATTTCAGGAGCAATGCCACAAATTAAGCAATATCTTTTACAAAATGATAACAAAACGTTACTTAATTTACTTTTTGTATTTAATATTTTTATGACAAATATAGCGGTAATAAGGTAAATGAAATTTCTGTAGCCATGCCTAGATCGTCTCATATTAGAATCCATACGTGATTTCCTTCCCAAAATGATAATAAACTATCTACGCGTTAGTTTTTGCACTTTTAAGAAGAAATGTTTTCCATGTACGAGAATAATACATGTACATGTATATATTTCGAGAGCCACGCCACAAATATCTTATATTCATATTTATATAAGATATCTCTTTTCCAAAATGATAAAACATTACTTAATTTACTTTTCATACTTTTTTTTTTGCAAGAAAGATACCGGTAATAAGGTAAATTAAATTTCGGGAGCTATGTCACGATCGTTTTATATTAGAATCTATACATGATTTCCTCCCCAAACTAATAATAAACTTTCTACACATTATTCTTTGTACTTTTAAGAAAAAATGTTTTCCGTATACAAGAATAATATATGTACATGTATATATTATGGGAGCCACGCCACAAACGTCTTTTATTCAAATTTATAAGCAATCTCTTTTCCAAAATGATTACAAAACGTTACCTAATTTACTTGCTGTACTTAATTTTCTTTACGAGAGAAATACTGGTAATAAGGTAAATGAAATTTCGGGAGCCATGCCACGATCGTTTTATATTAGAATCCATACGTGATTTCCTCTCAAAACTGATAATAAACTTTCTACTCGTTATTTTTTGCACTTTTAAGAAGTAAAGTTTTCCGTGTACGAGAATAATACATGTACATGTATATTATATTTGGGGAGCCATGCCACAAACATCTTATATTCAAATTTATAAGCAGTCTATTTTCCAACATGATAATAAAATTTTATGCAATTTACTTTACATACTTAATTTGTTTTTGTTTATGAGAAAAATATTGGTAATAAGGTGAATGAAATTTCAGGAGCCATGCCACGACCGCATTATATCCAAATTCGCATTATAACGGAGTGCGTTATAGCGGGGTCACACTGTATAGTGCTACTGAGAGATAATATGATTACAAAATACTACAACACAATGAAACTTCGAGTTAGGCCTTTTTCTCGGTTTCACTTCAGAACACATTTGAGTTGATATGTAGAGTCCAGAAATACAACATAGTAATCACCAGTGTATGTGTGCTTGTCTGTCTGTTCAACCTATGTTGATCTCAGTATTAAACTTTTATGTAGTTTGCTTCTCAGATATAGCTGGTCACAGTCGTATTACTTGGTATGTGCAAATAGACTTCCTTAATATGAAGGCAGAGGCTGACTTTGTGTTTTTGTTTATTGTTTGTACATGCAAAAATCAAAAATGTTCTCCTGTCTTTGTAATTGTGCTTGATTTGTTAAATTTCCAAATTAGACTTAAATGTAGATAAAGTTATTATGTTTTGATAAAGATATGAACAGAAAAAGAACAAATTTTTATTCTTTACTCTTTTGCAGTTTTCTAAGTATATTGGTTCAAAGATAGCAGGCTTGCTGTTTTGTTTGTGACTATATCAGTCAGCAGACATGAAAGTTTTTATTGCAGTTTCACATAATGATCATGTAATGAAACAGCTAAGAGCTGTTCTAGTAAAATATAGTTGGGACCCAGCGAAGGCTCTTTTAATATGGAATATGCACCTATGGATGCATTTAGAAATTTGTATCATTTTCATGTGAACTCTAGGTAATCTGAGTACCTTAGTATATATTTTTTTAAAAGTGCCTTTCCTGGGTGTCATGTATATTCGAATGGAATAACTGATATTTAAGTTTACATTGCAATTTTACTTAAATATCACCTCAAGAAATGGCTAGCTGACATGAATATTTACATTTCAATTTCTCCCAGTGATTATGTTATGAAACAGCTTGCTGTCAGTCTTGTCTTTCTGAGCACTGATTTTCATGCTTTGCAATACATTTATAGAGACATAAAATGTTACCCTTGGTTAAGTTGTTTTATACCATTTTGTGTTGAGGTCTCAGTGGCTGGGCATTTTTGTCCTTAGGAATACATTTCTAGTTCAAGCTTTTTTTTTTTCTTTGTTTGAACTGTTGATAAAGAGAGGTTATATGGTTTTGTTTGCAGCATCAGATCCCCAAGATACGGCCTACAGTTGCTTGTTTACCAGTGCAACAGGAACAGGTGTGATGTCCTGTAGTTTGCGCCAATTTGCAGAGACACGCTGTAATGTACTAAGGGACCTCATTCTACTACAGATGCTTGTGCTGAGGTTAAAAGAAAGGGTGTGTGAAATTTTAGTTTCAACAAATTCTTGCTTAGTATAAACTTGGCTCAGATTTTGTACACTGATTAAACATAATAGAATCATTGGGCCACAAACATGTTTCTGGTTGTCTGACCATCCCTGTTTCTCATTGCTGACCCTAATAATCTTTTCCTCTCATGGTAAAAAAAATTTTTTAAGAAATAAAATTTGTATTTGAAAACAATTATAAAAAAAATTAAACAATTTCCTGAAGTGGATTTTTTTTACACCCAATATATATATATGTTTATATATATATATATATATATATATATATATATATATATATATATATATATACCTACTCTAGCTTCAAAACCTGTTCAGGATAAAACAATTTTCAATTTTTTTTTGCCTTAGTGTCTCACTCATCAAAGGCAGCATAGCTCTATAGTAATCAAGTCCATTTGTATATCTGCCCATCTGTCTGTATGGCAACAATTTCATTTCTCTAAGTTAACTTTACTGGGAATTGTTGGATTTTAACTAAATTTAGTGTGCATCTTTATATTTGGTGAGACCTTCAGAGAAATTGAATCATGGTTGATACAGTCATACAAAAATATTTGAATTTGATTGAAAAAGGCCTGAATTTTGAAAAAGTTGGTTTTATCCTTAACAAGTTTTTCATTTTGTTGAAAAACTCTTTGAATTTACCATAAAGCAGTGTGTCTCCCAATTATTTTATTAAAAAATATTTAGATGCATGTTTTTGCAACTTTACAAAGCAGCACATGATATTTTGTTGTTGTAGTTGTTGTTGTAGGGTTTGACACCATTTTTCAGCACAAGATAGATTATACATGGTGGCCAGTATGTCTAGTGGATGAAGAACCCAGAAAAAAACAACCGACCCTCGAGAAGCTACTGGCACGTTTTCTCATATATTCACATATGAGGAGTCTGAGACTCGAACCCACGCAGGCAGAGGTGAGATCGCAGTGATCTGTAACAGTGAGTGCATTAGACCACTTAGCCACTTGGGGCCCTACATAATATTTTGTTTCACCTTACTAAAAATTGGTCAAAAAAAAGAAAATAAATTGACTGCCTTACTGGTAGGGTCCTGGTATGCTTGGAAGGTCTGAGTAGGCAGTGTTATTAGAATTTAGATGCATTGTAAATCAAAACTTTAAAAACTCTTTTCGCTTGTGTTCTGAATAATTGCCATGAATTAATTAATAATTACAGATGTTTTTCATTTCAGAATATGCAATTGAGGAAGCTTGAAGTTGACCTACTTCCAATGTCAATAAACCTCTTCAGGGCTTACCTGGTAGTAAAGTGGGCCACACAGGCAGTAGCAGTCCCCACCCAGAGTAGCATTATGTAAGTTAATGAGCTTTTTCCTTATGTACAATCATTGTGGCTTTCCTCTGGTCTTCAAAGGTTGTAGAGTCCCCTCTTAGATTAGCATTATGTAACTAATGTTTCCCCATTTGTTGAACTAGGTTCTCAATAACTTTGTGGCACTCTTCAGGGTCTAGCACCCTATAGCTGTCCCTGCTCACAGTAACATTATGTAAGTATTATGACACCTTTAGGACCTCAAAAGACTAGCTGTCTTTACTAAATACAGCTAAACTCTTTATGGTCTTGAAGGCTGTAGATGTCCTCACTCATAACCATATTGTGTAAATACAATTACCCACTTTTTGGTCGTGAAAAGGCTGTAGATGTTCTCACTCATAACCATATTGTGTAAATACAATTACCCACTTTTTGGTCGTGAAAAGGCTGTAGATGTCCTCACTCATAACCATATTGTGTAAATACAATTACCCACTTTTTGGTCGTGAAAAGGCTGTAGATGTCCTCACTCATAACCATATTGTGTAAATACAATTATCCACTTTTTGTTCTTGAAGGCTGTAGATGTCCTCACTCATAACCATATTATGTAAATACAATTACCCTCTTTATGGTCTTGAAGGCTGTAGATGTCCTCACTCATAACCATATTGTGTAAATACAATTACCCTCTTTATGGTCTTGAAGGCTGTAGATGTCCTCACTGATAACCATATTGTGTAAATACAGCTAAATTCTTTAGGGTCTTGAAGGCTGTAGATGTCCTCACTCATAACCATATTGTGTAAATACAGCTACCCTCTTTAGGGTATCAAAGGCTGTAGATGTCCTCACTCATAACCATATTGTGTAAATACAATTACCCACTTTTTGGTCGTAAAAAGGCTGTAGATGTTCTCACTCGAAACCATATTGTGTAAGTACAATTACCCACTTTTTGGTCGTAAAAAGGCTGTAGATGTCCTCACTCATAACCATATTGTGTAAATACAATTATCCACTTTTTGGTCTTGAAGGCTGTAGATGTCCTCACTCATAACCATATTGTGTAAATACAATTACCCACTTTTTGGTCTTGAAGGCTGTAGATGTCCTCACTCATAACCATATTGTGTAAATACAATTACCCACTTTTTGGTCGTAAAAAGGCTGCTGCTCTACTTGCTTGAATTTGAGGTCATTAAAAAAATACTGGAAATGTACTTTAAAGTCAGTTTTTAAAAAATTTGGAGAAATGTGTGAAAATAATCAGAAGTTCTTTAACCCTTTCATCACGGCAGACTGCATATGCGGTCAGGGGAAGCAAATCCGTCAACACTATGGACTGAGTTTTCGGTCTAGGGCAGTGTTCTTTTTTAACATTATAGTACCCGACTAAATATCTTTCGGGGTACCTCTAATAACTTCCATCTGGTAATGTAGATGTTATATTTGGATTATCTCATGAGTTTAGCTTGTATACAACTAGAAATAACGAACAAAGTAGGAACTTTTAACGTGTTTTCCGAATGCTGAAATTTGTATCCAAAATGGCGGCGTTTGAAGGAATTTTAGAGGAGAGTTTTCGGAGGATTTAAATAATTTTGACCTGATAAATTTGTTTGACAATGAGAGAAGACGTATGGAGAGACAATGGAATGCACTTGTGGGTGACAGTGATGACGATGAATATGACTTTAAAGGTTTTGAACCAGAGGAATTGTACGCTCTACGTGGGGGGTTTTTTGGATGAAGCCCAAAAACCAAAGAGATTTGTTTCAGTTTTCTGACAGAGTTGGGCACACCCAAGAGTTATATGGCTCCAGAAAAGCTTTGGATTATTTTCAAATATTCTAATAAGATGAAGTTTTTGGAAAAATTGTCCGTTTAACGAACTTCAATGCGACGATCAAACGTGGCAGAGGCAATAAAGGTCACTTAGGTGTGTGGACAGATCTCACCTTGGAGATCATTTTGGTTCATTTTATAGAATTTTATATATTATGGACACCATGAAAGAAAGACTTGTGTTGCTACTGTGATTATTCACTAGTACATCTAGGGTCAATTGAACAAGTTTTGAGAACATTCTAAGTTTTCTAAGAGGTAATAAAATAATTGTATTTTACCTCTTGTTACCTGTCTGTACCTGCATTTTAACAGTTGTAATAGATATGCACATTTTATTGAATTAGTCATAAAATTTGATTTTTAACCTTGATTTTGACACCTAATGCAGCCAGATATCTTTAACATTGGCAAAGTTATGTTGTTTCAAAGTCCACAAGTCATTTTGCTTTACAACTCCAAAGTTACTTAGTGTTGAGGACTCCATGCCTACAAAGTTACTTAGTGATGAAAGGGTTAAAGTGCTTGAATATCTAGACAATTACATGGTTATTGAAAAACATTAATTTACTGATGTAAATGTAAAGGAAAAAAAAAAGATCAAAGTTAGAAACCTGATCTTTATAAAATTTTATTATCATGTTGGGTTGCTTACATATCCAGTACGACTTCCATTTGGGTTGCTTAACTATTCAGTAATAATTACAGTTGGGTTACTTACATAAAGAATTCCAGTAGGGTTGCTTACATAGTAAGTAAGACTTCAAGTTTGATTGCTTACATATTAAGTAAGACTTCCATTTGGGTTGCTTACATATTCATTTAAACTTCCAATAGGATTGTTTACATATTCAGCAAAACTTCCATTATGTTGCTTACATATACAGTAAGACTTCCATTTTGGTTGCTTACATATTCAATAAGACTTCCATTTGGGTTGCTTACATATTCAGTAAAACTTCCATTTGGGTTGCTTACATATTCAGTAAGACTTCCAATAGGGTTGTTTACATTTTCAGTGAAACTTCCAGTAGGTTTGCTTACATATTCAATAAGACTTCATTTGGGTTGCTTACATATTCAGTAAGACTTCCATTTGGGTTGCTTACATATTCAGTAAGACTTCCAATAAGGTTGTTTACATTTTTAGTGAAACTTCCAGTAGGTTTACATATTCAGTAAGACTTCCAATAGGGTTGTTTACATTTTCAGTGAAACTTCCAGTAGGTTTTCTTACATATTTAGTCAGACTTCCATTTTGGGTTGCTTACATATTTAATAAGACTTCCATTTGGGTTGCTTATGTATTCAGTAAGACTTCTAATAGGGTTGCATTACATGTTCAGTAAGACACTTCCATTTGGGTTGCTTATGTATTCAGTAAGACTTCTAATAGGGTTGCATTACATGTTCAGTAAGACTTCCATTTGGGTTGCTTATATATTCAATAAGACTTTATTTAGGTTGCTTTCATATTCAGTACGACTTCCATTTGGGTTGCTTACATATTCAGTACTACTTCCAGTAGGGTTGCTTACATATTCAGTATGACTTCCAGTAGGGTTGCTTACATATTCAGTAAAACTTTTATAAGGTTGCTTACATATTCAGTAAGACTTTTATAGGGTTGTTTACATATTCAGTACGACTTCCAGTTGGGTTGCTGGGTTGCTTACATGCTCTGGTGGCCTATTGGTTAGAGCATCTGCGTCGATTGCGGGATGTCATGGGTTTGAACCCTGGATGAGTCATACCAAAGACTTATAAAATTAGTACTAACTGCTGCCTTGCTTGGCACTCAGCAT
Organism: Potamilus streckersoni; assembly: GCA_016746295.1. Lineage (NCBI taxonomy): Eukaryota > Metazoa > Mollusca > Bivalvia > Unionida > Unionidae > Potamilus > Potamilus streckersoni. Next base: position 343,524 of record JAEAOA010000841.1, on the reverse strand, counting down.
AAAGAAGTGAGTGCTAAGTCTGGTCGGCCCTGTGTCAGGATAATGTGATTGAGTGATACATCAAGCTACATATTTTTGACATGAAGCCCCAGTGCTAGACATCAGTATAAACTGCCACACTGCAGACATCTTAGCTAATTGATTAAAAATTTTAAAGCTACATTAAAAACATCACACTCACACACACATATACAATAAGACTTCCAATCGGGTAGCTTGCATATTCAGTAAGACTTCCAAATGCGGTATGTGCCCGTTAGTGCTTAACATCATTGGGATTGTAACCATCCTTTTTTGTAAGACAAATTGAAGCAGTATTCATTGGGCCGTTAAGAGTGATAGATTATCACCAGTCAAGACCTCAGCAATGGGAAGCATATTTTCAAGCAAGATTTCCATCATGTATTTTGGTATATGTATATGGATTCAGTGATAAAGTGATGTGTCTTGAGTGTATATGGGTACATATATATGGGTTCAGCCAAGTGATAAAGTGATGTGTCTTGAGTGTATATGGGTACATATATATGGGTTCAGCCAAGTGATAAAGTGATGTGTCTGAGTGTATATGGGTATATGTATATGGGTTCAGGCAAGTGATAAAAGATGTGTCTTGAGTATATATGGGTATGTATATATGGGTTTAGCCAAGTGATAAAGTGCTGTGTTGTGAGTGTATAATGGTACAGCCAAGTGATAAATAAAGTGTTGTGTGTATATGGGTACAGCCAAGTGATAAATAAAGTGTTGTGTCTTGAGTGAATATGGGTACAGCCAAGTGATAAATACTGTTGTGTCTTGAGTGAATATGGGTACTGCCAAGTTATAAATAAAGTGTTGTGTCTTAAGTGTATATGGGTACAGCCAAGTGATAAATACTGTTGTGTCTTGAGTGAATATGGGTACAGCCAAGTGATAAAAAAAGTGTTGTGTCTTGAGTGTATATGGGTACAGCCAAGTAATAAATAAAGTGCTGTGTTTTGTGTTTGTCAAAAGACTCTTCATCTACAATAGCTGGAGTTAATTTAGCTCTGTAGGTCCCTAAATTTTACTGATAATGGGGACAGCAGAGTGGCTTGCATGTCAGACAGAAAAGTCTCAAAATAGTATGTTTCTGGCCCTATTGAACCTAAATTTTCACAAAATAGGTAGAAAATTGGCCTTTGTTCTTAAGTACCCACCAATGTTAAATTGAAACTTACAGAGAATGGTAACCTCAGCTAGATGATTTCTCTGAAGTTCCATTGCAAGAGTGAAAGAATACAAGAATGAAATATTAACAGTAGGAATTTTTACTTATACTTGAAAAACTTGAATGAAATATTGACAGTAGGAATTTTTACTTATACTTGAAAAACTTGAATGAAATATTGACTAGGAATTTTTACTTATACTTGAAAAACTTGAGGTCTCTTAAACTGACACTGTTGCCTTCCAAACTGATGTTTTCTTGGGTGCAGATTTGTGCAATTCACACATCATGCTTGTTATCTTTAATAGGATAGTGGTGTGGTGATATAGTAGTATGTTCATTATTCTAAAACAGGTTGTGTGGGAAAAAATGTATTTAAGATATTTCAGTTTTTTAGCACAAGATTTAACTTATAGCAACTTAGAAAAATGATTGAGATGCCCAATTATCTATTGCTTAAAAGCCAGAAAAAAGTAAGCAGTTGTCTTTTACACGTCTACATGAAACATCCATACTTTCCTGATATTCAAGTTTTGCCCATATACATTTGTAACATTTGTTTTGAGTTTGATAGTTGGTTCCAATGAAGTATTTTAAAATTTATTTTTAATTATTTTAATTTCAGGGAGCTGAATTTAAGGCATTTATCATCTCTAGAGTTGTCCGAAAGTAGTGCCAAAGAGGTGTCCAAAATAGGTAGGTTGATATTTCACTCCAAGTGCAATATAGTTTCCTTTATGGTATACACTTGGACCCAAAACAAAAACTAAACCATTATTTGGCTTAGTTCACAAAGAAAAATTATTTTCAGATTGGTGCAAGCCTTCAGAATGGTCTAATTGAATTGGATAAAATAACTGGATGTCTAGAATATGGAACAAACTATAGTGTAATGCCATTCCAATATTGTCGTGATCAGTCACCAACTTAATCCATACAACTTTGGTTCATAGTTCATTTTTAAAGTAACTAGATAAAATATTTCCATGTTTGGCGTGAGTGTAAGCCTTCAACTTCAGTAGACCAAACTGGTACCCCAACCCACCCCAACAAACACTTGGTTATTAATTTGTTTTTGTACAAGTGAAAATAAAAGCACATGGTATTTCTTTGAATATAGTTTTGAATTGCTGTGCCATAATTACAAATTCTGCAATGCAAACAGAATGAAAGTGAATTGATAGGAGTAACATCTATGAAACAGAAAGAGGAGTGCTTTCATTTGTATTGTTTATCTTGAGTCAAGTATCAAAACCTTGCAATCCATCAAAGTGATAATAATATGGTGCTATGGATATATTTTTGTCTTACCTGTAACTTGGTAAATTGTCAGGTCAACATCAATATATGTAGCTAAAAATATCCTTCATGTTACACTATATATTCATAATGATGGGCAGCATGAGGGTCATTTGCCATTTTGAAAATCCTAGCTTGTCAGTCCTACAGCATAATGGTCATGGTGACCATGTGGAAAATATCATTAAGACTGTCATGTTGACATGCAGTTTTCAACATGCACTGTATATAGCTGGATCTAAATGAAACTGATGCTAATATAACTTCCCCATATTTGCTAATTTTTAAAAAAATGTTACTTCTCAAGAATGGATGATCTTATTGATGTTTTGTATTGCAGTAATATAGTTGTTTCCACATTACCATTATGCCGATAAAATCTCCAAAATGGCTGTCTTAATGACCAGCCTGAAAATCTTGTTTTTCTGGGAGGATGGTGATATCTATATTGGATATTGACTAAGACATACTAGTATTCTGTAGCTAGTTCAGTTGAAAATAATGTTTGTCTGACTTGGCACCATAGCCATCTTGAAAATCTTACCACTACCCCTTTGGGGGGGCCCTGAGTGGCCTAGTGGTCTAAAGTGATGTCCGTTATGGATCACTGCCATCTCACCTCTGTCTTCGTGGGTTCAAGTCTAGGATTCGATGAATGTGGATTTGTGAGAAAGCTTGCCAGTAGTTCTTTCCAGTGATTTCCCGGTTTCTTCCTCCACCATTAATACTGGTCGTCATGTATAGCCTATCGTGTGCTGAAAAATGGCATTAAGCCCCACAACGACAACAACAACAACAACCTCTACCCCTTTGTGTGAATGGTGCATTAATATAGGGATTTCATTCAAACCCTTTACAAAAAATACTTATTTCATTCTGAATGAAAATAGTGCATCTTTAATCACTAACATATCCACACTTTTGTGAAGAGGTTTGTAAACTAGACCTAATTGACTTTGGAGCCTAGCCATTTGTACCACACTCATTGTGTGAAAGCAGTGAAATGGAGATACACAGCAAATTTGGACTCAACTTTGTCTTTAGTTGTTTAGTTGCATTTTCATGAACAAGCTGTTAATCAGCACTCAATCCTGCTATTAAGGTAAGCCATTTTGACATGGGTGTTTAGCCCTACAGCCTTGTAAGGATGATAACTTAGGTACATATGAATGGAGTTTTGTAATTCAGCTGCTCTGTAGATAATCTGAAGAATAACTTGAATGACATTACTTGGAACCAAACGAAGCATGAGGCTATATCTTCTTGATGTTTGAAAAAAAATTCTTTGATCACCTGTGATATAAATTTCAGTGTTAAAGGCCCTGATAAAGGATATTGTTTGGCAGATAAATATATCATGGGAACAAGGTTACTGAAACATGAGAAAATAACTTTTTCTTACCAAATTTGATATTTTTTTTCATGAATATCCAAAATGGCTCCAATATTGAAAGTTGAAAATAAAAATCTGATGGATTCCAGGAAAATTCTTCCTGGCCAGTAGAGTGCCTGCCTGTTATGGGGTTCTTGTTGCTTGTTCCTTTCTTTCATTATACATGCCAAGTCTTGCTATGTCACATAAAAAAACGTGACTTTAAAAACTGCCCAATAAAGTCATGATTAAGATTTATAAAAACATGGATTCCTAAATCTTTGACAAATGGAAGAAGGGGCTAAGTATTTTTGAAAGGATATTCTGATTTGGGAAAGCATTTTGAAGCTTATTAATGAGTTCAGGAAGGTCACATGAAAGTAATTAACATTTTTTATTGCAAACTATATCAAATATAATACCGTGCCTGCTGTTGAAAGCATATTTCATTGGAAACTAGTACAGTTAACGAGTGAAATAACAGTACATTATAGTTTAGAACAGTTAAAATTGTTGATCCAGACAAAAGAACAATGTTGAAACTAAATAAAAATAGACAATAAAAACCCTTATTAATACAGTAATAGAGATATCATACATGCCAACCATTACGCTTTTGGCGTAATAATTATGAGTTTTTTTCACTAAATTATGCCTTACAAGTAAACATATTTGGATTACGCTTTTTCGGTATATACTCCAAAAAAAAATTAATAATTTGTTTTCTCATTTTTATTAACATCCCACTAATTGCACAGAACGTATTATAGAAAAGATGGCTTCTGTGTAACTATGACATAAAAGTAAACTTGTCTGTAGACTAGCAGTGAGTTTCTTGTGTGTTCTTTTTATAGCAGCTGCCCTATTTCCAAGAAGACCTGTTTCTATTTATAGCAGCTGTCTAGCTTAGGACAGAACAGACTGGTTTTCTAATTTTTTATCTTTGCTTACATTTTCTTTGTTAAAACTAATGTTAGATACAAAACCATTCTGTAGGAATTTTGCGGTAAAAGTCATCCTATTTATTCTAGTCGATGCATATGTTACAGCAAAAATATTTCTCAAATGACCTCACAGATGGATTATAAAGAAAAGAAATGGGAAAAAAATGACTTGGAGATGAATACATGAATAACACAATACATGGCCATTCTAGGGTAGCTTCACACCCATTGCAAGTTGTGTGGAAAGGATTTTAATATTGGTAATAGTATTTTTAAAAAAGACGCTCATTTTGCTAACTCCAATACTATGGTAACTTCTTTTTTCCAGCAGAACTTAATTGTGGAAAAATTTTTTATAAATGCAGGGGCATTATTCATCAAGGTCTTAATAGAACACTGACTACAACTAGTGGTAGAATACAACTTTGGTCCTTTGTTCAAACAGATGCTTTCTGATGCCAAAATTGAGGAAACATACATGTGTTTTATACATATGCTCATTGGATTTTATTATGTTATATGTGGATTTCGCTTTTTCTGCTCAGATTTCTCCTTTTGTCCACTTGGATTACGCTTTTTCCTTGCCATTGTAGAGGTGGCATGTATGCGATATTGAACAAAAGCAATTAAGAAAAAGAAAGTAAACAAAATCCTTAGACATTGAGTTGAATATAATAGGATATTGTTGTCACAACTTTGATTGAAAGGTCTGAACAGTTTTGTCTCAGTATATCAGTTGATTTTTATTATGGTAATTTTACCATACCTTTTAAACTGCTGTAAATAAGCTGATGCTGGAGCCAAATAATGTTATTTAAATAATTGATTATGACCTGTCATTTGCATAGATTATTTTTTATGCCTGAATGTCCCAGCAGGTCACTTTCCATATTAAAAAAGTGGAATATATAAGAACCCCTTATTTGCTGGCATATTGAGTAATGACAGTGTAGATCTAATCTTTGTAATATGACAGTGTAGACCTAATCTATCTTTGTAAGATGACAGTGTAGATCTAATCTATCTTTGAATGATGACAGTGTACATCTAATCTATCATTGAATGATGACAGTGTAGATCTAATCTTTCTTAGCATGATGACAGTGTAGACCTAATCTATATTTGTATGATGACAGTGTAGACCTAATCTATCTTTGTATGATGACAGTGTAAACCTAATCTATCTTGAATGATGACAGTGTAGACCTAATCTATCTTTTGAATGATGACAGTGTAGACCTAATCTATGTACAATAACACTAGACAATCTATCTTTGTATGATGACATTGTCGACCTAATCTATCTTTGTATGATGACATTGTAGACCTAATCTATCTTTGTATGATGACATTGTAGACCTAATCTATCTTTGTATGATGACATTGTAGACCTAATCTATCCTAGTATGATGACATTGTAGACCTAATCTATCTTTGTATGATGACATTGTAGACCTAATCTATCTTTAAATGATGACAGTGTAGATCTAATCTATCTTTGATATTGTAGACCTAATCTATCCTAGTATGATGACAGTGTAGACCTAATCTATCTTTGTATGATGACAGTGTACACCTAATCTATCTTTATATGATGACATTGTTGACCTAATCTATCGTATGATGACAGTGTAGACCTAATCTATCTTTGTATGATGACAGTGTAGACCTAATCTATCTTTGTATGATAAAAGTGTAGACCTAATCTATCTTTGAATGATATTGTAGACCTAATCTATCTTAGTATGATGACATTGTAGACCTAATCTATCTTTGTTTGATGACAGTGTACACCTAATCTATCTTTATATGATGACATTGTAGACCTAATCTATCCTAGTATAATGACAGTGTAGACCTAATCTATCTTTGTATGATGACAGTGTAGACCTAATCTATCTTGAATGATGACAGTGTAGACCTAATCTAATCTATCATTTGAATGATAACAATGTAGACCTAATCTATGTACAATAGCACTAGACAATCTTTCTTTGTATGTTGACAGTGTAGATCTAATCTATATTTAAATGATGACAGTGTAGAGCTAATCTATTTTTGTATTACTGTGTAGATCTAATCTGTCTTTGTATGATGTTAGTGTAGACCTTATCTGTTTTTGAATAATTAATTACAGTGTAAATCTATCTTTGTATGATAAAAGTATAGACCTATTCTTTGTATGATGACAGTGTAGATCTAATATATGTGCAATAACACTAGACAATCTATCTTTATATGATGACAGTGTAGACCTAATCAATATTTGTATGTTGACAGTGTAGACCTAATCTATCTTTGAATGATGACAGTGTAGACCTAATCTGTCTTTGTATGATGACAGGTTAGATCTAATCTATGTACAATAACACTAGATAATCTATCTTTGTATGATGACAGTGTAGACCTAATCTATCTTTGTATGATAACAGTGTAGACCTAATCTATCTTTGTATGATAACAGCGTAGACCTAATCTATCTTTGTATGATAAATGTGTAGACCTAATCTATTTTTGAATAATTAATTACAGTGTAAATCTAATCTATCTTTGTATGATAAAAGTATAGACCTAATCTTTGTAAGATGACAGTGTAGACCTAATTCTATCTTTGTATGATGACAGTGTAGATCTAATTTATCTTTATATGATGAAAAATTAGACCTAATCTATCTTTGTATGATAAAAGTGTAGACCTAATCTATCTTTGTATGATGACAGTGTAGATCTATTCTATCTTTGTATGATAAAAGTGTAAACCTAATCTATCTTTGAATGATAAAAAGTTAGACCTAATCTATCTTTGTATGGGGCCCCGAGTGGTCTAAAGCGCTGTCCGTTACGGATCGTTGCCATCTCACCTCTGTCTGCGTGTGTTCGAGTCTAGGATTCGGCTAATGTAGATATGTGAGAAAGCTTGCCAGTAGCTTCTCATGGGTCGGTGGTTCTTTCCGGTGATTTCCCGGTTTCTTCCTCCACCATTAATACTGGCCGCCATGAATAGCCTATCGTGTGCTGAAAAATGGCGTTAAGCCCAACAACAACAACTATCTTTGTATGATAAAAGTGTAGACCTAATCTGTCTTTGAATGATAACAGTGTAGACATAATCTATCTTTAAATGATAAAAGTATTATAAACATAATCTATCTTTGAATGATAAAAAATTAGACCTAATCTATCATTGTATGATAAAAAAATTAAACCTAATCTATCTTTGTATGATAAAAGTGTAGACCTAATCTATCTTTGTATGATAAAAGTGTAGATCTAATCTATCTTTGTATGATAAAAGTGTAGATCTAATCTATCTTTGTATGATAAAAGTGTAGACCTAATTCTATCTTTGTATGATGACAGTGTAGACCTAATCTATCTTTGTTTGATAAAAGTGTAGACCTAATTCTATCTTTGTATGATGACAGTGTAGACCTAATCTATCTTTGAATGATAACAGTGTAGATCTAATATATCTTTGTATGATAAAAAATTAGACCTAATCTATCTTTGTATGATGACAGTGTAGATCTATTCTATCTTTGAATGATAAGTGTAGACCTAATCTATCTTTGTATGATAAAAGTGTAGACCTAATCTATTTTTGAATGATAACAGTGTAGACATAATCTATCTTAAAATGATAAAAGTGTAGACCTAATCTATCTTTGAATGATAAAAGTGTAGACCTAATTTTTCTTTGTATGACAGTGTAGACCTAATCTATCTTTGAATGATAACAGTGTAGATCTAATATATCTTTGTATGATAAAAAAATTAGACCTAATCTATCTTTGTATGATGACAGTGTAGATCTAATCTATGTACAATAACACTAGACAATCTATCTTTGAATGATAAAAGTGTACACCTAATCTATCTTTGTATGATAAAAGTGTAGACCTAATCTATCTTTGAATGATAAAAGTGTAGACCTAATCTATCTTTGTATGACAGTTTACACCTAACTTATCTTTGTATGATAAAATTGTAGATCTAATCTATCTTTGAATGATGAAAGTGTAGACCTAATCTATCTTTGTATGATAAAAGTGTAGACCTAATCTATCTTTGTATGACAGTTTACACCTAATCTATCTTTGAATGATAAAAGTGTAGACCTAATCTATCTTTGAATGATGAAAGTGTAGACCTAATCTATCTTTGAATGATGAAAGTGTAGACCTAATCTATCTTTGTATGATAGTGTAGATCTAATCTATCTTTGAATGATGACAGTGTAGACCTAATTTATCTTTGTATGATGACACTGTAGACCTAATCTATCTTTGTATGATGACAGTGTGGACCTAATGTATTTTTGTATGATGACAGTGTAGACCTAATGGTTTTTTGTAGTATTGTTACAATTCATAGCTAGCTGTATGTTAACATAGTTATGGAATTTGAAGAAAATCACATGTTAGGTTTTAAATGCTTGTAATAAGGCAGAGTGTATAATATTATAATGTCTAGCATATTTAGTTTATATTTGCTTGTCCATTCCCATGTCCAGGTTTGTGTGCTATACCTTGAGTTGTACAGGAGCCTTTGTGGCTTAGTGTGCCAGACTCACAGTTGAATATAATAAACCTTCAGCACACTTTCTTCAAAAGACAAGTTCTGCTGAACATGTTTTAACCAAACTATGTTGGGTTGCACTATAATATATAAAGAAGCCTGCTGGCTGGAGATGCAAATACTGAATCACATAAAAATATATCTATTTGCAGTGGGCATTTTTGATTTTAGCTTTTTAAAAACTATTTATAAAGTATATAAAAATCAGAATTAAAAAAATAAGTTCATGTAACACATAATTTGAATGATTGCTTTTGAATTGCAGTTAGTAAATTTTTGACTGTGATCTCCTGTTTGTTGCAGGTTATAAGAGACATATATCTTTGTAAGGTGACTTTGCAATCCGAATAAAACTCCCTTGTATATTTCAGACTCATCCAATACAAGCATGCTAGAGTTGCTCATCCGTGGTGTAGGTGGAGAGCAGGTTCGAGCACAGCTTGCCAACAATACACAACTTGATGATGATCCCAAAAGAGTCTGGACTATCGGTCTTAATGCACTGAATCAGCTTATATCTCGTTTACTGTATCCTTTACTTCTGGTTTCAGGCATGGTATCTCATTTAATATATCTTTACTTCAAGTTTCATGCATGATAAATTTCTGGATGAATTCAGACTTAAGGAATCATTGTTTAGCAGACCTGTGTATCCTTCACTATGTATCATCTATTCATAGTTATTTACATCTTAAAAAACACTCAAATGAAGTGTATAAAATGTGCCAGGAAGCATCTCAGCACAAAGCTTTTTCCAGTATGTTTAAAGGAAGCTAACTTGCAATTAAATATAGCCACAGTTACTAAAAATAAAAAACAAACTTTAAATTCATGATTCAGAACCAGTCAGTACCATTTTACAGTATGTATCCTGACAGAGGGCATTCAAGTTGTACAAATGATTCTGATCCACCATCAAATGTGGCAACTGTTAAATAGAAACATACTGTACCAGTAACTTAGTCTGTTAAAGCAAAAAATATTACCTCATTACATGTATATGCATTAATTTATTAATTACTTATGTCATTAATTACATATCTGTAAATTTTATTTTCCAATTGAAATAAAAAGAACTCTTATGCTTGTCTCAGGAAATACTTCCAAAATTTAAGTGACATCATCAATCCAAATATCCAAACCTTCCAATTTTCCAGATACCAGCCCTACAGATTTTCCATTCAGAGAAATGGAAACAAAACTTAAAGCATTAGAATTCCAGAATTTCTGAATGGTGTGTCCAGATCTTGATTTCACCAACAGAACTCATCCCTGGACTTGAGCATAAAATCTATATACTGTCTTGATTTAGAGATGAGTAGCTTCCAGGTTAATGTCACTACTGCTTAATTACAGACTTTTGCATTTTATTTCCAGATGATAATTGGTTCTAGAATTCTATGAAATTTAGCAGCGCTGTTGATTTAACAGTTAGTAGCTCCAATGTCACACTGCCACTTAAAATAGATTTGACCACTGCATTTCATTTCTGGACAAAATCTTAAGCACTTTACTTTGTACATGATTCTTTCAAGGTCAAGGTCACTGCTGATGAAAATGTGCCTTTCAATTTTGATTCCTAAGTTCTATTCAACTGATTTCATTGAAACTTGGCATATTTAGTGGGGCATTTTTTCTCTGAGAATGGGCCCAGTTGATTTTCTAGTCTCTAGCTTGATGCATCAGGTCAGAGTATTTAAAAATAGATTTTAGCTCTGCATTTCATTTCTGGATAGTAACTTGGGCCCCATGTGGCTGAGTGGTCTAAAGTACTTGCCTTACAGATCACCGACATCTCATCTCTTTCACTGTAGGTTTGAGTTTTGGGCTGGGCCAGTGTGGGTATGTGGAAAAGCTTGTCTGTAACTTTTTATGGGTTGGCGATTCTTTCTTCCTCCACCAGATATACTGGCTGCTGTTTATAGCCTGCCATGTGCTGAAAAATGGCATTAAACCCAGAACAAAATATCTGAAGAGTAAATGCAATTTTCCGTTGCATTTTATTTCTGGACAGTAACTTCATGCCTCTATAGCTGATTTTTGGGAAAGTTGGTAGTGGTTTCAATTGGACAGTGTGGACAGTAACTTCATGCTCTATAACTGATTTTAGGAAAAGTTGGTAGTGTTTTCAATTATATAAATCTCTGCCCCCCTCCTTACAAATCTGCAAGCCTATGAAAATCGCTCAGTTGACTTGCTCTGAGCATAACAAAACCTGTTAAATTCATTAACAAAACTTAATCTTATCATGTAAGCACTTTGCAATTAGATCAGTCACCAAAATCAGTTGCATACAAACTTTTTTTTGCATTCAAGCAGTCTAACTCTTCATTAATTGGAAAATGTTTTACCAGCTGAGACGAGGTTGTACAATGGTGGACATGCACCGTTTGTTATTTGGTAATATTCTCTTTGCTGTTATATGCAGTTTTCAAAATTTGGTGGTAATGTCTGCCATTATGTGCAGTTTTCATTATTTGATGGAAATGTCTTATCATTATGTGCAGTTTTCAATATGTGTTGGTAAAGTCTCTGCCCTTACATCAAATTTTTTATAGATGGTGGTAATTTCTCTGTAATTACATGCAGTTTTCAATATTTGGTGGTAAAGTCTCGACCATTAAATGCAGTTTTCACTAGTCTGTGGTAATGTCTTGCCATTACATGCAGTTTTAAATATTTGGTGGTAATGTCTCTGCCATTACATGCAGTTTTCAATTTTTGCTGGTAATTTCTCTGCCAAGACATGCAATTTTTGATATTCTATGGTAATGTCTCTGCTCTGACATGCTGTTTTAATACCTACAACATAGTGACATTGTCATAACACTGGTTGGTAGCTTGAACGTCAAGGTCACCATTACCAAAATTAGAGTTGGTCTATGCATTTCTGGAGAAGGATGGTACATGCATTCACCTTATGTTGGTGAGGTTTTACTTGGCATACTTTCATTGTAAGGTCTAGTTGGACCAAAATGAAACTGGTGTCCCTAAAGTGGCCAATATGGCTGTCATTGAGGACAAGTTATAAATCTTGTTTTTGCTACTAAAATAGAGAAAGCATTAAACAGTTGTGAATAGAATTAGAGCATTTGACATAAAACAACTTGGCATGAGTCATGAAGGGCTTTCAGTTTTAAACAAGTTGTGCTTATTCTCTATTAGATATGGCAGGGGCCCCATGTGGCTGAGTGGTCTAAAGCGTTACAGATCACTGCCATCTCACCTCTGTCTGCGTGGGTTCGAGTCTAGGATTCGGCAAATGTGGATATGTGAGAAAGCTTGCCAGTAGCTTCTCATGGGTCAGTGGTTTTTCCCGGTTTCTTCCTCCATCATTAATACTGGCCGCCATGAATAGCCTATCGTGTGCTGAAAAATGGCGTTAGGCTCAACATTAACAACAACAACAACTATTAGATATGGCCACCATATCTAGAAATAGAAAAACAACATATGACTATGGAAAAAAACATCTCAGCAGATTTTGACTGTATTTTAAAGAGTCATGGCATAAAGGGATTTCAAATTTTTACAAATGATTCCAAATTGCCAACAAATATGGCAACCATTACTGAAAATGGCAACAACTTCTCAGTGACTACATCTCAATGACTACTCAACACAATATGACCAGGTTTTACAAAATGCGCATTTGCATAAAAAACTTTTCAAATTTTTATAAATATTGCTGATCCACTATCAAATTATGTATTAAAAAATAGAATAACTTTTATAATGTTTGCAAAAACTCAGATTTTTGTTGAATTTGATGGAGAATTCAGCTCAACTGTGTGTCAAATTTATATGGTACTGTTTTGTTCTTAATAATGGCAGCCATTACCAAATGTAGAAAACATTTCCACAACTGTATCGCACAAAAACTTCTAAATAGTATTTGACTGCCATGGACACTGCATTCTGGCACAAATACCTGAGACAAATGATGCTGATTTGCTATTTAAAATAAAGTTACCCTACAATGTTTTTATATACAGTTAACAACATTCAAATAAATTGCATTGGAAAGTAACCTGCTGACCCGTATGTCTAGGCCAACCCTCATATTTTGGTCTGTTAGGCAGGTGTCAGCCAGGTGAGCAGTCTCAGACCCACATGGATCTGTTGTTTGCAAATGATACCAATCCACCATCAGGTATGGCCACTTTTACTAAAACTTGAAAAAGTTTTAAATAATTCACTCTCAAAAATAGCTCTTCATAATTAGATAGGATTTGAAGGACTTTAAATTTTTGGCAATGTGGTCTAATGTGCATGCCTTTAGCTATCACTGCCATCTGACCTCAGCCCACATAGGTTTGAATCTCAGGCATAATGTATGTGGGTATGTGAGAAAGCTTGCAAGTAGGTTCCCATGGGTTGATGGTTCTTACCAGGGCTTCTCTGGTACTTCCTCCACCAGTTATAGTGGCTGCCATGTATAGCTTATCATGTGCTGAAAAAGGACACCAAATCCATAACAAAAGCAATAACAACAAATGATGCTGATTTACCTTTGAATATGGTTGCCATTCAAAAATAGACCATTTATAGGATTTCTTAGAAACTGCACAACAGAGTTTGACAAGTTTGTCAGCATTCTCTCAGAGAATTCTTTTTGTTTTATACAAATGATGCTGATTGCCATCATTAATAAAAAAAATTGAAAACCCATTTAATGATTTTTTTTTTCTTCAAAACTATTCCACACAATTTGACCCAATTTTTTAAAAAGCATCCTGGCTTGAACAGATTAAAAATTTATGCAATGATGCTGATCCACCATCAGATATGATTATTATTACTCTAAATGAAAAGCTTTTAGAAACTTTCAGAACTTGGAACTGAATTTAATCAAATCTGAAAGAGAGTATCTCAGTTCCAGGCCTTGTAGAAAGAATGCAAGCCTTTTAAAAAGAGATTATCTCAGTTCTAAGCCATTTAGAAAGAGATCATCTCAGTTATGGACCTTTTAGAAAAAGTGCATCTCATATCTTGATCTTTTGACAGAAATTTCAATTCTAGGCCTTTTAGAAGAAAAAAAGCATCTCAGTTCTTGGCAATTTAGAAAGAAACAACCATTTACTCTTAGACAAAAGTCAACAGCTTAATTTAAAGAAGACATGCATGGATTAACTCTATAAACAAAGTGTGTAACCCACTCAACTTAAATAGATGACAGCTTGGTGAATGGGATGTAATCACTGTAACATCATTGTAAAGAAAAATAGAAACTAAGTAAGAAAACAATCAACTTATCAATATGCAACGATTTTTGTGAATAGCCACAAAAGGCTACATTTTGTAGTGGACACATTCAGGGATGTGAGTTCATTTACTCGTTCAATACACAGCTGTCTGTAGTAAATCTTAACTCATTTCAAAGGGCAGATATATGTATTAGTATTTGATATGAATAAAATATATGTACAGTATGTATGCTGATGCAATGATATACCACTCGTATAAATTTTTCATTAAAAGGAAATTCCGCAAGCTTTGTTTCCTTTTAATGATACAACGTACATACTATACATATATTCTGTATTTATAGCAACTGATTTTGAAATTGCTTGACCCAGGTAGTTTTTTATGTCATTTTATTCATTTTTATCCTTTACTGATATCAGCTGGCCACTGAGTGAGAGTTTCACATTTGGAGAGTTTCTGATTGGCTGTTGCCAGTATTTACCTCTTCAGGAATACCTGTGCTACTTAAACATGTGGTGTGATTGGATCCCTGCTTCTAGGCAGTTTGCTCTGGGCCTCTGCTACCTCCATTTTGAGTGAGTACTTGTATTTTTATTTAGCAAGGCAGCACAGTCTTGTGTACCTACGTACAGTAAAACTTAGCTTGGAAGTATGAAGAAAAACAGTTTTAATCCGAACATAAGAACAAAAAGAACACAGATCAGTGGGTCTGTGTGACTCGCGTCCATCCCCAACTGCTGTTGTTATACCATAACTTCATTTGCACCATTTGACTTTGTAGCATTTACAGTTTTTGGACAATACCACTGTTACTTCAAGTTGAAATATGCTAGTAACTTGTAGAAATGCTTTTTGTTTTTATTTAACCTTGCTTTAGAAGGAATTTGCCAGCAGTTACTGATAAAACTGAATATGTAGCACACCTAAGCTAACTGACTTTGTTCTAAGTTAATTTATAGATTTATAGATCTTTTCATAAAAAAAAGTCATAACTTAATACAAAAACAAAACAATGATGTTTGAAAACAAGGTTGATACTGGTTTGTGAATATACTGTTTATGACATCATCTTGGAAATAGTTTGGAACTGGTGCCAATATATGGCGTAGGGTGATTGCATTTGAAATCAGATTAAGTGTTGACCAGGCTTGGGAAGACATGAAACATTAGAAAGCTTGGTAAGACATGAAACAGTGGTAGGCATTGAAGACTTGAATCACTATTGGCTTGGGAAGACATGAAACACTTGTAGGCTTGGGAAGACATGAAACACTAGTTCTGATGGAGGACCTGAACCACTAGTAGCTTTGGGATGGCATAAACCACTAGCTTGTAAGCTTGGGAAGACATAAATGAAGAAATGAACTACTTTCTGTTTTAAACAAATATATTTTCTAACATAAACAGTCTTCTATGCATGAACTAAAGCAGATATTTCATGGAATGCCACATACTAGTAAATGTTTCATAGACTGCTACATAGCAGCAGCTAGATTACATTCTGTGTTAACTTTTTTGTTTCAGATTTAGGCTAGCTACTGTACTGTATGGATGCCAGACAAGGTTCTTACAAATAACATTTAAGTTATAAGACATAAATTGTCTTCTTTAGCTGGTAATAAAAATGGCAAAAATATACTTGCAATTTTACATCCTGAATTACCTCAAAATGTACTTTAGTAGTTTGCAAATCCAAATTACATGAGCCATGTCATGGGTTCTCAAGCTTGATTATACATTTCAAAATTGTTCTGCAATTTCAATTTTATTCAAAGTGCAGTTACATCCTCCTTATTGCACTCTAAATAAAATAAACATTAAATTCCAGTGTCTTTTCGATAATTGCAATTGAAAGACTTAATATTTGTCCCACATTATGATCTGAATCATTCAATGACAGAACAGAAACATGCATGCCAATATCAACACACTTCGATACGATTAAAGTGGCCGACACTGCTGGAAACTGATGTACGTTCATATAGATAAATCCAGACCATAATCGCGAAATTGTATCAAATCGACAAAAATACCAAAATGTATTTGTTCCAGATCAAATGTAAAAGTTGTTGTAATGCACATAACAATATTAATCCTGATTTCAATTTTAAGTAGACCAAATGCCATTTTCTTTCGAAACTTATGTCTAGCACGCAACCAACTTTAAATTTGTCTGGGCAGAGTTATGTGCACATTAATAATCTGGTTGTGTAATGATGCATCTGCGCTTGTATATTTAGTTTACAATACAGCATACATTCAGTTACTTTGTTTGTTGCAGTGTATTTTTCTTTATATGTTTAAGCCTTGGGTAGAATAAGAAAATAAGCATATAATAGAAAGCTAATGCATTTGAATGGGAAAATATTAACTGGTTTTGTCGGATGGATATAATGCACTCTCAAGGTCGTGTAGTATAAACATCCGAAAAACGAGTTTATATTTTTCCATACAAATGCAGTAACCTATAATTATGAGAGACTGCCCCTTCTGCCAACAAAAGCAGTCTCTCAGGAAAGGTGGTCTCTCATAGCAGGCTTGTAAAAAAGGACCAGTTTCCAAGGTCCAGTTTCAGAACAATTTCAAGAAAAATAATTACAATCACTGTACATATAGTCTATTCTTTATTAATATTTCTTGCTAAAATATTGTATGCATTCATCTAAAAACAAAACAAAATTATATAGCAATAAAGATTTTATTTCTGTCATTAAACTTTAAATCACATTTTTTTATATTTGAAGATTACATTTTAGCATATAAAATCACTTCTTTTTCTTTATAACAACATAAATTTGTTTTGCCGATGCTTAAGTCACTTTTTTGCAAGTCGTCTGCTTTTTTTTTCACTTCTTTCAGTTACAATAATTATTTTCTCCAGCCATAAAATTTGTGTCTTTTTAGTTGAAGGTTCGTTCATTGTCATTAACGTTCTAGGTGTTAAAATTATTAGTACTCAGTTGTAATATTGAATGTAAAGACTGTTTTGACTGGGCTGTGGGAAAATATGAAAAATCTATACATGTGCATTGCATAGCTTACAATTAAAGGAAATAAAAAGCAACAATTATCTCATCCAGCTTCATTCAAAGATGACATACTAGGATTAACTCTGTACGCTAAGTGTGTAACCCTTTGGAACCAAACTGAATAGATGACAGCTTTGTGATTGGGTCATAATCACTTTACATTGGGGGAAGACAACAAACATCACAAGTCTTGAATACTATAAATCAAATCCCACAATTCTCTCTTGCTGGCTTTATAGACAATGACTTTATTCACCCTTGGCAATATGGATTAACTCTAAAGACAAACAATATATGCCACCACTACATCAACTTTGGCACCACAATGGCAATTTGTGATGTACATTAGCTTCGTTTATGGACTGTAGTATCCATCACCAGTAGCAACAATCCTTTTTTTTAAATATTCCTTTTATGCTTGTTTTTTATCATAATCATTACTAATCAATCAGTTTTTGTAATAATTGATTACATATAGGTCATGGTGTTGGCATGTTCTCACAATTCATTTGTTTAAATGGAAGCAAGCTAAGTGCAGGAATAATTAGTATGGTTCCCTGCTTTGTATGCAACCCATGTTTTACACCAGGCTGAACAGTCCTAATACTAATTTTGTAATGCTGAGTGCTAAGCAAGGCAGCTGTTAGTACCATTTTTAGATGACTTTGTTATGTCTTGGCTGTGATTCAAAAACCCTACCTCTCTTATCCGAGGCATTGTTCTAATCACTTTAGCCACCAGAGCAGATTAAAAATCTTACTCTGCAAAACATTAAAGTGTAGAGCACCACAATATATTTAGAAATCTTGTCATCTTGATAATGAGGAGGCATGTAGTTTTAAAAACATAGATTTAAAAGTCAATTGAACATTATCTTGGTCTCTATACTTGTTTCAGTGAACCGCATAAAGCAGCAGAGTGTTTTAATGAAGCACGTGAAGGAGTGGCAATGGAACCATTTTTGAGGGACAAACTTCTTCAGACACAGGAGGAAGATGATGACATACTTCAGGTCATCTACTATTTGAAGGTAAGCTTTCAGTTTAGTTTGGTAAAATTTATTTTAAGCCCTTTATTTCTGTAAATTCTTAATATTTGATACACTCCTTTGTATAACATTTTAGATTCATATTGGATAGGAATCTCTCTTCTAGTTCTTCTGATTAAATATGAATTAATATTTTTGAGGCAAAATGAATAATCTTGAGGAAAGTATAGACCAATTAAACTTGCTTCACAAACAAAACAACCAGTTAAACATGCTGTACAAACACTATGGCCAAATAAGCTTGCTGTATGAACACAAAGACCAATTAAACTTTCTGTACTAACAGAAGGACCTGTTGATCTTGCTGTACAAATACAAGTAGAGTCAAAGATGTATAACAGTATTTAGGATATACTCACTGATAAGTTGAGTCAAGTTAAAAACAACAAAAATCATGGTCTGCTGTACCATAATATGCCTGTGTTGTTCTGCTAATTACTCCTCACAAATGATACAGTTCCAGGTCTGATGGTACATTATGCAGTGGCAGATATGAGTCTATGCAGTAGCAAAAGGATCATCTTATTAGCAATTCACCAGAGAAAATGAACACATCCATTTTTTTGCAAGAACTATTTGTATTGTTTCATAGCTTACAGTAATGTGTCCTAAGCCCAAAGAAAAATATTTAAAAATTGTTTTTTTCATTTCTAGCATTTAAGAAAATAAAAGTATAAATTATTCTCAGCAATACATTTTGTCCCCAAATGATGAGCCCGTTACAAAAACAGCAAATTTAACATTACAGCATGTAAATTGTTGTGTTATTCTTCCCCCCATTTGATAATTATCTTTTGATTTTTCTTCTGTAGGTTATCAAACAATTTGAGGAGTTTTCAGCCCCCGATGTTGTAATTTCTCTTGCCAAGAAAGCCATAGAAATTGCTGGCGATGATGAAAATGTTGTAAGTTTCCTTTCTTGACACTGACACATTTTCAGGACTCTGTATGTTGCCTTTTCTGTTGAAGTTAGTACTAAGTGAAATTCTGTGTATCACATGTTTATTCTTATAACTACATGATTACGGTCTTGCTTTCACAAAGCTGCCTATGGTATTGAGAGTCTCAAACTTTGCAATTGCCTACATTTTTTTAAGTATTCTTAGGATAAACCATGCAGCATGATCTCTGTGTATTTCTAGATTTTAGTACCATTCAAAAGCTTTGAATTTGATTATTATTATAGATAAAAATGAAACAGTTTTTTGGGGGTGTGCATTCAGATTGAGAAATTTCATTATTTTCAGTCACTTGGTTATATTATTGTTAAAATGCACCAAATGGTAATAATACTGAACATCAGACGAATTTGGAAAGTGACAGAGCCAAAGAAATTTCAAAATCAAGAAAATAAATCTTGAAATCTAGCTCTACATGCTATGAGTTTGATAATAATTAGGCTTCAATGTAGAATATTATTTTTATTGTTGTAGTTTGTTGTTTTTTATTTTATTAAATGCTTACAAATTATCATTAACTGACCACAGAGCTACATGAATTCAACATAGGGAAGCTCCAAGGTCAAGATGTGTCAGATATAAACAAATATCCAATGCTGAGTTACTAATACAAATATTACAAATAATACAAATATTTTCAAACATGAGTTACAATTGCAAATATTATCAAACAATATTCAGTTACAATCAAAACTTTTATAATTTGTGTCAATCTTTGTTTAGTATTTTCATTTAACACTATCAACAATCATTTAAAAAATTATTTTAGATCAGAAAGGTTAAATATAGAGTTAATAGAGTAAACACTTGCGCAAACCAGACAACAATGATGAAGGATTAGCCATTTCCACAAAATATCTGGTAATTTCAATTTCAGCTGAAAATATTAAGCACAGCTTTATGACAAATCATATATTAGGATGTTTAAAATTTTATCCATTTCTCGTTTGAATAGATTTCCCACACAAATTAGGTTAGGAATATCAGCCTGCAACATCGCGAATCCAAAACTAAAAGAGGAAAATGATCTTGTCCTGTCCATTTCAAATGACAGGGTAGTGACTCTTGCTTTTTACCTCCCCTTCGCACCATTAGGTGTTGTTGGATTTTAGCTTCGTTTCTGTACAGCCATTTTTGTGTTGCTATAGGACCAACCAGTGTTCCTTTTGAATTTATTGTGTGGATTCACCAATCTATGGTAGGTTGTATACATTATTGTACAATTTCTGCCAATTTTGTGTGATTTTGTCACCTTTCAGGCCTTTTGTCTTTTAAATACCCCATCCCACAATGCTATTGTTGACTTATACAAGCTCATTATGAATTAGGGTGACTGACTTTTATCCCTTACTCCATCCATTTATGGAGCTCTTTTTAGCACAATTATAAAGAGCTGCTTGATATTTATAGTTTTATTTGTATTTATGCTGATTTGATATAATGGTGCTTTAGTTATTAACTAAGCATTGTGCATAAGTTCATAAGAAGGTCATAGGTTTCTGGGATGACACTTTCACTTCCCTGTTTGTTAGGACAGTGTTTTTTGCATCTTAGTAATTTCAATTACATTATTAGTTTCTGCGTTAAATTTTGTTTGCTGTTTCTGTGGAATGTCTTCTAAATATTTGAAGTGCAAGAAATTCAAGGCAAGAGAAGATACTCATTACCCCTGCATTGTATGTAGGAAATGTACTTCAGTGTCACATTGCAACATATGCAGCACGTGGTCAGGGAACACATAAACAGCAGTGCTACAAGCAGCCAAGGGGAAAGAAAGAAAGTTGAAATCAAGGAAAGACAACTCCAATGTCCTCAGCCTTCATCCAAAGTCACTTCTGTTGCAAGCCTTGTGTTGGATTATGGGGTTCCCACATACCACAAATTCATCGGATTCAACCCACAGCTAAGCAGCAGCTGGGGACGGAGAGGATACAGGAAGGGTTCAGAACAAATGTGTTGTCTGGTACAGGAGACACCATTGCAACCCCTTACATCTGGACACATTTTGCACCTTTTGTATCACTTGCGTCTACAGACACATTTGGGGAGTATTCTCAATGATTATGCCACACTGTTACTAGCCGTCCTGACATTACCAGCCTTCCGGTCGACACCAGCAGTTGAGCCATCCTTGCATTTCATTGAAATGGTCCATTCAGATAGTTCATACAGGGATCTTTATGTTGGATCCATCTGTCTAGCTGAGCCATCAGCATCTTATCACTGCTATTCCAGAGATATCACCGAGAAATCTGTTCAGCCAGTCCTTTGGAGTGGCTGGTACAGATGGCTGCCAGACTGTCTTATATACCACCAACATCTGGGCAACCACGTGGCATTCACACCAGCTTTCAGTGCTGGCTATGTTAGACTTTCGATTACTCGCTACCTACCTTCAAGGAAGAGCTAGTGACACTGCCATATATGGCTGGACAGAAATGTCGATGCCACTCGGTATGACTTAATGCAGATCTTCAAGCCGACTGGGACAAGGACCTGGTGCACACAGCAAGTGCAATGAAAGGCTGGCAAATCCAGCTTATTCAGATCTAACTTTGGAGCAGACTGAATTCAGCTTTCAAGCTGCCTGCGAGGACAAAAATTGGGTGTTGGACTTTTCCAAAGGCACTCACCCTCTCCTCCTACCCAGGATTACATAGTCAAGACATCTTTTGATGGAGGAAGGCTTACAAGGAAAAATGACTCGGTTTTCAGGGACTGTTGCTTCACCAATAACATTGTTCCTCAGTCCCAAAGATGGCCAACTATTTTCTCTGGCTCTGAGAAGCAGCTGACCCTCTCAAAGGCAGCCGCTCTATGATTTCGGCACGTTCTGGCATCATGACGAATATGACATTGGGCATGATAAAGTCCTTTCATGTCTTTTAGCTAATTTTTGTTCTCAATCAACCCAAATCCTCACTCTTTCCAAAATAGAACCTGTCCACATTTTAACATGGCTCAATTCAAGTAAATTTGAGTAACTAGCCCACACTTAGCTGAAGTTCTATCATACAAGACATGTTTCCTGATAGCTTTAGCTTCCGCTTGGAGGGTAGGTGAGCTACATGCCCGTTTCATTGACCAAAACTATCTTCAGTTCATATTGAATGGTTTTGTGATCCTCTTCATTCTATCAGGCTTCACAGCCACAAAGAGCTTTCTATCTATCAGTAACAAAAAATGGCATCATTTTCACTCTTTCCTCTATGTATAGACTGAGAGCAGCAGATGTTTGCACTCTCCAGAACTACTTGAAACTCACAGAAACATGTCATGGCACACACAAATGCCTCTTTCTCCAGGTGAAATCTGGGAAACATGATATCACCCCTCAAACCTTTTTGTTTTGTGGCTGAAATGGGTTATGCATCCAATGTACTCTGACTTTTCACAAGACTAGAACAAACTCCCAAAGATTATAACTCGTGAGAGTTGATGCTTCTCTGCAAACTGTGCATTTGAATGTAACATTTCAGTACAGTAGAGGAAACTTGGCAGGCATGCAGTGTCAACCTTTTCAAATTCACAGATAACGTTTGGAATATCAAACCCATCATTGGAGAGTGACATCCCTCATGTTGAATAAACCAGATAGATGAGGTTTTATTGTGCCATTTCTGTATAAAACATGAATTCCTGCTTCATCATACCTCAAGAAGGTGATTTTGGATTGTATTCCAACCATTGTTTAGTAACAGTTGAACTCATTTTTTTTTTAGTGTATCAACTTCACTTTGCAAGACACATTTAATTTGTGAACTCTTTTAAGAAACTAAACCATGATGTTCCATTAGAGAAAGTCTTTGGGATTTTTTTATATAAAAAGGATGTAATTATATAATGAATTGTAACATGAATTTAACGAATTCATATTTTTACTTTTTTCTTTAATTTGCAATTCAATTCAGTATTGAATAAGGTATTTTATCATCTTTACCTTTTATCTAGTTGGACCACATACTTTGTTTGTATGTGGAACCTTTTGTGTTCTTGAGTTGATGGGGGAGAGACAATTTTGTTATCTTAGTGTTTTAAAGCTTGGCTTTGATTGGTTAGCCAGTACATATATAAATACTTTCGTACATGGACCTTATATGAGGGAGATGCAGTAGCTGTAGAATGCTGGACTAAATAAAACCCATGTTGATCCTACCTAGACAAAACCAGGTCAGTTGTTGATTTGTGGCCCTAACAAAGGCATTTGCTTCCATTGCCTTGTTACTCTATGGCTTGTTGAGGTGAGACCTTGGCCAAGGCATCCTACTCCCATTGCCTTGTTACTCAATGGCTTGTTGAGGTGAGACCTTGGCCAAGGCATCCTACTCCCATTGCCTTGTTACTCTATGGCTTGTTGAGGTGAGACCTTGGCCAAGGCATCCTACTCCCATTGCCTTGTTACTCTATGGCTTGTTGAGGTGAGACCTTGGCCAAGGCATTTTGCTCCCATTGCCTTGTTACTATATAGCTTGTTGAGGTGAGACCTTGGCAAAGGCTTCTTGCTCCCATTGCCTTGTTACTCTATGGCTTGTTGAGGTGAGACCTTGACCAAGGCATCTTGCTCCCATTGCCTTGTTACTCTATGGCTTGTTGAGGTGAGACCTTGGCCAAGGCATCCTACTCCCATTGCCTTGTTACTCTATGGCTTGTTGAGGTGAGACCTTGGCAAAGGCTTCTTGCTCCCATTGCCTTGTTACTCTATGGCTTGTTGAGGTGAGACCTTGGCCAAGACATCTTGCTCCCATTGCCTTGTTACTCTATGGCTTGTTGAGGTGAGACCTTGGCCAAGGCATTTTGCTCCCATTGCCTTGTTACTCTATGGCTTGTTGAGGTGAGACTTTGGCCAAGGCATTTTGCTTCCATTGCCTTGTTACTATATAGCTTGTTGAGGTGAGACCTTGGCAAAGGCATCTTGCTCCCATTGCCTCGTTACTCTATGGCTTGTTGAGGTGAGACCTTGGCAAAGGCTTCTTGCTCCCATTGCCTTGTTACTCTATGGCTTGTTGAGGTGAGACCTTGGCCAAGGCATCTTGCTCCCATTGCCTTGTTACTATATAGCTTGTTGAGGTGAGACCTTGGCAAAGGCATCCTACTCCCATTGCCTTGTTACTCTATGGCTTGTTGAGGTGAGACCTTGGCCAAGGCATTTATACTCTTGCATACCTCAGCACTAAATAGCCTGTTGAGGTGAGACCCTATCCGAGGCATTATATTCCTATTGCCTCAGCACTAAATAGTTTGTTGAGGTGATACCCTGGCCAAGTCATTGTACTCCCATTGCCATGCACTAAAAATATTGTTGAGGTGAGACCCTGGCTAAGTCATTATACTCCCATTGCCCTGCACTAAATAGATTGTTGAGGTGATACCCTGCCCAAGGCATTGTACTCCCATTGCCTCAGTAAAATTAATAGCTTTCTTTTGATGTGCTGCTCTGCCATTGAACATTGTCTAACCAAGAAACCAGTTAGAATTTGTAGGGCGAATCCAAATTGTGTTGATCATATTTTCAGCTTTAAAATTATCTTAAGGGTGCTCATGTAAACAGAAATTCAAGACATGATGCATGTCTATGTAATGTAGACTGTTGGGTAGTAATCTCCATAAACTACACAGGTCAATTTATGGGATCTCTGTGTACTGAATTTTGAAAATAATGAAATTTTTATTTGCAGCCTACACTTTGGTCTAAAGTCTTTAAGTATGAGCTAGAACTGGGACGCAATACTGAGGCATACCAGGCTATGATGTCTAATCCAGACCCTACAAGGCGAGTCTAGTAATATAAGCAGTCTGTCTGTGTGCCTTATTTTGGTTGGTTTTCTACATTAAAATATTTTGTGGCTGTAATGGTATTTATGATGCAGTATTTCAGATGCATCACATTGTAATCACTGTGCAAAGTCAGATTAAATTGGGCTTTTCATGAAGACAGTGTATTTGTGAATTTTACAGGTATAAGGCTTTTCCATGAAAATAGGATGGTTTTTATATTTTTTTATTTAACTGTTTATTGATTTACTGAATATAGGCAGGTACTAGTGACAAAGTTGACATTTTCTGTTATTTGGATGTTTTTTTGTTTCCCTTTTTGAGGTTTATTTATCCATTTTAAAACTAATTATATTAAATATCATGTCAGCAGTATTTTGCTGATGTGTTGTTAAACCATACATATGCACACATACATACATACATGCATACATACGCACACACACACATGCATGCACACATACATGCATACCTACATACATATGCCTGCACACACACAAACATGCACACACACATACATATATACATATATACATGACTTGGAAGCAAGAGAGAGCCTATAAATTTAAAAAGTCTCAGTTTATAATTGATTTTAAAACTCAGTTAACAATTTCTTGAAAAAGAATATTTCAAGGAAAAAAGCATATGCTTCATATTATCAAATTATTGACTTAATTAAACAATATATTGTCCTTTTTCTTCTCAGTTTTATTTTCTTGCCATTATAAACATTGTGAGAGATAACAAAGGCATCCCATCATTGTAGTAATCCATGACTGACTTTTGTGTTAAAGAAGTGTGGAATAGGGAATACATCATTACATGAACACAGATGAGACATTGTGTTGACAGAACATGTTCTTTCATAACAACAATATATTTTATAATAGGAGGAAGGACTGTTTACGGCAGCTACTTGTGAGGCTCTGTGAGAAGGGGGACCTCCAGTCACTGGTTGATTTTGAATATACAAATCTGCAGGATGAGGTAAGATTTTTGTCTTGCCTGTGAATTGGAACAGAGGTATAACTTTTTCAGGCAGTCATGATGCAGGAAATATTCTTGGACACACAAATATTGCGATTCATGTTTATTTGATAACCAGTTAATTATATACAGGAAAATCATTGATAACTTTTGCAAGAACTAGCTAGTTAGCATCATTAAATCTTTGCTTTATTTAAAAGAAATAGAAAACAAAATCTGAATGGAAATTACCCTATGTCTGAAAATTTTCATTCCTAGAATAAACCCTGGATGGTGGCAGAAGCATAAGTGTTGGGATTTTGCGTTATACAGAGGTTTCATGCATTGGGAGATTGGAAAAGTGTCAGTTAAAATGATGTTTTTATTCCTGCTGTGAAAAATCCTTGAATTTTGCAAATGTAGATAAAGTATTGGAAAAACCTGGGAATTTTCCACCACCACTTGATGTGTGAAACAAATATGTAATAGAGTCGTAACAGAACTTATTGTGAATTAAATTTAACAAGTTCTGACCAGAATATTTGGAGGTTGCAGGATGGATCATTTGAGTTCTTGCTATAAACATATTTGTTCAGTCAGTGGATTAGATTCATCTGGAAGACATTTTTTTTCAACAGATAGCTCGAAGATATAACCAGTCCAGCTTCACAAGAGGTCAACATGGTGGCAGGAAAGTGTAGCCGCTCACCAGATAGCCTAGAAAACTTGAATGTTCTTAAAACGAGTCATATCTGTATTAAATTGATATGAAAATTATTTATTTTCTCGGATATTGTGACCATTAAAATCGTTATATCTATAAACTGCTGAAAGACATAATAAAAGTACTATTTTGATGAAATTTGACATGGTACTTGCGATTTGCATTAGTAGTTGCATGAGAACACAAATTTAACAACCCATATATTTCTGAAATCATTGATCCAGTCATGATTCCAATAAAAACCTATTTCAAATGTTGTGGAAAAATTTTTTTAAAAAATATTGTACACTGGTTGTAATAAAAATAGAAAAATGAAAGAACCCAAAGTTATCTATATCTATTCTGAGAATAAATACCGGAATCTTTGTTGTATCACATGACTACTATGTTGACATATGCTCTGTGCATGATGAATCGGACTGACCAGATTGCTGCGACAGTGACTGGTTTCTTGTCATTGTTTTCGAAATAAATACATTGAGAATTATATGTTCTTTCTGGTTTTTACAGAAGTTATTTGACCTTTTGTATTCCAATCTTAAAAAGGAGTGTTTTTTATATCTTGTGACTATTGGACTTCCGATGTCATTGTTTGAGATTTGTGCAATCATGAGATTAGTTATTGAAATGGCAAGTACTTGGTCAGATTTCATCTATACTGTAGTTTCATCTTGTCTGTCAGCGAATTAAAATTATAGTGATATAATTGCCATTTGTGAGAAAAAAATCATTTTCCTTTCAGTTTCATTCAGGTACGAATCGATATAACATCGTTTAAATATGCTAGACCCTCTGTTGAGCAACTATCACATGACACTGATGCATGGTGGCTGCAAATTTAAAATTTTCGTTCTGCAATTTCTCCTTATCCCACACCCAGCCTAACGGTCCAAATGTGAAACATCGGATGGGAATATGTGGAGGAAACTTGGATTAGAAAACAGTCTGCTATTCATTTTAAGCTATGTTTGTTGTTCAAAATGTTGAATTGCCCAGCTGAACTTTGGTACGATACTATTACACAGTGACATGGAGCTTGACACATTGGTTTCAGAGATGAAATAGAATGCAGGAAAAATTAGAAGTTGTGCCATGTATTATAGATTAAAAAATGATAAAAGTCCCAGTATCAATACAGGTTTGAGGACTGGTTTATCAAATTACATGGAGACAATTTGATTTTACAGAAAATTGAGTCTTTGTTTATACAGCAATTATAATTTCTGTCTAAAGTTAAATAATCCCTTTTGAAAATGTTTTTAGATGGATTTTTTACCATATTGTTAAAAGAGTGCAAGTTGTTTGAAAAATCTTGTTTGGGATTTTACTGGCACAGATAAATTTAGGGTTAAACTTCTTTCATTACAAGATAAGATTAAAAAACTTTGCATTTATTATTTTTTGATCATGTGATAGGAAATATTTACTTTATGTAACATGCATATACAATGATATATAAATGTTTAGAATTAAAGTTTTGAAAGGAAATTTATATTCATTATGTTGTTTCAACATGGCAACATGATGCAGGTGAGCAAAGTAGATAGAAGTTTTGAATATGAGTATTATAATGATTTTACATGCCAGTTTATAGGAATATAATCAAACTTGTTTCATGTGATACATTTTGTGGTTTTGTCTATAATCATCTTTTCTGACTTAGATGTTTTGGAGAGTCCTTAAGAAGAAACATCTTTGATTTAGAAAATGGAAGTTTTATAATCTAAAATATTCTTTTATTCCATAGAATAATGATTATATGTGCACCTTGAAAAAATTAATTTCATCCTGGAAAAATCTGGAAATTTATTTTTAGAAATGCATGGGAACGATTTTTGTAGTTTTATTAGTAATATATATTTTTCTAAATGAACTGAAAATTAGATTAATGTAACTGTATGGCTAAGTTTTTATCATGATAAGCAAGTTTCCTGTGTCAGTGACAGCACTGGAGGCATTTGTATTAACATTTCAAGTTTCAGAAAGTTATAATCTAGTTGCTATATTTAGCTGAAAACTTCAGTTTAATAAGATTGTATGAAAGGTTCCCAGTAATGCCAGGATGGCATTCCTGTCTTGTGTGCTTAAGCAGAAAAGATGAATTGTCTGTACCCATTCACAGGTGAGATGTCATGTTCTGTTGAATCCTTGTTCCTACAAAATTTCACTTTGTTCCCATTTTGCAGAAGAGGAATGGCTAGGCATTCATTTCTGATAAACAAATGAATATTTCCAACAAAAATGTATTTTCCCCGTGAGGCTAGACTAAACTTCAGGTCAAAGTTAAATTGTAAGAGCATAGAAGATTCAGCAATGCCTATCAGATTACTTTAGTTGATAAATCTACATTCTTGTTTCTTTTAGGTGGAATCGATACTAGAGAGTCGGGCTCGCTCTGTAGACTTGACCACACACAATTACTATGACCTTCTTTATGCCTTCTATATCTTTAGAGATAATTTCAGGAAAGGTGAGTATTCATTACTGTTTTAGTTGCACATCTGTTTTTGGGAAAATTAATTTATGCCATACAGATAATATGTCCGACTATTATCATTTAACATATTGCTATTTCATGCTATGTAAATGTTCTTACAGTATGTAATAAACAAGATGGAATTCTTAACATGTGTGTGTGTGTGTGTGTATATATATATATATATATATATATATATATATATATATATATATATATATATATATATATATATGCTTAAGTCATATTCGCCTACAGATCACAATATTGTTTGCTGTATTACTCAAGACAAACAAAATAGACCCATAAATGCCTAAGCTTTATACAGACTTTCCAACCAGTATAATTGGACATTAAGTCTTACAAAAATGACTTTTAAAATAAGGACTTCAAGAATAAAAGCAGAACTTAGTGAAATATGATTGTTGCAGTAAAATCTGGATACTGGTTTTTCCATGTTTGATTTGGATCCAGATTTCATAGTAGATATGATGGAGTTGGTCATGAAACCAGACAAACTTTATCTCAGATACTTTAAACTGTTATTTTGTTTCATGCAAAACATCTACTTGATCAAGATGTTGTTTATAGACTTTTCAAAAAATGGTGCCCAAAAAGAAATATTTGATCAGGATGAAAGGGGATTTATGCCTCTGAAAAAGTATTAGCAGTCAATGCAGAAGAAATGTATGTTTATTTCTTATTTATTGCAAGTATAGAGATGTATATTAATATACACTTAAGATTAAAGAGTTATTGTGAGATTTGTTGAGCATTAGGATATTGGTAACTGTTTTGCAAAGAGGTAAAATCCATCAGTAATAATTAAAGAACACATAGCCCTTTACCTCATGCAAGCACTTTTGGATGCTTCTCCATTCTCATGCAGGCGCATTTTGACACCTCTACCCAATTTGCATGGAAGCACCTTTTGATGCATTTACAACATTCTCATGCAGGTGCCATTCAATGCCTGCTATAAACAGCCATGTTGTCCAGGTTTTTATAGCACCTCCTTCGAGGGATAACCCCTATTAGATACTACATTCATTGGTGTGAATGACCATTATGTCAGATCATGTGGTCGCTGTTTAAGATCTGATCAAAATCTGCTATTTAAAGTAACTGGGTTATATTCTCCACTCTTAGTGGATTCTGTTAGCACTTTAACGATTAGAATCACAAGTATGAAAGCTTCAATAACTTAAGTAAAGGCTCTGATATTGATGTAGGCAGCAATTAATTTTTTTAAATTATCAAATTCAGCTGATTTAGTGATGTAGATGCAGACCAAGAACTTGTAAATTTCGAGTATGAGAAATGGCAAGTCACACAGCTTAAATGACTTGATGGTAAACAATTTTAAAGCACATACAAAATTCTTCTGTGAAAAAAAATTATACAGCTATAATGACTGTATTTTACTCTTAAATCTTTCCATACTTAATATATGTGTACAAAAAATGTAAAATGGTTAAAATTGTTGTTAATTGTAACTTACACTTCACTGCATAATAGGCCTATGTTTAAATGACTTGATGGTGAACGATTTTAAAGCGCATAACAAATTCTGTGAAAAACATTAAACAGCTATAACAAACAGATTTTACTCTTTCCATACTTAATATATGTGTACAAAAAACGTAAAATGGTTAATTTTGATGTTGAACATCACATATACTATACTGCTTGACAGTTACCAGGCAGGCCTATGTGTATGGAGTCGAATTGGTAATAGGTATATCAAAGGACTAAAAAGCCATACGCTACGATGTAAAGGATTATTACATAGTAGTTACTTACTTGCTTTGTTAAAATGAAGTTTTTAATGTAAAAATTCCTTCTGTATCTTATAAACTAAACTGTTAATTATGATCCAAAGTAAAGAGTGTATTGATTTTTCTTTTGTTGGTTTTAATTTCACTTTTAAAACATTGGTTAGATGATAATGAGAAAATGGAAGGTAAGTGCCATAACAAAGGACAAGGCAGTTAATCATCAAAGTTGACCTGAGTATGTATAGAAACCTGAAATCTCAAAATTATGAATCCAAAGTTCGATCATTATCTGAGCTACTGCAGCTCATGTATTGCATATTTTAAAAAAAAATTAATATTGAAGTTATAACAAAGGACTGTAGGTTCCTTGTTATATTCTAATGGCCATGTTGTATTTGATAGCTGCTCGAGTGATGTATGAACATGGTTGGAGACTAGGTCGTGAAGTACCAGGACAGCAGGGATTACAGAGACAGGCCCAGTGTTACCTGGCAGCCCTGAATGCACTGCGGCTGGCACAACCAGAGTATGCCTGGATCATCAAACCTCCACAGGTCATGCAGCAACCAGTACGTAATCTATCCCAAAACATGAACTTTGCACAGAGAGTTTTCTTTTTGGTTTTCATTGGCTTGCCTGAAGTAGCAGACAGAGAGACATAGTTAACACGTTTGGCAGCATCAAAATAAGATCTTTTAATGCTAAAGCTTACAAATTAAGCATGTTACAAATTTTTTTGATGTGGCACCATTTTTACCAGTGTGATGCATTCTTTACACAATCTTGACATTTATTAAAAGTAACAACATGACCAGTCAACACAATGCTGATGTCAGCTCTTTACGGTTAGGAAATATCATTGAAATTTGCTTATTGTAGCATGTAAGTAGGGAAAATGGTTTGAGTTTTTCTTTATTGTTCCCCATTTTGTTTTGTTTTTTTTCTTCCATGAGCAATTAATTTAATTTAATTGTGTACATGGGTTGTGAAACTTGAATATTTTTGAAAAGACCTAAAGTGATTCTCTTAACCCTTTCATCACTAAACTTTGTAAGCATAGAGTCCTCAACACTAAGTAACTTTGAAGTTGTAAAGCAAAATGACTTGTGAACTTTGAAGCAACATAACACTTTGCCAATGTTAAAGATATCTGGCTGGATTAGGTGTCAAAAGCAAGGTTAAAAATCAAATTTTATGTCTAATTCATTAAAATGTGCATATCTATTACAACTGTTAAAATGCAGGTGCAAACAGGTAACACAAGTTAGAAAGTTCTCAAAACTTATTCAATTGACCCTAGATGTACTAGTGAATAATCACAGTAAAAACACAAGTCTTTCTTTCATGGTGTCCATAATTTATAAAATTCTATAAAATGAACCAAAATGATCTCCAAGGTGAGATCTGTCCACACACCTATATTGCCTCTGCCACATTTGATCGTCACATCGAAGTTCAATAAACTGATAATTTTTCCAAAAACTTCATCTGAATAGAATATGTGAAAATATTCCAAAGCTTTCCTGGAGCCATCTAACACTTGGGTGTGCCTAACTCTGTCGGAAAAGTGAAACAAATCTCTTTGGTTTTCCAGCTTTGTCCAAACAAAATCATGTGGAGCATACAATTCCTCTAGTTCAAAACCTTCAAAGTCCTCTTCATCGTCATCACTGTCACCCACAAGTGCATTCCATTGTCTCTCCAGATGTCTTCTTTCATTTTCATCCAAATTTACCAGATCAAAATTATTCAAATCCTCTGATATCTCTCCTCTGAAATTTCTTTAAACTCCATTTTGGATACAAATTTCAGCATTCGGAAAACACGTTAAAAGTTCCTACTTTGTTCGATATTTCTAGTTGTATACAAGCTAAACTGTTTAAATTGCATTTGTTTGGTACATATCTGTTAACCATTATGTTTTTGTTTTAATCATCATAATTTTTTCACATCTTGCTCTTATTTCTATATGAATTACCTTATATTTCTATATGAATTACCTTATATTTCTATATGAATTACCTTATATTTCTATATGAATTACCTTATATGTATATGAATTGCTGGGTTTTTTAATATTATAGAGCTAAAAAGTAGCATTGTTTCAGTTATCATCATTTATTCCCACACAATAAAAAAAATACTGCATAATAATGTATGAGTATATTTGTCCATCATAAACATACTTTTCTTTATTTTCTGTTCATAGAACCTGTCAGTGTATGTGCGTGCATGCCTGTGTATATTTTGTGTTTGTTTTGGTACTAATCCACATGGATTTTTGCCTGTTCATGACCTAAACTTGATCAGATGTAGTAGTAAATGCATCTTTTTCATTAAGTTATTGTCATTATGGAATTTAATATAGTTTGCATTTTTTATGCTCAGATAATGCTTTTTGCTACTTTGATTATGTTTACACCACACATGGGGTTGACAGTTGTGGTGTTAAATGTTGTGCAATTAGTAACTAATGCATTTTTAAACAAGTCTGTACACATGAAACATAATCATTTTTTCTGTTTCACAAATTCTTTGACATATTTGTAAATGCTGCAGCAGCTAATGCATTGTTTTGGATTTTTAAATTTCAGCTGTAGGATCTACATTTTGGTAATATTTCATACAGTTTGCAACAATTAAAAAAATCAATGAATTAGAAGGACTGCCTATAGCTGTAATTGGACAAAGTTTGTTTTATCCTTGAAAAGTTCTTGCATATTTTTACAGAGTCCCAAAATTTTGATTAAAATTTCTCAACAAATAGAAAAACATTAAAGCTGTATAAATTAAATAACTTTTTATATTCATGTTTTTAAATTTTTTGATTGACGTATTTTACAGAAATAATGAATGAATTGTGATAAAATATTTGGATCAAAAGACACCTGAAATGGTTAGTTTGCCAAATGGAGTAATGTTCTTTTGCTGTTGTAGTTTAGTGTTTATTGGGGTTGGGTGCTGCTTTTTACCTATTTATGCAGTTATAAACATCATTACATTTTTTAAAATCTGAAAAATTTTGAAATTCCTTGAAATAATCTTGAACAAAACATCTCCGGGTCTGTAGTAAACATGTTTCAGATTTGCTGTTGACCCATGTTTTCCTGTCAGCTTTCAGCCAAGCATGCTCTTTCTGGTGAGGAAGTAAAAGATGAAAGAGGTGAGTGTTAGAAAAATAAACGATGCATGCTGTTGAAATACAAAAGTTTCCTTTTTTGTTCCTAGTTATGCCCCTGTAAGAAAACAGTGTATATATTACATTGTTTTCCATTTGTCAGTCTGTTACTAATTCTGTTTGAACTTGAGTTGTCCACCAGTTATCAAAGTATGGCTATCTTGACATTAAATTAGAACCCTATTGATTTTGAGGTCAGAGGTCAAGGTCATGGACAGAAAGAAGACATGGTTTCTGCACAATAACTGGAATTTTCAAAAATCCGCAATTTTCAGACCTTGTTTGATGGCTTGCACTTGACTTGTACAGATGCCTATTGTTTTCAGAGTCAGGATGGTTTTCACTCCTTTAGATCAACATCAGCTAAACTTTATGGTTTGCACATGGGGTCAGGAAAATGCCTATCATTGATAGGTCTAAGAACAAACAATAATGCTGCATTAGGGTTTTAAGTCCAACATTCCCGTAGTCGGCTTGTTCCGACATGAGTATCTTTAAGAGCACTCTAATTGAAAAACAAAAATGGTTTCTGCACAAAAATTTCAGGTATCATACTTTAACCATCACTGAAGTTTGTGGATGACTGACACATTGGGTTAAAAAGAAGTCTTGATTTAGTGGATCACTTAATGATAAAAAAAAAGACCTATTGATTCTGGGGTCTAAAGGTTAGTGGTCATGGATGCAGCATGTGTGGTAAGAAAATAATAGTCTCTTCACAGTAAATTCAGTAAACAACCATGACCAGAAGATAAGGCATCTGAAACCCATAGTTCAGTAATTTCCAGAGTTGGCTATATGCTTTCGGTGCCTACATAGAGGGCTGTTAAACTTAGAGCAGGTGTCAATGTACCACTCACAGTACTTAAGGCAATCGTCAATACACCACTCACAGTACTTAGGGCAGGCGTCAATACACCACTCACAGTACTGAGGGCAGGTGTTAATGCACCACTCACAGTACTCATGTTTACACAGTATCTAGATTTTAATTTTGGCAGTATTGTTGTGCCATTTTTTTAGTGTTGATCATATATCCATTTCCAAAACTATATTTGCACTTAATCAACAATTTTGGACATTTTGCCTATTAATAAGCCTTGGTGATTTTTTTTCACTACCGCTTTAAAAATACAACTGTTCTTTCTAAATAAACTAAAGTGTATCATGGACAGAGATTTGATCCATTTTGCTGGATGAAGGTCATGTTTTTTGTCACATTGTTAACATATTGGCAAGTTTCCACATGCATTTAGTCACTATTTAAAATTCAAATTTATTTCCATCTCTAATCATATAGTATTTGAAGCATATTTTAGTTGTTTGGGATGTGATCTTGACTAAATTTGCAATGGTGTAAATGTTTTCAATGTGAAAAGCCACATTAAATTGAAATTTTGTACAACTCGATACCTTTTTTCCAGTTTTTATGTAGTTTTTACCACAACAGAAGCTTGAAATCGGATAAATTTTTGGAAATATCTAGCTGATTTTATTGAATATTTTTAAGTGTAAGCCTTTTAAAGTTATATGTATACTCTAAAGTGTTTGTTTTGATGTGCCAAATTTGGGGTTTTCTTAAGAATATATATATAATGTTCCAATGATAGTACTTGTGTTTTTTTTATTAGGTTTCCGTAAGCCAGAAATTCTGGAGATGAAAGACATTGAGAAGGAATACCTACTGGTTGATGCTCGGTTGCGGTTAATACATAAAGATCCTGATCCAGCTCTTGCTTCAGGTTAGATATTGAAATATAGAACTGGATTCCTCCATTGCATACATTCTGCACTTACATTAAGGAGAGATATTGAAATTTAGAACTGGATTCCTCCATTGGATACATTCTGCACTTACATTAAGGAGAGATATTGAAATTTAGAACTGGATTCCTCCATTGCATACATTCTGCACTTACATTAAGGAGAGATATTGAAATTTAGAACTGGATTCCTCCATTGCATACATTCTGCACTTACATTAAGGAGAGATATTGAAATTTAGAACTGGATTCCTCCTTTGGACATGTGAACTAAGTTTCACTGTTACATTCCAGAATCATATCATAGATAGATATTGGAATTTGGAATTCAGTTGCTCTTTTCTATGCACTCACCATCATATTAAGATTAGATATTGGAATTTGAAACTGGGCTCCTCCAATGCGTACATTCCACAATCATATTCAGGTTAGGTATTGGAACTTGGAACTCAGTTCTCCCATTGCAAACATTCTCCAATCACATTAAAGTTAGAAAATAAATTTAACAACTACCTCTTGAATCTAGTAATCATGGAAAGACAAAATTTCTATTTTGCTGGTCTTTGTAAGCAAAGGGAGAAAACCCATACTTATTACTTCCCCTTGTGACTGCTAGGCAGATATTCCCATCATCTAGATATTAGCCCATTTCAGCTATTATTTACTACAGTCCACAATATTCCACTCGACTCCATAATCCAAGATCATCTTTGATATTCAACCATCTGTCAATAACATTTGTATAGTATTTTGTAAAGAAGTATTTGCTGTATGTTTTAATTATGTGAACTTTAGATAGTAGCTAATGTTTTACATCTGTGAACTTGAGTATTCTGACATTGTGCTAAATCTAGGTATTGTTGGTGCTTATTGTTGGTTATTTAATGATGCATATTCCTGGAATATTTTTGCTTTTTTTAAGTGTCAATGCTGCTCAGTTATATCAGTCAATACTTTTGTGTTATTTTACAAATTTATTTTAGTTCTTGTCTTTTGGAGTTTAACTATGGTGATGAAGAGCACAAAGAACAAGTTGTTTAAGATCAGCAAAGACACATGAGATATGTCTGGTATACCATTCCATTCAAGCTGCAGTTGCATTTCGTGTTCAGAGGGGTCCACAGTACTAAAAAGAGGAAGGTGTAAAGAACCAGCATCATATGATATTTTGTAACTTTTGATGCCATGTTTGCTCTTCCCTCTTCAAATCTTGCAGAATGATGCAGAAGGCTACTGTAACACCTGGGCAACTAGAAATGCAGGAGCATGGGGTGGCAGAGATGCTGGCCCCAACTTTCCCAAATGTTAATGAATGCATTGAATGCTTCAGGAAGCAATGATTACAATTGATATCTTTGAGTAATTCTTTTTATTCGTAGTTAATTGCAAGGCTCCAGTGATGGCTTGGTGAATACAGGAGAATGTACTGCATATTGGCAGCATAATGGACAGAAGTGCCCCTGCATGACCTTTGGGCCTATGAGTAAAATTGCATGGGCCACTTGTCAGATTTTGATGATCCAAATGGCCTTCCATACACACCATATGCCGCCACTCTGGTTTTCAAGCATCCAAGCCAGCCGATCAGACAATCATACTGGGTGATGTTTGCTCCAGATATCTGTTGCTTTAGCAAGTTCAGTCATATACTGGCTGGCCAATCATGGTATGCATTTATATGGAGATCTGGATAGATTGCCAGCAGACTTGTTTGCCTCCCTCATGGATACATGAGGCACATTATCTAGCTCAAGGAGTTAATTCCCAGAGAGAGGATCACAGTAAGAGAGGTTTCATAATGCCTTCATCTGCTCAATATAGAAGCAAATTTGATCCTTGTCGGCCTTTTCCTGTACCCACTGCAGATGGTCCGAATGGCCCTTATCCAACATGCATCTTGTATCAGGGTACAAGAAAATGGCTCACAGCAAGAATTCCTGAGAAAAAGTCTCAACCAGAAGCCACGATATATACCTTTCATCCATCTTCACCATGATTATTGGTAAATGGTAGCCAAAGAAGTTACAGGTTCACATAAGCCTTCTAGAAAAAAGGTCATATTAAACACATTTTATTTCTAAAGAATCAAGTATATTTAATCAGTTAAATCACAATTATATGAACACATTGTTTTAACTCAAGGTCTTCTAATAGGAAAATTGTGCACTTTGACATGTAAACATGGCCACTTATTTATTTTTTATATCGCTTTTCCTTGGTACCTTGCTTGTTTAAAAGGAACAGTCCAAAATATAAATGGCACCCAGCAGGGATGCAGGATAAACCTAGTAAAAATGAGAATTTAGTGCAAAATATTTGAACATGTGTGGGCATGATCATAGAGATAAAGACTGGGCACACATTAAA
Organism: Potamilus streckersoni; assembly: GCA_016746295.1. Taxonomy (NCBI): domain Eukaryota; kingdom Metazoa; phylum Mollusca; class Bivalvia; order Unionida; family Unionidae; genus Potamilus; species Potamilus streckersoni. Next base: position 304,871 of record JAEAOA010000841.1, on the reverse strand, counting down.
TGAATTATGCAGGTTTTTTTTCCCAAAAAAATGTAGAAATTTCCTATTTTGTTTCTCTGTAATAGTGTTATTGTGGACCACCATTTCAGGTGATTGAAGAGTGAGGACATGAAAGGAATGCAGAATTTAGTTAAATTAATATATACTTTTTTTTAACAAAGCAAGTATGTCAAATTATATTAATCTGAAAGTGAGACAATTTTTCTTTTTGCCCCAAAGATCCATTTTTATTTCAAATGATGGACATTTTACGGTTTGTCCTGATAAACCTGTGTTGAATGAATGACTGAAATGAGGATATTTGTGCTGTATTGGCTTGTATACAAGGTTCCTGCCAATGTACAAAGTACAGTCCCAGATTTGACACCATATAATGCTGATTGTTGTACATAAGGATGTATGCTTTTGGAAAATCAATGAAAGTGACATGATCATTATATTGTGACATCAGTGTTACATGACATTTTACTTAAGTATCAAAAGCATCAGACTAGTTTTTAAGTATGCAGATATAGTATGGCATGGGTGTAAGGAAACCAATTCTAACCAACTTGAAAATATATTTTAAAAAACCTTCAAGAAATTTAACATGGCTTACCAGAAGTGTAAGGACAGAGTTTTTAATTAGAGAATGTGGTTGGCTACCATTAAAAGAGCATAGTCAACAAAGTTATTACATTTTATGAAATAGTAAATGATATAACAAGAGTTTTAAATGAAAATTTTCCATCAGTGGTTGCTCAGAGTTGGAGCCAAAGACTTTCTTTAAGAAATAGTTTAAATTTTGAAGGACTATTTTGTCATTGTACAGTGAACAATTATATCTTTGTTTACAATCAACTACCAAATGATTTTTTTGGGGAAGTGGCTCATGTACATACTGCAGCAGCTGTAATTTTGTTTAATGAACACTAAATGAAGACAGCTTTTTCAAGTGAAAATTTTTTAGATATTGAAAGATTAGCATCGATTATAATTTGCAGTTGAGAAACCTCAAGGCTGCCACAGCATCATGCCTTGACAAATAGCATGAAGTTTGTATTTATCAATAAATCTGGCTGTAAATAAATGTGCACATGTAATTAGTGTAAATGTTTTATTTTTGTTATGGGATTTTCAGATAATGATGTTCTCTGAATCAGAGTGGATGGATCTAGTGTCCTGGTATAATTTTTTGCTAATTGTGTTCAGAATTTACTTTTATCCCTCTTTTCACTAATGGTGATTTTGGAGGGTAGGCAGATCTGCCTTTGATCTTCTAATAAATGCACTAAATAAAATGTTGAAATCACACTACAGTGTGAGCCCACTATATCGTGGTAGTTGGGAGTCATAGAACATGACCGTGTTATAGACCGAACCATGTTATAAGCAACCAGGTAAGTTGGCTGAAGAAAACGACACATGCCCCAAAAGATTTGTGGGTATTGTTGGTATGTGCGGTACAAAAACATTCAAAATGTTATTTGAGTCTTGGTACAATCACTGTTTTGTATTTAAAATAATGCTACATAATGTTCTGCTTATTTTATACTCTTGTGTATTTTAGTCTTCCCACCATAAATTTTTCAGCATGTGAACTCTCCTCATTGTTGTCAAGTCGAATAACTTTTATTTTTCTACTGAAGTATTATTTCTTCATTTAAAAAATGACATCTTAAAGTTTTATGATTTATTCCTATGTGGTTAATTGTACAATACTGCGATTTAATTTTGCAGACGAAACATTTGTGAACGAAATGGCATGTTACACAGGAAGTGATAAATGAACTGACGCATGATTTTTCTGTCTTTGTCTTGTAACCTGTTTTATTTTAATAATTGTTTCTCTGTGTTTGTGTGTGTGTGTGTGTGTTAAGCCACAAAATCTATTTTTAGCCTATCTGACCATGTTATGATCTTGACAATTACATTGGTCGTAATTGTTAAAAAAAAAAAAAAAATCCACTGTGTGAAGCTCTATCAAAACAATGCAGACCCTATTTGTTTCTGACCATGTTAAGATCTTCACAAATAAAAATGTCATGTCGTAATCACCAGTGAAGTCCAAAGTTCTATCACAACACAGCTGACCCTGTTACCTGCAAACATCAATGTTCATGATATAAGAAGAACATTGGTGGTACATGTACTTGAGTTAACACTTCTTTCAGTAATGAAAACCAGAGATCCAGAAAAAGAGAAAGATAATTGGATTACTTACCTCACCATAATTGAATATTGGTTCTGGACAAATTAATAATAAAATGTGCCTGATTGGTAAATTTTACATTTGTGCACTAATATGTTGGCCACAGGTTACGTTAGCCAGGTGGCCTTTCTTAAGGGGTACTTTTGAACACAAACTCTTTTGTGACAAGGGATTCTGGCCATAAAGTGTGAGTGACCAATGGTCATTGGAACCCTTCTTGAGAGAGACCACTGTACATGTCTAATGTATAGCATGAATAAAGTATGAACACTACTTACCTGTGAATCTCATCACATACATTGAATCCACAATACAAGAAATCCCATTGAAGATACACACACACACACATAAACACACACACACACATTTAAAATATTCAGTAATTTTGTCATAGGTCATATAGGTCTGAAATTCATTGGAAAAACATAGTGCAATCAAATAACAAATGATGATGTACGTTTACTTTTTAATATGTCCCAAGTCTGTAAATATTAGTTTACGTTTTAGGTCTATATTGGTAGCAGGTGTAAGCATAAACTTTTTCCCTACACAAAGGAAATTTTCACGGAACAGTAAATGTGTTCCAGTCACGTTGGGAAATGAAAAGATCCATCTGATTCCATTGCTTTTATTAAAATTTGGTACTGACTTTCTTTGAAGAAAAGTACTTTGTTTTTATTGAAGATTTAAACAACCAATAACCAACAGTGTCACCAATAAAAATAAAATCAAATGGTATATTTTGCAGCTAGAAAGGAGAAGAAGAAAATCATAGCATGATACATTGGTGCAACCCTACTCGATCCCAGAATTAACTTGTTACATGTTGTTTTTTGTACATTTAAGAAGAAAAAATTATTTTTTAATGTATCTCAGTAATAGATGTGCTTATTTCGTCTTTGAATTTGTTAATTCTAGTATCTCAATAATGAATATTGGTTATGTCATCTGTGAAGATTTATCAATTCTAGTGTCTCATTAAAAGATATGGTTAACTCATCTGTGATGATGTGTCAGTTCTAGCAACTCAGTAATGGATATGGTTAATTCATCTGTGATGATGTGTCAGTTCTAGTAACTCAGTAATGGATATGGTTAATTCATCTGTGAAAATGTGTCAGTTCTAGTAAGGAATTTTGTTTACAGGTCCTACTCCTGGTCCAGATGAGTTGGTGGGCCTACTGGCAAAAGCTGGATTATATGACAGAGCTGTGATTGTTTGCAGAGCTTTTAACCTTGATCTGTACACAGTGTTTGAAAGCTTGGCATTACGGTGAGTCATTCTTCAGGTTTGAATACACTGCCTATATATATAGATCAATACAGATGGATAGGTAGACCATGTGTAGAGATCAATACAGATGGATAGGTAGACCATGTGTAGAGATCAATACAGATGGATAGGTAGACCATGTGTAGAGATCAATACAGATGGATAGGTAGACCATGTGTAGAGATCAATACAGATGGACAGGTAGACCATATATAAAGGTCAATACAAAGGATTGGTAGACCTTATGTACAGATCGATACAGATGGATAGGTAGACCATACATTAAGATCAATACAGATGGATAGGTAGACCATACATAAAGATCAATACAGATGGATAGATAGACCATATATAAAGGTCAATACAAATGGATTGGTAGACCTTATGTACAGATCAATACAGCTGGATAGGTAGACCATACATAAAGGTCAATACAAATGGATTGGTAGACCATATGTACAGATTAATACAGATGAATAGGTAGACCATATGTACAGATCAATACAGATGGATAGGTAGACCATATGAACAGATCAATACTGATGGATAGGTAGACTATACATAAAAATCAATACTGATGGATAGGTAGACCATATGAACAGATCAATACAGATGGATGGTAGACCATATGTAGATCATATGTACAGATCAGTACAGTTGGATAGGTAAACCATACAATCAGATCAATACAAATGGATAGGTAGATCATATGTACAGATCAATACAGGTTTCTATTTAAAGCAGCTTTCTGGCTTAGGATAGAACAGACTGGTTTTCTAATTTTTAATCTTTACTCGCATATTATTTGTTATAAATCATATGAGGTACAGAACCATTCTGCAGGTATGTTAGTAAAAGTCAAGTCTGATTTATTCTAGTTGATGCATATGCAAATGATTTCACAGATGGATTAGAAAAAACTGATAAAAAAATGAGTCCGAGATGAATACACGAATTACACATTACAGTGTTCCATTCTAGGGTTGCTTCATGCCCATTGCAATCTGTGGAAAGGGTTTTAAAATGCCTTGAATTAGCTCATTTTGTTAACTCTGTTACTAAGGTAACTTCTTTTTTACAGCAGAACTAAATTGTGGAAACAAATTTTATAAATGCAAGGGCGTTATTTACAGAGTTCTTAATAGGACACTGACTATCCATAGTGGTAGGATACATTTTTGGTCCTTTGTTCAAACAGATGCTTCCTTTCGCCAAACTTGCGGAAAATATGCATGTGCAAGAACAAAATCATCTAATATTGTTAAGTGTTTAGCAGAAGGTACATCACTTAAAATTGCTGAAGCCATGAAAATTGGGCCCTGTATTATTGCAACAGACATGAGCAGTGATTATGATGACTAAAAGTTGTACCCAGTTCGGTGTAAGAGACTTTGACGACAAAAATGGGCAAGGTCAGATTGCTCTTCATTCATTACTAGAATTAACAGTAGATTCCACTGGATAAAACATTTTCTAATTGTTTGATAATGTTTTGAATAAACATATGTTGGCAGAACTGTTGGGGGTTTTCAGTTGCATTCTATATTTTGAAAAATGTATCCATCATTGTACATTCAGGTTGTTTGCTGCTTTTTGCAGCTCAAAATATGAAAACTTAAAGCAGTAATTGATATTAAAAACAAATTTTAGTACATATGCGCATTGAATTATGTTGTATATGGATTACTCTTTTTCTGCTAAGATTACTCTTTTTGCCCACTTAGATTACACTTTTTTCTTGCCAGGTGTTGGCATATATGAATACAGATGGATAGGTAGACCATACGTACAGATCAATTCATATTGATCAGTGTCCACTGATAGAACACAATTGTTTTCAATGTATCATTGGTCACTTAATGATTCTGAACTATTTTGACATAAACTGCACATAAGGAAATCCTGGACTTTTTGAGCGAATGTGGATTTTATAACAAATTTTCACCATGTATTGTAAGGATTTTATATGTTATTGTGTTCTTTTATTTTATCTACATTTTACAGAGTTTGATTATCTGTATGTTTTATATCATGTACTTTGTATTTACACTTGTGATGAATTTGTCATCCTGAATTTTTGTGCAATCTATTTTTCCATTTTTTAAACTTTACCTTTAGTTGGCACCATATAACCACTTTTGTACTGAGTTGCTGCAAAATGCTGCCTTCCTACTTAAATACATACACAGTACATATGAGTGTTATTTTCTATGTTAAAGGTGTGTGAATTTGTCCAGTCACAGTGCATATCACATGAGGGGAGATAATGATTATACAGCTCAGGCTTGGAGCTGGTTGAAGGAAAACCATCTTACACTCACCAACATTGCCAAGGAAAACAGGTAAAATTGTGTTAACTTCATTTGGTTCTTTAGGTTAAAACAACTTGTATAAAATACATATGCTTAGCTATTTGTGAGCTGTGGTCTTTCATGTTGAGAAAAATTTAAGAACAACAGGGATACCACTGCATTCAGGTTGACAGCACTTATGGTTTTGTTGAACAGAAAGCTGTGATTCAGGATAAGATTTTTTAGGACCGTCATCATTTTTATTTTTAACTTAATTTTTAATAGAAGTTAATGTGTCTCATTTCATGTAAGTTTTTTGTACACAGAGAGGTAAATATTTTAAGTGCAGAAAAAAATGTCTAAAAATGTATTATAAGGAAGAGATTGTGTACAGTAGTCCCCCTCTTATACAGCCACCCCTTCTGCACAGTGAAAGTGGCCTTATAAGGCAGGTGGCCTTTCCAGAGGGGGACTAAATTTTTTGTGAGAAGTATATGTACGTAGTAAGAAAGCTTCATTTTTCAAAGCATTTAATATCTTCGTTTAAAAGCAACATTACATATTGATCGGTTCTTGTGCTATAATATTTGACTTATTTCAACTGAATATGCATTAATAGTTCTTATTCTTGGTGTGGGAGATGCAAGCGGGTGTTGTCATGCACATTGCAGAACCATTCAAAAACGTCATTTGAATCTTGGTACATATGCAATTCTCTTTCCATTTGCTCCATTTTCCCACTGCTGCTAAACAACTTATTGGTTACGATATTATTTATTTGAGTCTTTTCAATATAAAATTGTTTTATTTGAGTCTTTTCTACCTAAATTTGTTTGATCAGTCCCCCACCTCACCCAATATCGTAGACTATAATAACCGACGTTTTCTGAAATAATCATCTTCATTTACATGATGACATGTTAATGTTTGGTAATGAGTTATTCCGATGTTGCTAACTGTATGCGATTTAATTATGCAGACGACACATTTGTTGAGCGAACGAAATGCTTGCTTCATAAAGATGCCACAAGTTGTGTTGTCACATGATTTTTCGGTCTTTGTCTAGTACCCTGTTTCTATTTTTAGCCAATGCTGACCGTGTGATCTTACATTACGTCCAGTTATAATCATCAATGTTGCAACTACAAGTCTGATAAAACTTTTTTTCTGCATTTAAATAAGATGCCATATATTTTTAAAGGCAGCGATTGTCACATGATTCATTAGTCGCAGTCTTGTACGCTATTGTTTTTATATATTATTTTTTTTTGTAAAGTGCGAAAAACGGCTTGGATAGGTACGCCGATTTGATCTGAACAATAGCACATCGAAGCCGTTAGGATTTATAAGTTTTACAATTGTTGTGTAATAGCCATTAATTATGTAAGTTCAACATCTCGCAAAGGGAAGCCATAAAGGCTATCAAACCATTTTCCGCGCAGACTTTTGTAGTGTACATCAATATTGCCACTTCTCTGATATTACTACTATTAATAAGTGTAATCTTAACAATTATCAGTGGATAAACCAGACATCTTAGGATAACACAAGAAGGATATACAGATTACCTTTATGTATGGATTAACATTTGAGTCTTTCTCGGCTTTATGGAATAAATGTGGCTTCTCGTGAGGTGTAAAGGATATAATATTAACCTTAGTGGTACATGTAAAACACTTTTTTGAAGAACGAAAACCTGACATCGGGAAACAGAAATCGGATTACTTAACACAATTAGAAAAAAAATTGTTCTAGATACATATTACAAAATAAAATGCGGCTGCTTGTGAGGGGTAAATTTTATGTTTTTGCAAAAATATGCTGGTCGCGTTAGCCGGGTGGCCTTTCATGAGGGGTAATTTTGAACACAAATTTGTCGGTGCCTTTAGATTCTGGCCGTAAGGAGCAGGTGGCCGCTGGTGAGGGGGGCCGTTCAAGAGGGGGACTACTGTACAGAAAGGTAAAGGACCAGAAATTGGGGTTCTCCAGAATATATATATGATTGTCAAAATTGTTCTGGTGCATTGGACATAATTTACTAAGAACTTTAAGCATTTGTACAATATGTTCTTTGAATTTTTTTGTATGTGTATATTGTAGTACAGGAAAGTTTGAATATGGATAGAAGTAACTATTTCATGGACATATGTATTCCATCATCACATTTATATTTTTAGATCCAAATAAAATTGTCACAAAATGAAAGAAATTTCTGCCTATAATCAGTGTACCTTTAAATGCTTGAATTTATGAGATGTATTTGTCAAAGAGAAAGCAGTAACAATGGTAAATGGAAGGGATACAAAATAAATATCATACTCCAGTTTCAAAGATCTATGATTTATGTTTATATCCAAATAAAGTCCATTTAATTTAAATCCCAAGAATGATCGTTTCATAGGCTGTATTGTTTTCTATGCAAATAAAATGGTGTTTTCATTCCCGCCAAAGTAGATTATCCGTTGTCAGCAGGTGCATTCACTCTTCCTGTTGTTCAGAAACACTTGATCTGATCTTTTCAGTGTATCCATGGTATGCAAAACTAAGAGTAAAAAATACCCTTGGTGTCCAATCTGAGGGTCAGATGGAGTAAAAAACAAACTTTGGGAACAAAAATGGGTTTCAAATTAAAAATTTTGGGAGGTCTGTGAAGCACACATGAGGGTAAAATGAAACACTGCTTTTGGCCTGCAAAGCTTAGTTGTTACTTTGGTTTGAAAGATTGTACACTTAATATGATCAAGTACAAAACTGTCACAGTTTAAAAAACTTGTATGAATAGCACCTGGCATTACACTATACTGAATATATTTGGATAGATAACTTTGTTAAAGAAAGATTCAAAATACATGTCAAGCAGCACATATCCAAAAGACTAATTGAGAATAAATGCATTGTTTAGTAAAATGTCAATCACCTTAAGAGTAAGACCAGGAAAAAAAGTGGGATATATTATAATAAGGGCTGTTTGTAGAAAAGACAATTTCATCTAAGGACATGTGCAATATTTTAAGCTAGAATCATGAGATTTCAGATGTGAACTGTTGCCAACATGAATTCACAGAAAATTTACCGATATATATACTCAAACATCACCACCCAAATTAAACATATAATCTAATTCATTAGGGCCTCATTTTATTCTCTTAGACAAAGCAAATTGTTATAGAATTATCACATGTAAAAGAAGTTTTGGACTATGTAATAATTGAGATATTTCATTATGATTTATATACAGAATTTTGTGAGCCAGAAGACATGAAGTGCTGTAACTAATTGTGATCATTTCATCCAAATTTAGCTCTATAAAGATGAGAAAGATCTCCACCTGATGACATTGATGTGCAAAAGGCCAAAGATATTGTAGTGATTGCAATTCACATTCTATTCAGAATATCTAGTACCTTTTTTTTGTACACGTTTTGGAGACTAAGTCTGAAATATACCTAAAAATGTCTCTCACCCTAAAATGATGCATAAAACAGATTTTTGTTAAGGATGTGTTTTGTTTTTTTTTAGTTATCAAATGTATACTTCAGTTATCAAACACTATGATCTTTAGATTTTAGGCTTCATTTGTTCAGAAAATGATAAATTTTCAAAACTTTCATGTACACAGCAATTTGGTTTATGACTTTAATGAATCCATATTGTATGAATTATAATAATATGCTTTAATGATTGGCACTGCTAAAAAAGGTTTAATTTTTTTTATAATTATGCATATTTGAAATTCTAGTTTTCTTTGTTGCAATAACATTAATGCAGAGGATGAGTGCTGTCAGAAAAGCAAACAGAAAAAAATTCAAATAGGAATTTTTCTGGTTGTTTATACAAAAGAATTTACAGATTTTGTGTATTCATGCAATTAACCACTTTCAGAAGCAGTTCAAGCCATGTGCTGTGTATAAATTCCACAAATATGTGTGACTTGATGCCATGACATAAGAATCTAATCATGTGAATAGGAGATAATAGAATGGAAAAATTGGCAAATGGTGAAAAATTATGCAAACTTTTCAGACTCTCAAAAATCTAATGTTTCCTGTAATGCTGTGTTGTATAATTTGCTAAATATATTTCCAGTATGGTGATACTACACACAGAGTTATGTTGAAACTCAATGTACACAGTTTTCCTTCTTTACAGTTCTGTGGATCAAGCCTGGCAGTTGTTGCAACAGTACCTTGACAGATACGAGGACAATCAAAATGGCTCAGCAAAATACCATCGCTGTGTAGGCAACAAACTCCTGTCACATGGATTCTCACTCCCTACATGGTTTGTCAACACATACAAGGTAAGTTTTACTGTGAAATTGTAGTGCTTTTGTATTTTTATAATTTTGACACCACAATAAATCAACACATATGCAGTAATTTTTGCATATTAATGAAGAATATTCTCCTAATTGTTTTATACATATTTTATTTTGTATCTTGGGGCTATTCAAGTTAAATTTTCTTGGTATCAGTCAGTGGTACATTCAGTATGTTAATTGTATTGGTCATATTTTATTTTGTATCTTGGGGCTATTCAAGTTAAATTTTCTTGGTATCAGTCAGTGGTACATTCAGTATGTTAATTGTATTGGTCATATTTTATTTTGTATCTTGGGGCTATTCAAGTTAAATTTTCTTGGTATCAGTCAGTGGTACATTCAGTATGTTAATTGTATTGGTCATATTTTATTTTGTATCTTGGGGCTATTCAAGTTAAATTTTCTTGGTATCAGTCAGTGGTACATTCAGTATGTTAATTGTATTGGTCATATTTTATTTTGTATCTTGGGGCTATTCAAGTTAAATTTTCTTGGTATCAGTCAGTGGTACATTCAGTATGTTAATTGTATTATACATATTTTATTTTGTATCTTGGGGCTATTAAGGTAAATGTACTTGGTACCAGCAGTCATCCACAGATGCAATTTACAGTTTCATTTAATTTTCATGAGATGTCTTTGAATGATCAGAGTATTCTGGCATATATTTTAAATTTCTTTCTCATGGTACCATATGTGTTCAAATGGAAAGTCCAAGAAATAACCTTTGTCAGACCAATAATATGAATGGGGTGGGGGAAGCTTTTTTAGGGAAATATTTGAATTTTCAATTTTGATCAGTTATTCTTAAGACTATTTCTTCAATACTCTTTAGTGTAATCATTGACATTAATTCTTTCTTTTCAAATTTCCATTTTAAAAGATAGAAATAAATCTTCCATTAGTATACTTGCCAACCATTAATATTTTGATGGAAATAAAACTTCCTTTAGTTTATTTGCAAACTGTTATCATTTTGTTGTAAGCACTGTGATTTTATGCACTGCATTAAGTCTTTCACTCCCCTGTAAATGAATTACACTTTTTGATAAATTACTCAAACTAAAGCAATAAAAAGCTTGTCCTGTTTAGCTCTGTTGCTCACAGTCCATGCTTACTTATGGGATGGCCTGTTGTCTATCATCAGTCATTTATCTATTCTTTACTGCTACAAGTTTTTTGTTATTGCTACTTGGAAGTTTGCCTTTAAACTTTACCTATTCATATCACACTCAAGTTGGTCCTAGATGAAAATAGTGCTGCCTAGATGTCCAACATGGCCACCACAGCAGATATTTCTTCTTATTGCTTTTGAATATCTGAATACTTTCTACCACAATGGATGGTCATATTAGTATAGAGTTTTCACTAAAAGTCTTCCTATGATGCCAGGTTGATCCAAAATTAATATGATTAATGAAAATTTGTAGAGGAAAGAAGTCATTTTGAACCTTAAAGCATGTTAGATCAGAAAAAGTATTTATCAAGAAAGCTTTAGAACCTGAAAGAAGAATACCAAAGCAGTATATTTGAAATACCATGCTCATTCAAGATTTGAGGAGTCAGCTTTACAATAATGCATAATGGAAAGTAAAAACAATTTGTTAGAGTGTTGTTATTCGATTCTGTCAGTATGTTCTGTTTGAATTTTGAGAGTAATCCACTTTGATTGTGGCCATTTGTGGTTTCAATTCTGGGGGAGTAATTCATTTTGATTGTGGCCATTTGTGGTTTGAATTCTGGGAGTAATTCATTTTGATTGTGGCCATTTGTGATTTAAACTTGAACTAGCTACTTATCCAGGCTCGCAGAAAAAAAAATGAATGTACATTTTCCTTATAGTATTTTGTAGTTATGAACTACATGGCTCCACACAAGTTACATATTTTATATCTGACGGCCCTTACTAATTTGCTAAAAGTCTTACAGAAATGACCCATAAAATACGAACTTACAGAATAAATGCACAAATTACATTAAAACAGTTGCTGTAAATTCATGTTTGATTCAGATCCGAGTTTCATTTTGCAGTGGTTTTACATTAAAACAGTTGCTGTAAATTCATGTTTGATTCAGATCAGTTTCATTTTGCAATGGTTTTGATAACCAGAGCAAAACATTGCATTATGTGAGTCTGATCAAGCTATTGTTTATCTTTTTAAAAATGGCATCCATCAAAAGATAGTTTTCCGGATGAAAATGGTTAATAAACCTCTTACAAAGTTTTAATAATGTAGAGAAATAAAAGGAAATATTTATTTATGCATATTTCACTTTATAGACGTAAAACATGGATTCACATTATTCACATACTCCACTCTTTGTTCACTTACATTATACTTGTACATCTTTTGGGGGTAGGTTGGATGAAAGGGTAAATAAACCCCTTACAAAGTTTTAATAGTGTAATAAAAGGAATATTTGTTTATGTATATTTCACTTTATAAACATGTAATATATGGATTCTCTTTATTCTCAGGTTATGTTCTTTGGTCTCTTACATTACACTTGTACATCTTTGGGGGTTGGCAGGTATGCATTAGTTGCAAAAAATTAATTTACATATAAATGAGTATCATTGTATTTGTTATCTTTTATGCATGAATAAATATAGAATATTTGAGCACACAGAATTGATATAACATTTCCAGATTTATAAAATTGTTATGAATTTTTTGTGAAAATGAAAAATAGTGAACTAAATTGATAAAAATAAATTGTTTATGCAGTAACATTTTGGACATGAATTTTTTATGTGGACACATGTAGGGAGAAAGTGCCTAATACTGATATATATCAGGGGGCAATGTTTTTCGATTAAGACATCTGATAGTGGATAAAAATTTTGTAAAATTGCTTCTATTGTAGGTTGGTTGATTTTAAAAGTGCCTCCCCCCAGGTGGTATATTTTTAATGTAACAGCCCTTAATTGTTACTGATTGTGTACAGGTTTTTATAAGATGTTGCATTATATTGTTATGTAGAAAATGTTGGTTAGTTTTAATATCAGTAATATGTTACCTGACACTTATCTGTAGCTTAGCTTTTCCACTGTGGGATTATCCATACCATATAATAAAAATTCATCCTCCTGTACATGAACCTTTACTGAGAGTTTTGGACTGTAGAACACGGATCCAGTATGTTCCCCCATATAACTTGCCCAATTGCAGTAGCCATGAGCTTTTTTTTTTCATTTTCTTTTTGGGACTAAATGTATTATATTTTTAAATGCTCTTCAAAATTTCTTGTCTTCAGCTTATTTCTAAAACATGTATCAAATGTAATTAAGGTTGTTCAGTATTTTAGATTGTTATACCCCTGATCCATTGAACATTTTATGAATTTATAGGTTGTTACGATTTTTAGCAATGCCCTTTAAATGCATCTCTGCTCCGATGATCAAGTTTTTCATGTTATATTCCAGACTCTTCGGTAGGTATTGTGTCTCATATGTTCATGGAATTGATTGTGACCTATCAGTTGTTTTTATTTTCATGAGAATTCCAAGATGAAAGTGATGAATCTTTGATTACATTATTTTAAGTTTTAGACTTGCAATTACAACATGTGCATCATCTTGTGTATTTAGGTGGTAACACATTCTTTCACTTATTGTGAGTCAGGATAGCACTCCACTGATATAATCCTTATTATCATATAATATTTTGATGCAAGTATTGGGTTGCTGTGTCAGCAAATTATACTTTACCAGAGATAGCACATTCATTATCATAACTTCATTGAATTAGACGAACAATATCTTTTATTTTTGGTTTATAGTTGTGATTAATGTTCCATATTCATGTAACGGTCTAATGGGATATTTCTCATCCGGATCTCTTGTTGCTCCTCCACATGGCCTGGGTCAGAGAGATTTCTCAAACGTTAATAAGAGCCAGAAGTTTGGTAGGCAGTTAGCCTCTCTACCTATTGACTGGGTAGTTACAAGTGGGGATTTCTATGAAGTGTTAAAAGCAACATTATTGCATAGGTGTGAGCAGCTCCACTGTTAGCCCGCAATGAACATAAATAAAATCTTTTAAAACCAGGCATCCCCAGTCCATGAAGGAACCCCAATTTAAGCCTGCCTTATGCCCATCAGCCAATAGACAGGGTCACTGGAAAGGGCCAGGAAGGATGTTAGCTGGACCTTCTGAATTTAGTAAATGGGTGGTGGACTCACTTGCTCAACTTTGACTCATCCCATTTCAATTAAGTTATGTAGATACCCAGCTAACCCTCTTTCAGAGGCTTGGTTATGCATAATGGACAATGGCTAGCTTCTCTCTATTATATATGGAGGATACAAGGGTCAATTCCATGAACATCCTTCTCTGGCAAGGACCCCCATGAGGCACTACAATTTAAATTTGGTGTGGTTAAAGGAAAAGGTGCTCTCCTACAGAAGGATGCAGTAGAGAGAGTGTGAATCAATCTTCAGCCGTTTACTCCTGAATTTTCTTTGTATCAAAATAAGGTGGAAATATTTGGCTAATTATCATTCTTTCCACCTAAAGTTTCAGTAGAAGGAACCATTAAAGATGGAAAGTACAGCTACAGGAATACTATAAGGCCCAGTGACTGAGCAGTTTCCAACATGGTATTTGTGTGTTATGGAGGATTAGGATCAACTATTGTGCTATATAAGGGCTTTATGTTTCTATTTGCCTCTAAAGGGGAAACATATTGCGGAAAGTGTCATTTCCTTCCTATAAAGGTCTCTGTTGATATTTTGCCATCCACTATTTGTAAGTGGATTGTACTAACAATCAAAAGTAGCTTATGAGTCACTTACCAAGAGGGACCATTCATTCATAGAGATTAAAGCACATGAGGTTGAACCATTGCTGCCTCGTAGGTTTGTTGAACTTGTTCATAGTTGAAGGATGTTATGTAGACAGTGTTTTGGCAATCATACAATTCCTTCTCCTTCTACCTTCCTTCTTTGACATACCAAAGAGTTGAGGCATATAATCTCTAAGGCCCATAGTTGTAGTACAGCAAGTGGCCCAGACAGATACCAAATTATGGTAGTGGACATTTCTATAGTAAGGATGAGTATTTCATTGTTTTGTTGTTGATAATGTTTTATATTTAAGGCACTGACCCTCTCTTCAGATTGGCAAATTGAACTATGCAGAAGTGACAGGCAACATCTTATTAATATTAAAATGTATGGAGGGGGTGTAAAGCTAATTTAAATGATTTGATGCTTACATGATATTCTCATTCCACCCCACTCTGATGTTTCCATGGTGTTCTTGTCCAGGAGAAAGATGATGGTTACTGTGCATGGGTCAGTGACATTGGAGAACAGACAGTGTCTTTTTTCTATCTTTTGCAACTTTTTAGAACTCTTAATATGGTTTATTTATGGGAGGATAAACTTTTTTGTACAGAGAACGGTAGTTCCATCCCAGATAGGTAAAATGTTCAAAGTAAGTATTACATCATTAAATTAGTTATTCATTCTGGACAGGCTGCCATTGGTCCCAAAAATGCCAGGATTCCTGATAAGCATGCTCTAGAATCAGCATCTCTATGTTGAATTATTTCAGAGTTTGAATGTAGCTGAGCTGTTGCGACTGTACATAGACTATGACCTTATGTATGAGGGAGTGGACTTGGTGATGGAATATATTGATGCTGTGATGAATACATTCGAAGGACAGGACTGCTCCATGTTTAAATTAAGTGTATGTAGAATATTACATTAATGCTGATTATTTAATATGTGTTGTTTTGTTGGAGCTTGTATCAGTTTATTGTTTCACCACAAGATCTCTTTTGTCCTCATTTATAGATCTTGTTTAACAATTGTGAAAAAGTATCACTGAGATGCATGCTTTTGGGTTTCTGATGGATTTCCAGCTTTTACCATCAGGGCTTTGGGAATTTTCAGATTTGGTTTTATATTCTTGAATTCCATTATTTGTTCACTACATTCAGGTTTTTCATTTGACATAACTGACTGTTGTTTGGTTGGTTTCAGCCAATGAAAAACAGTTCAGTAAATAATTTGTCAAATGTATGTGTTACAATTTTAATAGGACAAACCCGATGCAAAAGGGCATTTCTTAATGTGATGCATCAGCATGCAGAGATATCTGATCGCTCAAAAATGTAAGAAATAAGTATAAGAGAGAATACCATTTGGAAAAGTGCTCCAATTCAATGTTTATATCAGCATACATGGGGGGTAAACATCTCGGGATATGTGATGTGCTATGCAAGGTTATATGTAGGGCAGCAGGACAGGAAGAAACTGTCAGTCAGATAAATGGTTAAAAAGTAAGAGCAAAAAGAAACCACTACAACAGATTGTTATTTCAGATGCTGCAGGAGCAAAAAAGAAAATTGTAATTAGAAATCTTGTTTCAAAAAAATTTCTTGATTGGTGAAAGAAATACTGTTTTATTTCAAGCAAAGGCCAAAATATGTCATTGCAAATGAGGTTTTTTATATTTTGCCAATATTGGTACTAAATGTTTTAATTTTAATCAGCTGTTTTATCTTTGTAATTTATGGCTTACTAAAATTTATATTACAAGCATCATATCATATAGTTAATACAATCTTTCCCTGTTAGAACTATTTTCTTAGCATCAAAACATAAGCCAAAGTATTGCTTGAATCACATTAAGATCATCTAGACCCCAGTAACTTGAGAACCTGAGTGGCCCCAGTACGCCAGCTTCTTAAGGCTGTCATCATCTTCCAGGCTTCATAGTTCAAGCCACTTACATCTCTGGTATCAACATGTGGATAATTTTTATTTGCCTGGATTACAAAGTGATGCCAGCTTAATGGATTGAAGATATTTGTCCATCTTCTCTTCATTCATCCGGTGTTGCACAAAGGTCATTTTTTTCAGACACTATCTTATGTGGAATTAAATAAGTTGGTAAATAGATATGTCATATGGAGTACTTAACACTTTAGTCAAATTAAGTCAATGAGATGAACCCAGTCAGTTTGGTGGTGAAAAGATCAGGGTCGCTTACTAAATAAAGAAAAAGTATTTCTACACTATAGATCAAGTTCTCCACAGCTTACAGTTCCCAAGCTTTGTTGATAGCTTAACACTTGGTTTAAGAAGAAGTCTATATATGGAGTCAAAAGGTCAAATGCAAAAGTTTCTGCACAATAACTTGAGTTCTTTACCATTGTACCAAATGTTGTGGATTACTTGCACTTGGGTTAAGAAGAAATATAAAAGTTTCATGGACAGAAGTGAAAGGTAAGATCACACAGACTGAAAGAAGAATAATGGTTCCTACATTATACTGTAAGATCTCCACAATGTACAGTTTCCAAAGATTGTACTTGGCTTGCACTTGTGAAAAGGAAGAGACTCTTCAATTTTGAGACAAAAGGTCAGTTGTCATGGTCTTTGTTACTGAAAGCAGAAAAATGGTTTCCACATATTAACAGTAGTTCATTTTTATCACCAGATCAGACATTGTGGATAGCTTGCATATGGTTTAAGGACCAAAACAGATCAGTTTTGGGTCAAGGGTCATGGCCACAGTATATGAAAGAAGAAAAATTGTTTCTACATAATATCATTAGTTCTCTGCCACAGACCTGGACCAAAATATGTGAATTGCTAGCACTTGAAATAAAGGAGTCTTTTAATTTTGCAACAAAAGAGCAAGGTCACTGACTTTAAAAAAACGGTTTCTTTAAAAAAATTAGTTATCTTCATAGAGGGCTATTAAACATTGGGTGGGCATATTCTGTGTAGTTTTTGAACAACCCTTTATTGATTTTCTTCATTTTCATGCCAACATAGTTCATTAGGTGACATGCATGCATGTCTCTGACCTTGGTATCAAGGTCAGAGTCGCAGAAAATATGTTAATAATTTTCATTTGCTTATTCATCTTAAACCCCTTGTTGGATTTTTTTTCTTACTTGGGATGAATTATCGTGAAGCTAAGACAATTCATTCTTGTAAATATGCTCTCTCCCCATTGATGTATATGTAAACTTAGTTCCACCTGCTCCTTTTAGCACATTGGGCAGCAAGTGCTCTCCATCGAGGTTGATCTTTTGCAATGGATTCAGCGTCTTCCAATGATATGCCCAGCGCTCTCAGATCTTCAATGAAGGTGCGTCACCATGTAGTGCGAGAGCGGCCTTGTTTCCATCTTCCCTGTGTCGTCCACGAAATGGTGTTTTTCTTGAGATTGGTTGCAAACACTGGCATCAGCTGGACTTGATTATCATAAGACGTTCAGCCATGAAGGGCGTGCAGCTTACTCGTACATTCCACAGCGCTGACTGCGACACCAATCACTCTCTAGTCTGCTGTAAATTTAAGCTTCAAAGAAGATCCACCACTTTAGGCAAGTGGGTAAACCACACATCGATGTGAACAAGACGTCATATCCAGACTAGGCTGAAGAATTCACTTACGCCCTCTCCAAGACATTCAGTTCAGAACCTCCCTACGGCAGTGCCAAAGAGAGATGGGACAACATCAGAGATACTGTTTACAGTGCAGCCACAAGAATTTTTGGTAAGAAGCAAAGAACAATGACTGGTTTGACACCAATTCCACCACACTCATGCCAGCAATAGAAGAGCGTTGCAGTGCCCACCTGGAATTCAAGTGTTCTCCCTGCGAGAGGACACTACATGCATATAGGTCTACCAGAAGCAAAGTGCAATGCGCTAATGAATACTGGCTTCTACTCTGTCAGAGCATCCAGTCAGCAGTAGACAAAGGAAACATCAGAGGCATGTATAATGGCATAAAGAAAGCAATGGGTCCAACGAAGAAAGTGATAGCTCCACTGAAGTCTTCTGCAGGAGATATCATTCATGACAAGGGCAAACAGATGGAGCGCTGGGTGGAGTACTACTCCGAACTGTATTCCAGAGAGAATAACGTGACCAACAATGCCCTCAATGCCATTGAAAACCTCCCTTATTTGACCAAACTGGATGATAAACCTACTGAGACAGAACTAAAGCTGGCATTAGAGAAACTGACCACAGGTAAAGCCTCAGGAAAGGATGGCATCCCAGCAGAAGTCATTAAGTGTGGCGGCAGTGTGCTGTTCACACACCTTTATGATCTTCTCTGCCAGTGCTGGGATGAAGGTGCAGTGCCTCAGGACATGAGAGACGCCAACATCATAACCCTGTATAAGAACAAGGGTGACAAAAGTGACTGCAACAACTACAGGGGCATATCACTTCTCAGCATCGTGGGTAAAGTCTTCGCTAGAGTCATCCTGAACAGACTGCAGACGCTTGCCGACAGTGTATCCAGAGTCTCAGTGTGGGTTCCGCGCAGATGTCCACAATCGACATGATCTTCTCCATCAGGCAACTGCAGGAGAAATGCAGGGAACAACACAGACCCCTCTTCCTGGCTTTTATATACCTCACCAAAGCATTTGATCTGGTCAGCAGAGACGGACTCTTCAAAATCCTGACGAAGATTGGATGCCCTCCAAAGCTGTTAAGCATGGTCCAGTCATTCCATGAAGACATGAAAGGCACAGTGCAGTATGATGGCTAATTGTCCAAACCATTCAATATCCACAGCAGAGAGAAACAAGGCTGTGTCCTTGCCCCCATGCTCTTTGGCATCTTCTTCGCTGTCCTGCTTGAGTGCGCCTTTGGGACGTCCACAGAAGGATCTACCTGCACACGCGTTCAGACGGCAGACTGTTCAACCTGGCACGACTGAAGGCAATGAGCAAAGTAAGGAAAGCAACCATTAGGGACATGCTCTTTGCAGATGATGCTGCTATAGTCACTCACACAGAAGCTGAACTACAACGCCTGATGGACCACTTTGCTAAAGCATGTGATGAATTCGGGTTGACCATCAGCCTAAAGAAAACCAACGTGATGGCTCAGGACACAGACCCTCCCAGCATAACCATCAACAACTACATACTAGAAGTAGTCAGTGAGTTCATTTACCTTGGCTCTACCATCACCAACAGCCTCTCACTCGATGCCGAGCTCAACAAGCGGATTGGAAAGGCGTCAACAACTCTCTCTAGATTGTCGAAGAGAGTGTGGAACAACAGCAAGCTGACATTAAACACTAAGATCTCCGTGTACCGTGCCTGCGTGCTTAGAACACTCCTGTATGCCAGCGAAACTTGGACTCTGTACGCCTCTCAGGAGAAACAACTGAGTGCCTTTCACATGTGTTGTCTCTGTCGCATACTTGGGATCACCTGGAGCGATCGTGTGGCAAACAATGAGGTGCTTCAACAGGCCAAAATTCCCAGCATGGTCACACTCCTCCGCCAACGTCGCATCAGATGGCTGGGCCATGTGCATTGAATGGATGATGGACGGATCCCCAAAGACCTTCTCTACTCTAAGCTTGCCTCAAGCAGAAGATCAATAGGATGGCCACATTTTCCTTCAAGGATGTCTGCAAGCAGGATATGAAAGCTCTTGGAATAGAGGTCAACATCTGGGAAGAGCTTGCCCTCGACAAGTCCAGCTGGCGACATGCTCTGTACACAGGTCTGAAAGCCAGCGAGATAAAGTTACAACAGCTCGCTGATGAGAAAAGATCTCAGAGGAAGAGGATGCAGTTCCAACCAAGACCTGATTCATACTTCAAGTGTAACAACTGTAGCAAGGATTGCCACTCCCGTGTGGGGTTTTATAGTCACAGAAGACGCTGCACAGCTACAAACTAGGACACCTTTCATGGGCGCATTTCCATCATCCTTTGAGACTAACGGAAGCCAACCATTAGAAATTACTGTTTGCCATGATCCTGGAAAGTGAAATATTTTGGCAGGTAGCCTTTCTTGACATGTACTGGCAGTCCTCACAGAATGTTCCCTGTGCCAGTTAGTTGCAGAGACACATTTTCTTTTGTTAGGGAAGTCAATAGACTTGTTTGCAGTAAAGTTGAATAGGATGCTACCACTTTAAGTCTCTAGTTCCAGACCAGAGGGCATGGGCAGTGGATGTGATATCCTTGTACACCACTGCCTCTAACTCGCGCACAACAGGGTCCAAAAACATCTACCGCATTATAAGCGAGGGCGCGAGTTATCGAGGGACCTATAACAAACAACAAGACAAACGGATCAACGTACACAGGCAAAAGGGGTGGGTGGGTTGGTTTGGCATGTTAGTGTTGAATACTCAATAATCGTGCTATGATTAACTATGATTAAATATTTCTTCATAGCGGTGTACTTTGTTTTGTTTTTTGTCATCACGGAGTAACATTAATTTCAGGATAACTTACAAGATATTGAGGATATCATCAAAACAATAATCCACACATTTTCCATTGGCTTAACACGTATGATTTCGCACATTGTGTACTACATCACAAATCATTGTGTTGAATTGGATAAATTCTTGTTTGATCCAAAGTAGATTTTTTTTATACACAAGATTGACACCCATTAAAAAAAACACAATGTCGATCAAACAACAGGTCGATTTGATTGCGGTAGAAGTAAAATGAATTTTTTTTACAAGGGTTACCCATTACCAACATCAATTTAATGGGTCTACAAATTTAAAATAACGTAAATTAAAATATGACAATTCTTGCAGTTTGTGACACGTTTGACAAATATCACTTCACATTTTCAAAACATCTGTTCATTTTTTTTTTTTTATTTCTCTGCCGCCTGTGTGTATTGTTCACGGGTGATTTCTCTCTGAGCTGGTTTGGATAATTACATGCTGCTTCCTGATTCGCTGAGCGTATTTCTCCCGACAATTTTGTTTAATTCTATGTCAGTGCTGGAATCTCCAAAAGTGATAAAAATATTTAAAAAATATCACATAAAAATGTGAAACCATTTTCGACTGGTCAAATAAAATGAATTTTGAGAACGGTAATGACCTCAAGAACTTATGCTGCCTTGGATTTTTTTATTGTACTTCCCATGCTTGATTTGATACAAAAGACATGTTCAAAGTGATTGCAACAAACACTTCCCCGATTTGTAGATCAAAATAAATCAGGCATTTATTTAGGTTCTCGCAGAAGTACTCACGGGTTTCGATGTGACAGACGATTGACGATTTTCATGTTTTCATATAAGAGAATATGTTGCAATTGTAGTGTTTATACTGAAGCGAAATTAAAGGATTAGAACATGAATTTCACATAGCAAGACATTTAGGTGGTGTTTTTTTTTATCTGTTGCCACCTCTTAGCATATTTTGTTGATCCTGTTTTGCCAGACTGATTTTTTACAGGGTATTAACAACTTTTTCTCTCAAAAATCCACAAACATAATATGAGACATCTAATTAGAACTTGAAAATTTCATGATATGGATTCTATCTTTACGGCAATAATCACCATTTCCGATGATATAATGAGCTACCGTATTTCATGTATTTTTTCATATCTTTTAATTTTTCGTACACATTCTAGTTATCAAAATTATTTAAATGTATCATAATTATTAGTATAGATCTCTTTGTATTTGAAAAACTGCTTAAGTTATCAGACATAATATTTCCACTAAGAAGATTTATGTTTGCAAAAAAGATTGAAAATACCATATTCCCATTTTGTTTTTGCAAAAATTAATGATTTATAATTAATTTTGTGTATGAAAATTTACATAATATACAGTATGTATCAAGGTTCAATATACTAATTCTTATCGCGAATTTTTTTTACATTTAACACATTTTAAAATATATTTCCTTTGAAAAAAATCGGGAGCCATTATAAGTGGGTTCGCAAGTTATCTGGGTGCGAGTTATCGAGGTAGTGGTGTACTTTCAGTGGCCTTGATAGTAATGGTACATTGGCATTCTTGACCAATTTGTGGATGCTTCCAGAAAAATAACCATAAAGTATAAAGTATCCATGTTGCACAAAAACTCTGATCCTTCACCTTTATACCGAGCTCATAAAAAATAATTTGACCATGAAGATATTTAAATAGGGTTGCCAACTGCATTGCCCACACTAGAAGGCAATCAGCTTTCCTAGGTTTATGATTCGTGGAAAATATTCTGTAATTTGTGCTATATGAAATTTATTATCCTATCTTCTCTCCAACTATTAACTGCAGTTGCAGAATTTTTTTATCTTTTCGAAGAAAAAGACTATTCAGCTTCAAGTGCTAAGGGCTATATTGCAACCCATTCCAGTACTCATTAAAATGTCTGTGGGGTTTACTATTCAGTGGCAACTACAATTTGGTTTCTTATTCAGTCTGGATTTCTGGCTAAGAACAACCTTTGGTAGCCCTTAATCCGATTGAAATGTTTATGTTTCAATCACATCTGTGCTGGGATGATCAGGTTAGACTCCTTGCTGGTAAGGGCTTTTAGTTTTTGTTATGATAACATTCTCCCTGTCAGAGGTACCTAATATTAAACAGCAACTATTTTGAGGTGGATTTTCTATCAAAAGAGTTTATCCGTCTTTCAATGAGAGAGCTCTTTGTTTCATGAGATCAAAACCCCAGGAGGTTATACCTATTCTCTCACTGAGAGAGTTCTTTCTTTTATGAGAACCAAAGCCCATGAAGTTAGAGCTATTTCTGTTGGCTGGACCTTAATCATTCTTTGGATGATCAAATGAAAGATGCCTTATGGTAGCCTGTGCCTTCTTTTCGTTCTACCATCATTGTCACTCCTGTATCATGGCATTTTACACATTAGGCCCAATTTTTTCTGCCTAGCAAATTGTCAAATCATCATCCAGCACACCTGAAACACATCCTATAGAAATGCCTAGCAAGTTGTCAAATCATCGTCCAATGCACTTGAAACACATCCCATAGCAATGAGACTTAAGTGGTATTTAAATTATCTTATTCTATTCCAAATTTTTAAAATAGTAAATTGCATTGATGTTCCAAAGTTCAGAATGTTATTTTATGACACACACTAATAAAAGATCTTTTTTAAACAACATATATTTCATAACATTTCTGTCAGATTGTTTACATGCCATATTATGTATAACCATTTTCACAAGATCTGTATTGCTTTGAATCACACATTAATCTCTCATCAGGAATACTTTCATTTTTTTTTAAGACCACTTTTGAAAATATTGCAACTTTTGAATTTTAATAGCTGAAATTTGGTAGTAATTGTCGTATGCTTTCCTTTATCAGGGTCGTCTGAAGCACCTGCCCCAATCAGTGTGGTTGCCATACACAAGTATAGACCAGTTACTACAGGCACTCCGGGACCATCGCATGCAGGATGTAGCTTTAGGAGAGGTAAGATGGTAAACAACCAGCCTTTTTGAAGGGGAAAAAACCTAAATATAATGAAACTTACTACAGCAAACTGTTTAGTACCAGATGATTGAATTTATTACAATATGGGGCAGCAGCATTGTAGAGGACATAGTTCATGATGATCATTATAAGTTTCAGCCAGTTGTACAAAAAATTATGCATGAACACGCCAAATGTTTAAATGTAAAATGAATAATAAATTTATCTTTATAATAGAAGTAATTTGGATCAAATTACATTTTAAGACAAATATATCATTCACTTAACATTTTTAAAAACATTGGGTGGTGGAATGACCCAGAACCAGTTCGCACAATTAAAATTTTGAGCATATGGGAAGGAACATTCACAAAGTTTCAAAAAATGTGCCTTTATTGCTGTTTCAGGCTACACTTTGTTGCCTTAAAATAGCAGCAAAAACAAAGGTGACATTTGTTTGTACGAAATGTATCAATTTCTAGAGGTGTACGGTATTCTGACTGATTAGATGTGGTCTGTCCGACCTTTTGGATCTATCTTTTTACTTGGGGGTGAGTTGGAGAGCAGTGGTATACTAATTAAAACACTAAGTTGTATTGCAATCTACGGTTGATGTTCAGCATACATGCCAAGTTCTGTCCACCTCCAAAGTTTACACAACATTTATCTACAATGTTTCTCACTATATTGTCCACTCGGAATATCTATCACTCCATTCTGTCTATTAGGTATCCTTTCTCTAAACTTCCCATCTTGTATGTCTCTATCTGTTTCTTATTTCCAACTACATTTTTTTCTATGCTGTTTTTTTTTTCCCACATACAGAATATCATTGGCTAACCATTACTAGATGAATGACAGCTATCTTCTTCCAAGATCATAACTAAATGGTACTGAAACAGCAGGAATATGACCTAGTTATCCAGATGTGACAGTCATGATTCCAGATTTGACAGTCATGATGCTGATCTATTTACCTAGATTTGTCAAAGCCTTCCTGAAACCCAAACATTTGACTTGCTATTGTTATGTTCTCACACCCAACTTGCATTGCTTCTATCACGTCTCTAAAATTCCTACATTTCCCAAACACCCAACATAATACTAGTAAAAAACCGGATATTTGTACTGCTATATATTTTACTTTTTCCCCACTCTAAACATCCCTTTGGTCATAGTATTACCAGTTTACTGCAGTATTTAATTCTGGTGTAACATACCACTGTTCTGGTGTGTCGTTTGTTTCCATTAGTAAAAAATGTGGAAATTTCACAAGGAATCTTATGGTTTTACAGAGTGTTTTCATTATTCATGATAAAAAAATGTTAAAAACAATTGTGTGGAGTTACAAAATGGTTTTATCTATCATAAATTAATGGTGAATATTACAAATATATATTTATGTGTGTTGGTTGTTTCCATCAGTAAATAATGTGGAAATTTCACAAGGAATCGTGATATTACAGTGTTTTCATTATTCATGATAAAAAAATTAAAAGCAGTTATTGTGGATTTACCAAATGGTTGTATCTGTCATAAATTAATGGTGAATTTTACAAATATATATTTATGATCCTTTTATCACGTCAGACATGTTTAATTTTTGGTGGGGTAGAAGGGTGAGATTTTCTTTGAGCTGAATATTTTCCTCTCTTTTATCTCAAGTTAAATAATATTTCTCGAAATAATAAAATGTTTTGCTATAAATCTGAGCAAGATATTTTTACAAATGTTGACAGATGGAAATTAAAGACGTGTCAGGCCATTGCCCAGGAACATTAAATATAATTGCAGTATACTATGGTACTTATTGTGGTTAATTCAGTAATGCCATGGTATAAAATTTTTCAT
The DNA here is from genome assembly GCA_016746295.1 of Potamilus streckersoni. NCBI lineage: Eukaryota > Metazoa > Mollusca > Bivalvia > Unionida > Unionidae > Potamilus > Potamilus streckersoni. The sequence goes on along the minus strand of JAEAOA010000841.1, from coordinate 278,725 downwards.
GGTACCCAGCTCTTATCATTTACCATTGGAAATTCCTACCATCACGAAGAGTGTATCATGTGATAATGTCCATTTGTCCATTTTTTTAAAAAAATTATTGTTTCAGCACAGCAACTCAAATTCTTGTCTACAGTTACAGTTGTGAATGGCTTGCACTTTGCAGCAAGAAAGAAGCATATTGGTTTGGGTGCTCAATGGTCAAGCTCACTGACTGAAAGAAGTTAAGATGGTTTCATTATGATACCATTTGTTTTACATTACAGACATGGACCACACTTTTGGATGGCTTGAACATGGGGTGATAACAAAACCAGTTGATTTTGGGGTCCAATGGTCAAAGGTTAAGGTCATTGACTGAATAAAGAAAAATGGTGTTTGCATAATACATTTAGTTTTAGATGACCAAAGTTGAGAGTATTGAATTAGCCTGTTGATTTATGTGGAAAGGTCACAAAGGCAAAGGTCACTATATCATTAATGGGGTTTGAAGAATTACTTGGTTCTGTTACAACTTCTTGTACCAAACTTTTTGGATGACTTGTACTTGGGATAATAAAAGTACATTTAGATTATGTAGTCTAAAGGTCAGAGGTCATGGTACTAGGAAAGAAAATAATGGTTTCTGAAGGTTAGGTTTATCACAACACTGCATACCTTTTCTACGCATACCTTTTCTATGATCGAGGTCAAAGAGACCTTTTAGTTAATCTGAGTCAGGTATACCCTACTTAATGTCAACATAGATTACTATTAAATACTGGGTGTATAATGTGCCATTACCTATATTCTTGTTACTTTTTCAAATGCAAAAAATACATTGCCCAAATTATGAAAATGTTTCAAAGGATAAATGTTTTGGAGTGATGAGTTAATGTTTGATGCCTTTGCTATGTACTGTATATCAAAGTAATTAATGGAAAATCAATTAATTTGTCTTTCTTTTTTTTTTACACCAGCATTAGCTGCTTTTGTTGACCCCAAACCAAATTATACATATTGTATTTAATCAGTGATTCCCTTTACCCTCGAGTGGCCGAGTGGTCTAAAGAGTGGTCTAAAGCGATGTCCGTTACGGATCACTGCCATCTCACCTCTGTCTGCGTGGGTTCGAGTCTAGGATTTGGCAAATGTGGATATGTGAGAAAGCTTGCCAGTAGCTTCTCGTGGGTCGGTGGTTCTTTCCGGTGATTTCCCGGTTTCTTCCTCCACCATTAATACTGGCCGCCATGTATAGCCTATCTTGTGCTGAAAAATGGCGTTAAACCCCACAACAACCAACCAACCAACCCTTTACCCTCATTTATGCTTCCGAAATCCCACATTTTTAATTTTACCACTTGTTTTAATTTTAACGTTTGCTTTTTACTAAATCAGACCCTCAGTTTTGACACATAGATATTTTTTGACTCTTGCACCCCTAGGGGATACAATTGATTTACTGCTATGGCCAAAATTAGAACATGATTAATTTCTAGCAAAACATTCCTACAAGATGCTAATGCTATCAGAGGTTTCTTTAAAGGACATTGTTTAATCATTTTTCTTTCCCATTTTATTTTTCAGTTATTTGAAACCCTACAGTCAAAGTTGTCACTGTATCAGAGAGGAATACAGACATTCTCAGAACAAGTACTTCACCAATATTGATAGTCGAGTTGACATTATTAAAGGATATGCCATGTCTTATTCTGTTAATGGCAAACATTTGACAAATATCCAGTATTTCTTTCAGAAGTTTTTAGAAGATCTGCAGTTGTGCTGCCATTATGTACTGCATAATTGAAAGATTACAGTTTTTTGAAAATTAATTAAAACTTATATGAGAAAGAAAAGAAACCCAGACCAACACAAGAAGAAAGTTGCAGTATTGGCAAGCTTGAAGCTGAAATGCTGCCTGGAAACCTGAAATTGTTGGCAAGATTTCAACAAAATTCTCATTTTAACTCCAACTTGGCTTGACATTCAGATATTTGATTAGCCCAGATTTGGTGTTAGCCAATCAGACATCACAATTCAGACATCTAGCTAATCTAGATTTGGTGTTAGCTAATCAGACATCACCATTCCAATATCTGATTAGTCAGTTGTTTGATGTTATTTAATTGGACATCTGATTAGTGGGGATTGGTGTTAGCTAATTGCAATTTGGTGTAGAATCTAAATGTAAGAATTTATTATTGTGTAATCTTTGAGCCAGATTTTCAAAAAATAGATTTTCAAACACAAGTAATGCACCAGACCCATGCAGAAAGAATCCTAACAGTTTCACATGATTAAAATTTTTGTGTATCTTTTACTTTATCAAACTACTTGTGTAAAAAAACAAATGGAACATTTTTTAAAAAAGCTGAAGTAAAAACAATAAAAATACCAAAAGATAAAATTGAAAACTCCATTTTAAAATATTTAATTTGAAAATTTATAAAATTCTTCAAAATTGTATTGAGATTAAAAATGTATGCTATCAGAATAATTCAAGACAATTAGTCCTATCTTTAACAAGTGCTTATATTTTAGTGCAAGATTCGTCTTGCTAAATAAAGATTGATTTCTTTGTTATTACTAAATATTAGAAAGAAAACTTGATAATGTCATTAAAACTGAATTGTATTGAGTAGGTATTGAACCCGTGACTGTTGAATTACAAGCCCGACACTACCAACTGAGCTACATTTGCTTCTAACCCAATAAAAACTTATAAAGTTCTAAAGATAGCATATGTAAAATGCCTTATGAAAGTGAAAGGAACACCATTCTTTCTCAAGATAGCAACATATATTGAAGCATAGTTAGATAAAGTAGTCACTTTTGCAGACAGTACAAGATATGGCATTATTAACAATTTTTAAGTGTTGTGATACAGGTCTGACAGTTGCATATCTTGTATAGCTAGCTTAAGATATTCAGTTTGACAATTAAAATTATATAGTTGCCATAACTTGAGTGAAAATGTAGGATAATATTACTATAGGTCTAGAGTTTGTACTCTGGTATGTGAGGAATCCCATCTTTATTTTAAGATTTTGTTACTGGCATCAAAACAAAACCAAAGGCTCTCAACTTCTGGAATCTTTTGCATTCAAAGATAAATCAAACAGTCCTTTTGTATTGAATGAACATTTCTGTCTTTTGCCATGCATGAAAAGTCATTAAATTGAATTGAAATACTCTGGTTTGTTGTCCTGTTCTTGTCATAAACATTTTATATCAAAGCATAACATTTTTTTTAATTGTTGAACATGTTTTTAAAAAAGCACAGCATTGCAGTCAACTGTCCATATATATCATTGAATAACCTGTTTATCCCAGCTTTTCATGGAACTGTTAAACTTCTTAATCAGTGGCATTTTAGTTGCTGCTGCCAAGACAACAGCACAGTTTGGATTTTGCTTTGAAATCAGAGGGTTAACAAGGTTAACATTTTTGGTGGGGTGTAAAAAATTCAGATCTGGATATAATTAGGCTGTCATTTTTATTAACACAGAATAGAGAGATTAGAAAAATTTCTTTGATTTTTGTCTCTGACTGAATACAACAATGAATTTGCTTCTTGTAGAATTTGTGGGATTTTAGATTAATGGAATGTGAAAGTTAAAAAGTAATTTCAAAGAGCTTGAAAGCTTGAGCAGAAAGACATTAGTCTGTCTAATAAGGATATACCATTTCTGCTTTTAGAATCAGAATTTGGTTAGTGAAACTAAATTTGTCTGTTTAATCAGGACATACTTTTTCTGTATTAAGGCATAAAAGAATTTGGTTAGTGAATCTAAATTTTGGGGGAAAATAACTGAAGTACCATATGTACCATTGTTTTCAGTCCTATAACTTGTGGTTACATTATTTTTTAGTAAGATCATATATAACAAAATGTTGTTCTGGGGCTTAACACCATTTTTCAGCACAATAGGTTATACATGGCGGCCAGTATTAATGGTGGAGGAAGACACAAGGTAATCAGTGGAAAGAACCACCAACCCATGATATCCCAAAATGGAAGAAATAAAATTGTGTTCAAAGTGGACACACACACCACACACAGACATACAGATAAATTGCTTGTTTGATAATAAACAATGAAACATTGTACTGTTCTCATTCTATTCCTCTTTTTTACTTGGCAATTTTTGTTCAAAAGATGAAAATGTATCCACTATCCAATCTGCACATGGTCCTGTAATGTAGTGTAGTGGATGTCAGATAACAACATCAACATTATCCATTGACATGAATATAGATAAATTAGGATTGGTTGCTGTCAAAGGTTTGAATATGTTGTCAAAACTTAGAAGTGGATCCAAAAATTTCACAAAAGAAAGAGAAAATCAAGATTAAATGCTTGAAGGCTCCTGTAATTCACTTGCGACAGTATATGGTGGAAACTAACCATAAGTGAATTATATCCAGATTAACAATATATTGCATATAAGAATCATCAGAAGGAAATGCATTCAGTGTACTAGTAAAAATGATAATATTTTGCTCTTAATACGGGTTACAAAAAAGTATTCTTTAAGACAATGCTATTGTACCCTGCTGTTTGCTCTACATACATCAATGCATGTTTGTATCAATCATGATGACACATGGCAAACAATAGAAGCTTGGGTGGTGAATATGCATTTTGCAGATGGTAATAAACCCATTGTTTTAACTTGGGCTGCCAAATACAAAGATTATTTTATTGCACAGAAAGCCAACTTTGGATTCAAAGAAGATTTTTGTAATATACAAAGTAGACTGACCTTAAGAAGCTGACTTTAGTATCTTTTACTGCTATTTACAGGAATTTTGAAAATAAAAAAGCAGTAATTAATGTTTTGTAAAGAAAACCTGTCACACATTGTTGCCAAAAACTGACTCCACTCATTTGTCATTAGTGTATAACTTGAGCACACATAAAGAGGTATGAAAATTAAATAAATCACACCATAGATCTCAAATGTGATGGACAAGTTTGCAATGCAATAACTGAACACTGAATAAGCTTTGTCTCTTGCATGAGAAAAAAATCATGTGGTCTTGTTCTTTGACAGATTTGATAAAACAAGAGCTTAAAACTGAAAATTTGCATGACTTTTGCTGATAAAGAATATCCAACTAGCCCTTGCAATTGTCACAGCAGGGATGCTTTGCCTCCAATGATAATCTTTTACAGCATGTGGGAATTTAAGGATATTAAGGCACTGAAAGGACAGATTATATGTGCTGGGAGAATGGTTGGGTTGGTAAAAAGTTGATGATGCAGTTCATCAATGAGAACCATCTTAAGCACACAGAAACAGAATAATCTCTTTTGTGATGGTTTCATTTTGGATGCATATTACCTTTGATTTTGTCAACTAGACACTTTGTTTATGCATAAATCAGAACAGAAGCTAAACTCATTCTCATACACAAATGATTCATTCTTAACTGAACTCGTGTTCTTAAAACAATTGCAATTAGAAAAATATCAACAGTGGTTTTCTTTTTTTTTCTTTTGTTTTTCTTAAACTAAAACTTTATTTTTTTTTAGTTTGAATGATTTCATTTTTTAATTCTACAGTTGAAAACCTTTTATTATTTTTTACAGGTAAGCATGAACACTGTCATTGCAAAGGTGTACCAAAAAGTTCAGAATATAAGTGCACGAAAAAAACCTGCAACTGAAAATTACTTGAGCTAAGTGTTTGTCACATGTGCTTGTGTTTCAGTCACGTGTTAAAAGTGTTTTTCTGTCACATGTGCTAAATGGCCCATTATAACATGATAACCATTTAAATTGTTTGAGAAAACTAAAACTTGATTTATTCAGTGTGTTATAATGAGGATATACATTTTATTACTGGATACACTTTTGCTGCATCAAAGTCATCTGTTTAAGGTCCCTAAGCAATAAATTGCAGCAAGCAGCGGCCAATTGTTTGGTATATTTAAAAATCTACTGCTCCTTGTTAAGTCCAAACATAGTGTTAATATACTCATCACTGAATTGGCAGCTTAAATAAAACATTCCAGAAAATAATAACCTTTGTTGGAGCCATTTGGCATTCAGTGCACAGCCAGGTGTGATGTTAAAGTGATTTGACGAATTCTACTAAAACTCCTTAGATATGCTCACAGAATACACTTGATAAATATTTTAAATAGCTTCCCTAAGAAAACATTTGTTTCAAACTGAAGAAAAAATATGTACAACAAAAGACATGCAAAAATCAAATTTATGTTTAAGGCATTTTCCCATGCAAAACAAAACAATTCTTTGCTAGAAGCAAAAAGCTGCAGTTGTTTTTAACCACAAAATGTACTATTGTAGAACCCCCACTATCAATGGGTTGGAAATTTTCATAAATGTTGACATGAATGGAGCATAATTCTTCATCTGACAACATATGTTTCTAGACAGTCATACTTGTGGGTGTTCAAAGTCTTTCATTCAAACTTTATTGCCCCTTTCCAACAGCCCAACTTCTATCGATCCATCTTGCTGATACCAACCCCTCCTAATAATCTGTTTCTTAGTTTTCATGCAAAAACAAAAACGCAGTGATGTCTGTACTACGAATTACTATATTTGAAAAGTAAAAGTGGCATTTAACAATTCATTTGATAAAATGTGAATAAAACAAGTTCATGAATATAAAATAAATTAAATAAACATGTTACTGTACACAAATTTTACTGTACACTCAAAATAAAATGCTTGACTAGTTACATGTTGGATACATCACCGTAATAAAAATTAGATATTTTGATGTTAAAAGGAAATTGTGGAAAATCGTGTTACTAACAACAAAATAATCATTTTTTTTTAATTATTCTAAGACTTGTTGTCTCTGAGCAAGTACCAGTAATAATTTTCTTCCTCAGAATAGCACAGCTAGTATGGACTGTACTTCATCAAGAAGTCCTGGAAACAAACAAATATACACATATAAGCAACAGGATTTGGGGATGTTTGATACATAAAATACTATTTGGATAATAAATTATACCAAGTAGTTTGCATGGTTACACATTAGTACATTTAGAATAATGATGCTGTCCCAATTTCTTGTTCCAAAAGATTATTTGATACAATTTTATTTTACTTAAATGACTAAAAAAATTGTTCAACTTTATTCAGTTGATACCTTCTAATAATGACATACCAAACTTCATAAAAAATATGAAACATCTTTACAGAACTTAATAACCGATGTAGTTTTAATATAGTTTGGGGCGTGTAAGACTGAAAAAAGAAAATACTTAAAAACTATTTCAAGCCAAAAGCTTTCTCTATTGATAAATTTTTAACACTTTGAAGTGGATATGGTTATAACATTGTTAATTTTGTAAATTTGCATGCTGTGAATCTGTTGGAAATTTCAGTTTTAAAAAGTGCATTTAATAGTATTAGTGTTTCACCTTAACTAATTTTAATGGGAAAAAGAACTAAAATGTAAAACAACATATTTTTCCCTTTCCCAGTCCAAATAAAAAAAGAAATAATTTTGAAAATTTTTAAAAATTCATGGCTTGAAAATCTAAACAGGTCATCTGCATATGAATGACTACTAAATGTAATTGGCCTACTTCAAGTGATTGTAGTATATGAAGATAACAAGTTATTGTCCAAAAACAGTCCTGAAACTTCCAGGTTTCCAAAAAAAATGTTTCTAAAATTGCTGCAAAATATGAAAAATCTAATCTGATTATCCACACACATATATATACCAGATTTCATGTGTCAACCTCATATCTGCTTTGCTTAACCCTTTACCTCATACAAGTGCCTTTTGGCACCTCTACCGCATTCCCATACAGGCACCTTGTGGCACTTCACCCGATTCGCATACAAGCGCCTTTTGGCACATCTGTAAACAGCAGCCATTTTGAGTTGATTTTCATAGTGCCACCTTTGGGGATACCCCCTTATTAGATACTATTGGTGTGAATGACCATTACGTCAGATGATGTGGTCACTGTTTATGCTCTGGTCGAAATCTGCTATTTAAAATGTGTAGGTCGTAATCGTGTCTTCAAAATGGTGGTTGTTGACATTCAGTACTTGCTTGAGTTTTCATGATTAGAATCACAACTATGAAAGCTTCATTAAGGCTCTGATACTGATGTAGGAAGCCATTAGTGTTTTTATAAATTATCAAATTCAGCTGATTTAGTGATGTAGACGCAGACAAAGAACTTGTAAATTTTGAGTATGAGAAATTGCCACTACGGTTGATCACGCGGTTTCACTGACATGATAGTAAACATGTTCTCTCAAGATTTTAAAGCATATACAAAATTCTTTACTGAAAAATAATTATATAGCTATAATGACCATATTTTACTCTAAATCTTTTCATATATAATATATGTGTACCAAAAACAAAATGGTTAAAATTGCTGTTAAAAGTAACATACACATCACTGCTTAACAGGCGTATGAGTAGCACACTGCACTGGGTAACTTTGCTATATGTGCATCGAAGGGCTAAAAAGCCATACACTATGAGGGAAAGGATTAATCATGCCTACAAACTGATGTTGAAAAAATTTATTTTTTTTAAAAAAAAGATAATTGCAATAAAATCTACATCAGTCTTCTGCATACAGAATGACATATCACTAACAAGTGTGTGATTTGGATTTTTAATGTAACTTCAACAAATTTTCAGTCTCATAGCTATGATGCCTGCAGTGTTGCAGTTTATAATGCACCAGTGCATCATGCCACTGCACTGGGTAACTTTGCTATATGTGCATCGAAGGGCTAAAAAGCCATACACTATGAGGGAAAGGATTAATCATGCCTACAAACTGATGTTCTCTAACAAATCTAATTGTCTATATTGTGTGGTTTTTGTGCCACCTTGCTAGCAAGTTTCTCTGGACTAAGAGAGACTATTGGGACTAAATCTTCATGACTCCCACTGAATAAATATTGCTTTCACATTTATTATCCATATGTTTGTAAAATCAGAAAAGTAGAAAAAGACAGCAGTCACAACAGCAACAGTGTCAAACATGTAAGGTTTACATTTTTCCATGATAGATTTTGTTCTCACTAATGAATCATCATCAAGCAAAGAAAATTCATTCTTTGATACCTATGCCCATCTGAACTTAAGGTCAAGGTGAGTTGTAGAAGATTTGTGTCATTGTTTTTGTTAAATTTTTCCTCATATTCCTAATTCTGATATATTATGTTCATATTATGGCATCTCATGAAGCAACAAAAGTTTATTATGTTGCACACTTGCCCTTTAGACTTTTGGGGTACTGATTTAGCTCTTTAGTTTAATTATTCCATCTGCTTTTTTTCCTAAACCTTTTCATGGATCCTGTCGATACTTGAGATGAATTATTAAAAAGCAAAGATAATTATTTCTTCAATGCACTCAATTGCCACTTTTACCTGGGATCAAGGTAACAGTCATGGAATATCTGCAGGAAGATTTTTGAAGAGCCTACATCAATGAAAAAGTGAACTACATCAGGCATTTTTCTGACAGCAATGGCATTACCTGTGTTGTTACAGTTGGAATTAAAAACTTTTTTAATTAGCTCACCAACCACAATGTTGAACGAATTTATGGTATGGCCATGTGCATCATTCATCTGGCATTTGAGACAGTTGCTGTTTTCAACTTCTCTAATATCACTTCATCAGTTTTAAATAAACCTTGCACACAGCATTCTAGAAAAAAAACTTTCAAGTTCACACAAATAATGCCAATTCACCATCACATGGCCAACATTACAAAAGTCAGAAAACATTTAACTTCTCCATAACTACTGAACAAATTTGGATCAAATCTGACAGCATCATGAAATGAAGACATTTAAAATTTGCATAATTGATGCTGATTCACCATTTCCCACCATCATGAACAAAAGAAAATCTCCATCATCTATCTGAAGATGGCTATTTTCAACTTTTTTCCATAACAAAACCTGCTAACCAATTAAACCAAGCTGCCATAGAGCATTCTGGTATAAAGGTCTTTCAAGTCCGTACACATGATACCAATCCACCTTCACAGCTGGCCAGTGTTGCTTAAATTTTTAAAACTTTTAATGACTTTTCTTTAAAACTGCTGAACAGATTTTGATCAGATTTAACAGAAAGCATCCTGGCACAAAGACCCTTAATGTTTATACAAAAGATGCTGAATAGCCGTCAAATATGGTCACCAAACTAGCAAAACCTCTCCATCTATCAACATTTTCAATTTCTTCTCAAAACTGTTCTGAACAATTTCAATCAATCTTGCCATAGACCAATGATTCTAAACCACCACTAAATATGGTCACCATTTTTACAAATAAAGAAACCTTTCAATGACTTTCCTTCTAAACCTGCTAAACAAATTTGATCAAAATGTTTTTAAAAAGCATCATGAAATCAGACCTAAACTACAAAAATGGGATGATCTGTGATCAAATAAGGTCACCATTACTAAAACAAAAAGGAAAACCTTTGAACATCATCTCTAAAACCACTGAATGAAATCTGATCAAACCTGACACAAAACTTCCTGGTATAAGGCCTTCAAAGTTTGTACAAATGAGGCCAATCTATCATCAAATATGGTCATTATTGCTTAAAACAGAATATCCCTATAAGCAACTTCCCCAACACCTGCAGCTGCACAAAATTTGATCAAATTGAACAGAAAGCATCCAAGCATGAAATCTTTTCAAATCTGTTAATGTGATTCAGCTCTGCCATTAAATATAGATACTATTACTAAAAATTAAAAAACCTTTAAATGTCTCCAAATACCACTGAACAGAATTTAACTAGACTTGAAGATCGTTCAAATTTCAAATGATGCCAACTGGCCCTAAAACATTAGCACTGTTATTAACAATAGAACTTTCAGAATCTTCTGCAAAACCATAACAGAAATTGATCAAACTTTAAAGAAAGCATCCTGGCATCAAGGCCTTTCATTATACAAATGATGCCAATCTACCATCAAATATGGTTGCTGTTGCTAAAAACAAAAACCTTTGATAACTATTAAAAACAAGAAAATGTATCCTGGCTTGAACACTTTCAGATTTATGCAAAAGATGATATTCTGTCAAATTGTCAAATCATACTAACAGAATGTGACCAACGTTGATACAAGGCATTCTAGCAAACGATGCTTAGAAGGACAATTAAACATAGATGAAGATGCAAAAACTTGAAAAACCTTGAAACATTTGTTTTCAGAACATATAGAATCCACATTCCTTAATAAATTTCAACAGAAAGCATTCTACAGACCCAGATTTCTTGGCAACCTGCATTTGCTTTTGGTTATTAAGCTCTTATCTGCATATTGTACTTCTTAAAATCCCATGACAAATGCATAACAAACTTGGGATGAATTCTTCAACACACTCACATACTCTCTTGATCTTGGATTCAACAAAGGGTACAGCTATGACTTGAGCATGGGCTCAGCATGTAGGATCTGCCCTTATACTAAATTTTATTTCCCCAAAAAAGTTAAGTTCATATTTATTTTAATATCGATTCCATGTGTCAGTACAAAAAAAAAACATATGTCTGTTTATTTAAACTGTATTATGAACTGTACTTAACTATTTAAATTCTGCAAGTACTTGTAACTGCCCTGCCTACTAAGCCTGATGAGCAGCCTGCCTTCTAAATGCTGTTTGTAGGCTGAACCCCAGAACATCATAATGGCTGCCAGAGTGAGAGCTTCTTGAGTTAGTGCACATGCTGTCTACAATCTCTATATCAATCTTGTTCCATGCAATTTATGTAATTTGATGAAAACTAATATTTTAAACACCAAACCAAAGTATTGTGACACTCATTTCTACCAACAAGTACATATAATCCTCAGGAATCGATATTTATATTCACATATTTATAATAGAAAATATACCTCAAGATATCTGTAGTGTTTTACAGTTTATATTAGACTATTTTTCTCACCACTATTTTGCACAACTAGAATATTCCTTCGGGAAAACATCGAAATGAAATGTTGGTCATGAATCTACTGTAAAGTCATCCACATGTAATGGTCCCATGTGTCCTGACCAGAAAATATTGCGTGTTTCATCCTCAGATTCAGATAATCTGAAATGTCAGGTGTCGAAACAGGACATGTACTAATGTTTGATCCTTCATCTTTAATTGGATAATGAAAGGCAATGTCATTAATTTCAAATACTTCAGAACTTTAGTTGGAATTGCCATCGGAATATGTGAATGATGCCATTTTGTTTCACTTTGACAATTGACCTCGATTTTAAAAGAAATTCCTGCTTATATGCTGTAAAACTACTAAAAGAACACTTTCATAATTTTATGTAAGGACTATTATCATTAGCAAAATACTGTTAAAAGACCAGAATTTTGCGATTTCATTCAATGCAAAGCTTGAATACGAAATGTTTATATGTGTCTGGGGGGTAAAGCCAACCCTTGGGCAGAAACACATGTATGAGCCAGCCGGGCCAAAGAGACTATTATTAGCAGCTTGTATATGCCTCTGGAGTTACAGGGCTTTTTTTAATGTCACCTATATGCATTAGCAGAAGGTAGAGTTAACTGCACTTAAAAATTTCCTAAACATATAAAGATCTTCTAATTGCCACACACAGACTTATGTAAAGTAGATCTCATGAAGCATTGTAAAATTTAAGGCCCTAATGCATGCCCTTAAACTGCATTACCACTATGACAAAATGTTATTTTTCATATAAAAAAAAAAAAAAACGGTTACAAAATTGGTTCATGCAGTCCTACACTGGAGCAGTATTATCATGTAAAGATTTATGGTGTCCAACTCAAAGCAATGCCTTGAGTACAGGATTATCATGCAGTATTGGATTTCTACTTCAGTATATTACACAAAAGTAGGGTTAATACTTTTGATTAATACTCTTTTCTGTTCAACGAAGGAAAATGTCATGACAGGATAGTCAACGAGCATTTTAATGTGGCACATATTCTCTTCTAGTTATACACTGAGAGCCTATTATACATACAATTTTTTTTTATTCATTGCTTCTACTTTTTAGAACTAATTTTTAAGGAAAACAAATGACAACAATTTTTAATGATAATGCTACATTTCAAAATTTACATGATCTACAGGCATGCAGCTATAAAAATGAAATAATTATTATTGAGGTTTTCACCTACCTTATCATGTTGACTTCCAACAAAGGTTTTAAGGTAGTGTATATATCTTGCTGCAAATTCAAACACTGTAGCCTTGTCTGTCTTCACAGACATTCCAGGAACTAACTGTCGCATAAGGTCACATGCATCCTTAATTCTGGCTCTAAAAAGAAAACTATATTTTTTACAATGTTTCAGTGGTGCACTAGGCTTGATTAAATTGTATGATGGTATTCTAATTTAGTTTTGGCCTGCAACCTCTTGCAACAGAGTACTGAGAGCTGTTATCTGCCCAGCCCATGTTTAAGAGTCCTCTATGTGGATAACTAAAAATGAAGTATATAAACCATTTTTCTTCTTTTTCTCTCACAGACCAATTGACAGCAAAGCCAACTGGCTTTTAGGCTTTTATCTTACCCCAAGTATAAACCATGCAAAAATTTTGGTCCAGGTATGTGATCTAAAACTAACATTATTTTGAGAAGCTTTTGTTTTAAATCTTTTGACCCAATATTAAATGGGTCCTTCCTTCCCAAACAGCAAGTCATATACAAAGGTTCTTCTTTGCTAATAATATAATATTAGCTGTTCTACATAAGCAAAATGGGAGCTTATAGATGGACAGACACTAACATAATAGGCTTTACATTAACGCTGGTATATAAAAAGTAAAATATAGCAGTTACATGGTCCATCCATCTGTTATCCACTCTAAATCAGCTTTTGGCTCAGGGTTTTTATTTAGATGGCCATAGCTCCTGAGACATGAATTATTGTGTTTTTGAAAAACAAAACCCATCTGAACCATTAAAGTACATTTCACTTTAAATAGAGAACTGAAGCAACTTTATAAGCATACAGAGTAACTTTATAAACATTCAAACTACAGCTGTTACCAAAGATGCTGATTATAACATGTAAACATAAGAAGAAATGTTTTATGTGGAAAAACATCTGTACAGATGAAATTAAATCATTCAAGCAGATGGAGAAATAATATCCAATAATACAAAAGGTACAATGGAAATAGAAACTTCAAACTTTCCAAAAACGTATACAAGTGACATGACCGAAAGCTGGCTCATTTTGATCTATTTGATACTTTCTAAGCATAATTTTATATTGATACTTGCAGTTACTTTCAATCAATGACATTTTCACATGCATAATGTGAAATTTGACAGCATTATCATTAATGGAAAACAACACTGAGTAAATGGGGAGCCCTAGAATATCTTCTTCAATTCACTATTATCAGGTTTATCTGAGTGCATGCTTACATATATCTACATAACCAGCAACTGCATTTGAATGTCACTAATATTTGATTCAGAATAGAAGTATATAATCTTTCACTCTCTCTGGATACACTGAACATGTGCATTTATTTATCAAATTTAGCTAACTACAAATAATCAATTAAGTATTTTTAATGTCGTAGACTTAATTCTAAACAAACATTTTTTTACAAATAGTCTGGTGTGTATATGTGTGAGGAAGATAAAGTTGTTGTTTTTGGTTTTAATGCAGTTTTTCAGCACATGATAGGATGTGCATGGTGGAAGAAGAACCTGGAAAAATCCCAGGAAGAACCACAAACCCATTTGAACCTACTGGCACGGTTTCTCACATACCCACACTGGCTGAGCCAGAGAATTAAGCCCACAAAGAGGTGAGACATTGGTCAAGGCAAGCACCTTAGACCACTCAGCCACACTTGGCCCCTGTGTGTGTGTGTGTGTGTGTGTCAAGAGACAGATGAGAGAGAAAGGTGCAGTCATTAATACTGGATTTTGCTGTATTAAGCTTTTGATACAGAATAATTTAAAATTCCAATAACTTAAACCTAACAAAACCCCAACAGCTTGGTGCAACATTTTATGAAAAAAAAAATTAGGACATGCATTATATGAATTTATTTTTCTGCAACTACAAAAATAATTCTTAGGTCACATTGTAAGAAAAGATATCAGTAGTAATTTTTATTATTAGTTCTACTGGTCACATACGAGAAGTGCCTTTTGTTTATTGTTAGCAAGAGTTATCATTACTTCTAAGCTAATGGGAGGATTGCCACCAAACTAACATTCATCTCAAGGTTAAGATGGCCCTAAATGAAAATGGTGTCCCTCTCATATCCAATAAAGCAACCATTTTAAAAATCTTTTAATTACTATTAGTCATAATGGATCATTCATACTGCAATTAGTTTTCACTAAAAGACTGGTCCAAAAGGGAAAATATTCCTATCTGACAAACAATATGGCTGCCACAGTGGCGATTTACAAAGTCTTGATCCTTTATGTCTACTGATACACTGGTCATATTTCCAATCCATGCAGATTATAGACAGACATATACTTATCATATATTTATATGCAAGTCTCCTCGCTGACAAGAAAACTAAAAAAACTTTCAAATAGACAACCTGTTGGTTGTCAGTGAGTTTTATTCAATGCTTTAAGCTATTTAATGGTGGCTCCATTTAACTCATTTTAGTGACCAGGCCCTTTGTTTTGCACAGCATGAATACTTTGAAAACATGTTATTACTAATTTCATGTCTCATTTAAACTTCGAAGACATTATGATGTTTTCTTCAAAACAGAAGAAATAAAGCAATTTCATTATTGGAATGAGGATGAATACCAACAAAATCTAGAATCACACCGTACTTTCTGCAGACAAAAGAGACTGCTGTGTCCACAGTTACCTGCATTTGTTAGTGAAGAATGAGAACTATTGACAAAACCCAGTCTTATTCTATATTTTTAAAACTTTTTTTTACACAAGGTGACAAATTGAGCAGTTTAAAATCTGCCCCCTTGCTGATTCTGCGCTACTTTTATTTATTCCATTAGCACTTTCATTCACTGGTTAAATATCTCTGCAAAAAGGATAAATTCCAAAATTGTTCCCCATGTACAATCTAAAAAGGAATGCTGCTGAAATTTTTATCTTGAGGGGGACTGCACCCTTTGTCACCAAAAGAAGGGGAAAGTAGAAAAGAAGGAGGAAGATACAGCCATAGTTCAATATTTACTTAACTTTTCAATATCAGTCTCTCTTTCAAGCTGCTCCACTCTTTTAGAGCTCTACTGAAATCAAAATCTTTAAAAGCTGTCACCTCTAGTTCTATAAGAATTAATGTTAATTATACTCTGTTCTTTCTCTGTGTATGAATATTTTTCTGTGCTTCCTTCTGAAAGCCATATGCATAGCCCAATTTGTCAGCTTAAAGATGTTGGGGAACTGATACTTGTGGCTGTTATTTACAATTTTCCAGAGCTCACAAATATTTTGTATTTGTCTGCTCCAAAATAAGATTTTTCACTAACATAAAATTACTTTCTTGAATCAGTAGTTTACAAGTACCATACCAGATTTCTTATCTGTTCCATAATGCTGTATTAGGATTTTTAGTCCATCAATGCCATAGACTCCTTGTGCAGACAGGTATTCAAACAAATATCTTTACTTCTTAATTTCATTTTTTCCCATATTTATTTGTTCAGATTATCTTAACCCTGATATGAATATATGATTTATGTAGTATATGATCCACTAGGCTAAATTGATTGATTATATAAAATGAAAATTTCACACCACTTTTTCATATCTGTATTTAAAATATACTCAGCATTCTGCTGTTGCTAGATTTAATTTTGATATACTGCTGAAAGGAAGAATGACCATCATGCTGTCTATCGAACAGTACAGATGACTTGTATTTAACAACATTTTTGGGCTCAAATCACTAACTCGTATCTCCATTAACAATTTCCCAGTTCCAAGAATCCAATATACTTCCAAACTTTTAAAAACTGTTTGCATCATCACTATCACCAGCCAGCATTTGGCAAACAAAAACAATGAACCATGTCAGGAATAAGACATTTTGGGTTTACTAGGTAGCCCATATTTTAAACATGCATTTGTAAAACATCCTTTATTGAAGATTCAAACTATGCCATACTGCTTTTTTCAGGGCAAATATGCCAACCAAATTAAGTTTAACAACCAGGCATATCATGCTTGAAGAACCCAGATGTGTAAAAGGTAGCCTACCAGTGACATGAATGGTTCAATAAAACTTTTATACTTTGCCAAGCACATTTTCATCTGCGGGACTTTCAAAAAATTTGCAGGAGTTCTCGCGCATCGCTGTCCTTCAAGTGTGTGAATTCATATAAACTTGCATAATTGATGCAATTGCACACCCTGACAGTATCTTTGTTTAAGCATTACATATCAACAACTTATGCACAAAATTTGTTGCTTTCCTAGTACTTCCTGTTTGTCACACTGAGAATAGGCTACTGACTGATAGTTATTATTTAACCTTCACTGGAACAAGCAATAACCACCAATGAGATTTCAATGTAATATATTTCACTGTGACACACCGATAGTGTAGCTTTCATGTAAACGTGGTTCTTAAATGATTCATATATGCTGAACATGCTGCTGGGTAAATTGACATGGAGAGAGGAAGGATCTGATATTAAACATGTCAGTTAATTTGCAGATGGTGAGCAACTATTTTCAATTGTCTTTTTCATTTTTACAATTAAAAATGAGTGCCAAGGAATGCAAATGCTGTTTCAGATGAATTCTATATTTAAAGAGTAACAAGGCAAACAAATAATAATTATTCATGTATGCTGAAGACTAAAATAACTTGCATATCGTAAGGATCATTTGATATCAATTCATCTCTTGTATCAACATGTGTATCATTACAGAAAAAGTATTGATGTAGTGATATGTCCATGAATCATTTCACCCCTATAATAAATGCTTAAAAGTGTTAAAAAGCCAAATATTTTTCTTGACTGGGATAACTTTTCTGGTGCTTATTTAATTTCTTTGAAAAATAACACACTGGATGATCTACACCAGTTTTGTCTTCCTTAATCAATTTTCCACATCTCTTGCATCAACACACAATATAAATGACTGACTAAAATTTGGAACTGAAAGAACCAGTGCAGTCTGGTGTACCTATCAAAAGCCTCCTGACATTTATTAGACCAAAGGAAACTTTGTCTCTTTAATCAGTAAAATTGGTCTGGAGTTAAGCAATTATGGAAAAACTGGAACAAAATTTCTGATAATATCCAGCCATACCCAAAAATTCACCAACTGGCTTTTTTTTCTTTTCTGAATGCCACATGGAATTCAGAGATAGCCTTGACCTTAACTTCAATAGGTTTAACTTGCCCATATCCCAAAATATGCCCTAGAAATGCAACACAAGCATGGCAAACCTCACTTTTGCTTAAATTAATTTTCAACTTTGCATCATGATTCAATAAAAGAATTCTAAACACAGAGTATTCAGTCATTAAACAGTTGTTAATCTCTCCCCAAACAATTTTTCAATGTCCAGCAGGATCTGTTTTTGGACCATACTTTGCACAAACTATTGAGGGAGAGGTGCATGTGGTAAGTAGTATTTTGTTCTTCTTTTCTATTGTTAAACATATCTAAATCCCACTGGATGGTGGGTTCTTTTATGATATGGGGTATTTTAAAAATGTACATATAGTAAAAGGAGAAAATTGCATTTTTTTTGCCCATATGCTTACATATATACATCTGAAGAGAATTGAGCAATTAAGTTCATTCTTATTTCTGAATCATATTTCCTATGTTCTTGTTGTAAAATCAATCTGCAGATGTAATTAATGTTCTGTTTAGATCATTTGGGATGAGATATTTGCTCAAATTATTCTTTGGAACTATACAGTTGAACTAAAATATTCAGGACTATTGTGAATTTATCCAAAGGAGTTCTGGACAATGTCATTTTGATACATTAGGATTGTTAGCAGACCAATTTATTCAAGGAACTGAAATTCATTTGAACATTCAATTCTTTAGGACTTGTGATACAACTTTTGTGGAATTATTTTGGATTTAATTCATAATACTAAGTTCCTCTTACCTTTCATAATTAAATTATTTGGTAAGTTTTACAAAACTTGTTGGTTCTGCTTCTTTCTGTTACTCAGTGTATGATCTGAAAGTTTTAACAATAACTAAAACCCTCTTTTATCCTCTTGGATACTCAATAGATGTCTTCCTTGTCCTAAATACAAGTCATCTGCAAATCATTTTCGAGTAAAAGGCACAGAAATCAAGGTATTTTGCTGAAACCGTATTTCTTCTTTCAGTCTCTGCAATACTAAGCTTTGACCTATTGACCTACAAATTAATAGATGCCTTTTTTGTCTCTAATGCAAGCCATACACAAAGTTTTATCATGGTTTGTTGTAGAGGACTGTAGTTATTTTACAGAAATTGTTTTCCTTCTTGGAGTCTCTCTGACCTTTATCTTTAAACATCTAAAACAAACAATGTCTTGTCACAAATGCAAGCTATCTACAATTTTAGTCAATATCTGTGGGACAGAAGTTAAGTAGTTTTTGTAGAAATTGTTTTTCTCCTTTCAGCTAGTAATCTTGACCTTTCAACTTCTGACCCCAAAATGAATAGGTGTCTTCCCTGTTCCAAATGCAAACCATCCTCAAAGGATGGTCAAAGTAAAACAAACCCTGAAGATATGCAGAAACCATTTTTATTTATTTTGAGTCCATATGACCATGACCTTATGAAACCAAAATCAATAGGTGACACCAGAATAAACTGACATCTTTCTCATATGAAATGAATCCATTTACAAAGTTTGTTCAAGGTATCTGAAACACAAGTCAAGTTACTGTATGACCTATATGCACCTGTGATCTTGACCTGTGACCTTTTGAGAGCAATATCAACAGGTTTTGATAGGTCTCCTTCAAATCATCAGATTTCTTCCTTTCCTCAAAATGCAAGCTGCTTCCACAGCTTGAAAACATTAGATGGTGGAGAACTCAAGTTATTGTACATAAAGAACAGATGGACATGTCAAATTTAGACAACAATGTAACATGGCAAGCATATAAACACCTTTCCAAACTTGGAAATGAAAAACATACTGAAATCAGTGGTAAGATTTTTAATACTGGTTAAGTATAATCTGAAGAATTGTGTCTTAATAAAAAGTGCTGACAAACATTATTTAATAAATTGGCATAGTTGAAAAAAAAAGTGTTTGCTCTACTGTTGTGCATTGATCTGAAATATTACCTTCTCCTTCTCTCTTTCTGGTTGTGTTGATGCCTACT
The DNA here is from genome assembly GCA_016746295.1 of Potamilus streckersoni. Classification (NCBI taxonomy): domain Eukaryota; kingdom Metazoa; phylum Mollusca; class Bivalvia; order Unionida; family Unionidae; genus Potamilus; species Potamilus streckersoni. The sequence goes on along the minus strand of JAEAOA010000841.1, from coordinate 258,434 downwards.
CTGATCATCCTCAGGCTTGAAAAAAGGAATGTTAATACATGTACTATCTACCACAGAAGAAACCCTCCTACTCTTCCCTCTTCCACTTAGTGGAGTAGTCTCAGTAGTCTTTGTGGGGACATCTGCTGTCCCTTTTGAGTTCATTTCACTGCTTGACTCTAAGGGATCTGGAATGGATGATGCCTCTTCTCCACTGCTGTTCAAATTTAGGATTGGCACTGGACCAAAGATTCTGTCTTTATTCTGAAAGAAAACGATATTTTGCATAAAGTGGACCTATTATAAGGAGCATAAATGGCTCAATTCAGAATCCCTTCATTTTGTAATCTACTTAGCTACATAAACAATTGTCATAATTGGATCAAAGCTCTTTTATAAAAAAAAATGTATGATGCAAAGGTCATCACCATTACAAAAGTTTTGAAAGATCTGTCTGCCAAGAAAATGGTAATACATTTTAAAGCCTGCCTGTTGCATAGCAATAACCAAAATGGCAAATATGGACCCCATCATACAGTTAATTCTCCTGATATGTATTGCCTCCAAAAAATCCTTTCATTTTCATAATGTTTGGACAAATGGAAAGGAACTATTTTCAATCATTACTAGTATTCTGGAGTAAAAATCCTAGAAATCTAGGAATTATCTGAAGATTCTCATGCCTTTGTAAGTTAGTTTTAACAATAAAATACACATCAATTAATCGGTAAAAAAATTTACATGAATGAAGCTAACATATATTTGTGGCATATAGATTTCTGTGAATTCATCCTGGCAGTTTAACTGTTGTAGCACTTGGTTAATTTTTCAGACTAAGTTTATGGTTTTGGTACATTTTTGGTACATAATGTTGCACTAAAGAGACAAAAGTATGTTCTGGTACACTTGTGACAAAAAATGCCATTATCAGGTAAACTTCTGGCAACAAGAGTTTGAATGTGTTTCTGACAGACAGTTGTTGCACACTTTTCATTTCTGTAAGGTCTATTATTGAAAGCAAAAATTGGTCAAAACTGGCATGTTTTGCTATTCTATGTATTTACAGTGTTCCTTCCTCTATTTATCTGTCTTTTAAAGTTTGAACTTTTATCTACAAAATGATGTCAGAATTATGCATGATGAAAAACTAACATAACATGGGACCATATTGTTTTTGCCCATTTCATCACTGAAGCAGTAAATTTTAAGTAAATTTGGCAAGGCTTTAATTTAATCAACAGAAACCATTTTTGAGGCAGGAAATAAATAATTATGACAACTGCATATATGATTTTGCTCTTAGAAAAAACAAACCCAAAAATACTTAATGAAGCTGATTTGGTATTTCTACGTTATGTTCAATCTAATTCAAACAAATGCCTCCAATTTTTCCTATCACCAAATTATCAACAAAGTACCTCTTGACACTTTATATTAACTGCTAAATAACTTTATCAAAGGTTTTTTCAACTTTATCTGAAGTATAACAATGAAATTCAGTGAATTTTTTTTGTGTCTAGTCTAATGTAATAAAGAAAAATAGTATACATTGATGAAACCTGGCCATGCTCCTTCTGGCAAAGCTGTAAAGTTACTAGGGAAACAAGGTAAGCAGCCACTGGTTTCAAGTCTTTATCTCAAAAAGCATTAGAGCAAAACGTACAGAAATGGGGAAGAAATTTATTTGTGACTTTGACATTGAAGATAAATCCATGATTGTTATACAAGACATGATCATCAGATAGCGATTCAAAAGTGTAATATGTTTCATCCATGAACCACAAACAATTTTTAAGATACAATGCAGAAACAAAGGCAACAATTAAATATAAACAGGTGATGTTGACCTTCATTATAGGATCCCAAATGTGGAATGCAACCCATATTCTAGTGAAACTACTCAAGTATTCCAAATTTTATCCATTTACTTTAAACAGGCTAAAACTTAGAAAAAAGAAAAATGCAACTGCAACAAAAACTATTGACTTGTGAACTTGGTCTTGAAGATAGGACCCTTCCCTATATACATGCAGAAGCATGACAAATATAACAGGTTTCATTCCTTAATCCAACAGAGTTCAAATGTTACACAAGGTAAAGAAAAGTATGGATGAAAATTGCGAATACCGACCTTGAAGATAGGGTGCCAGAAGTGCTATGTGACCACTGCTAACGACACTGTGCAAGTTTACAAAGTTTAATTTCTTTACCTGAAAATTTAAATACTTACCCATGATCATGATCTTGAACATATTAACCCCAATGTTACCACACAACATACTTTCTACTCTATGCAAATGATCTCTCATTGCATTGTGCTCAGTGTAACAGCTTCATCATTAGCTATGTATTACTTGCTTACACAAAATAAAATTTACACAAATTCAATCAGATCAAGCAGAAGTGAACTCAGTTTTGGATAAAGTCAAGTCCAGCAAATAATGTTACATTACAATAGCATGCAATGAAAAATAATTATTAAAAAAATTAACAAACAAACAATTAAATTAAATATACATAGATTGCATTTTCATTTCCTTCAACTTATGTACATTATGAGCTTTTAAAGTTTCCTTTCATTATTTGCATTTGAAATATGTTTCTTCAATCATGTTTGATGTCCTCCAACCAATTTCTCCCCAGCAAACTTGTTTTTAGCTCCTTCAGCTACAATCAGTTTCATTTCTCTACCAAGTTCTCCCCATATTTCATTGGAACATAAATGTCTCCTAATAGTTTAATACCATCCCCTGAGTGAGATTATTGGCTCTTTCAAAGAGAATTTAATGTGATGAGTGTTGTATATATCTTTGCTGACAATGATATAACACTGCCTGTATCAAATATTATACAGCTGTCTTTCCTCCAATGTTCATTGTTGCTTTATATTTTTCCGCTGCTTTATCTGTAGCATTCCTGTATATAGAATAAGTGTCAAGTTCTTCATTTCTCTGGATCCTGTTCCTCCTCTTCAAGGTATGCTCAGGACTTTTGCAACCATTGTGACCTATGTGCAAACATGTAGAGCAAGTTGCACTTTTAAACCTGCACCTGTTATTATGGTGATTGGCTTTGACATACTTTGGCATACTGGTCATATTCAATTCTGACTTAGGTTTGTTTGTCACTTGTTCACTCCTTGGCTTCTGGATCCTTTTGTCCATGAAGGCTATGTCTTTTACAGTACTGTTAAATGATTGTGCATCCTTATCTATTTCCATAGCCACTGCAATCTTAATAGCCTCATTAAAAGAAAATTTATGTTCTCTTTGACAAGTTTCTTTTGAATAGTTTCTGACAGAAAAGTTCTGAATTCACAGCAGGTAGAGTTTCTTTAGTTCCACTACCACTGATTGTCATGATGGTTACTTTCTAGCACTTGAGGATGTTTACCTCCTGTGCAGAGAAAGCAATTTACTGAAACTACATCACCACATTTTTAGTTAGTCTAAATAATGGTTTGGATACAATAATTGATCCTATGTTAAGCTGGCTTGTACAGAATATTGTATCAAACAAATTTTATAGACATATCCCAGTACTTCTGAATATAGTTTAATATAAACATAAATCTTTGTCTATTTCAAATCAAAATAAACAAAGATTCATTTTAGAAGAGTACTGTGAATAACAGATTATATATGCATGCCCTGTGTTTAATAGTAAATTCTGAAAGGCATTAGTTAAACCTGACTGGAGAGTACTGACCAACAGGTCTTGGAAATTTGGTAAAATTGTGTGGTCTTGAATTAAACTTTCTATTCATAAACTATTATTTTCAAATTAAACTTACTATGATTACAACCTTTTAACCCCACAATTTATAGGTTACTTTATAACCAAAAGTGCAATCCATCCACAAAGTTTATTTAAGGAATGTGCTCTAAACCAAGTTTTCTGCAAAATCCATTTTACTTTGAACTATGATAACCATATTTGGTTTTTCACACCAAAATCAATTGGCCTCTTCCATATCTTAAGTGCAATCCCTCCATCAACTATAGCTTAGAACAAGTTATTATGAAAAATTATTTCTCTTCTTTCATCAGTGACCCTGACCTCAACCTTTGGACACCCAAACCAGTTAGCTATTACCCAGTAAGTAACTTGTTCTATAGATCAACAGGCTTCTTCCTAAGTTTGTGTGCAAACCACTCACAATGTCATTTTTTTAAAGTAAAAAAAGTAAATAGCAAATAATATTTGCATTATCTATTAGCATACATACCAACCATTATGCTTTTGGTGTAATCATTATGCTTTTTTTTTACTAAATTATGCCTTACAGGTAAATGTATTTGGATTAAGCTTTTTATATGATGTGCATAATGAATTAAAATCATGCTTTAGTAATCTAAATCAAAGAGGTGTCTTAATCACACATTTGTTATCAGTCTTTATATTTTTCAAAATGACCATTAGTGAAGAACAATCAATTAACGGGTCATAATCTCCTTGTTTTCTAAGACCTAACCTATGTGACTTTGCCTAATCCCAGTACAACTGCTTGAAATTTGTTTCATAGCTCACATGCTGACATACAGACTGATACTCACTTGAAACATATCATATGAAAGATTTTGTGGACAAACAACTTGTGTACCAAGGACTCAGCTGCTGTAATTTTCATGCATCCAAAAATGAAAAGTATGCATACTTTTATGTAGATTTCAGCTTAAAATCTCAATCCATGCATATATTTATCAAAATTATTGGCCTGAATTTGTCTAATGTTGTCAAATGTCACTCCTCATTAAGTATCTGAATGCACAAAACAGCCATTTTTAACAACAACAACAACAACAACAACAACAACAACAACATAATAATAATAATAATAATAATAATAATAATAATAATAATAATAATAATAATAATAATAATAATAATAATAAAATTAGTTTTAGTTATAGAAGGTGACTCATTAGTCAAGGACTATTCTCTCTTGAGGCCCTCTTAAGGAGAGTATAACAATGTACATTATATGATACTAGCAATAATTACTGTTTATTTTAACATATTTAGTATTAAAATACTAAATGCCATTATCTATTAGAAACACATACGTGCTCATGATATCTGTTCTTAAATACTCTAATATTTTCAGTAGATTTTACATGTACTGAAAGCTTGTTCCACAGAACTGTACCAGAGTATTTAACCTCTTTTTAAATTGATCTTTTCTTGGTTTTAGTGCTAGAAGGTTTCCATGTAATATTGATCTCAAATGTGCTGAGGATTATACCTGAATAAGTCCTGAAGATACTTTTGTACAGTTCCATGTAGACATTTATATAAATGAACTGCATTGTGAAAATCTATTCCGTCATATACTGAGAACCATTTCAGCTCTGTCAACAATGCTTTTGAGGGATGATCAATAGATGCATCTAAATTTATGCATGCTGCTCATTTCTAAGTTTGAATATCTTGTCAAACTCAGAGTTAGCACAGATTCCCCACACATCTGAACAATAATCACTTGTTGGAAGAATATAATGCTTGTTGTATAGATTGCACGTTTCCATAGGTAAATATTTCTTGATTCTATTGAGTAGGGCAATTTCATGTGTAATTAAATAGGGTTCAATAATTATTAAGGGTGCAATAAACAAACAGCTGAAACACAAAACGTCCCTCAAGGGTGCAAATTAGAAATTAGAAATGCTGTCACTGATCATGAACTAGACAATAATTACTAATAAAAATATTTAAACATTATCATTTATTAAGACAATGAAGAGTAAAAACTTTTGTAGAATCTCTTGCATTTACTTAACTACATTCAAAAATTGGGTTGGTCCACTCCACCTACTTTACGTTTGCAAAATAACATAACTGTTGAGTCTGCAGTTTTCCCACTAATGTTTCTCAACATCACATTAGTTATAGACAGTCCAAGAGTGATTGACCATTTCTGATCACCTCAATAAAAACTAATTATACAAACTACCCTTAGGTGACTGAATGATGCATATTAAGCACAACTGTTTACTGCTTAGATAGGTCACAGACAATATGTTTTGATGTCAAGCAAAGTGTCTCTTTTTCTTTATTTTACTAGGGTCACTGAAAATCATGTTTTTCTAGTTTGGGTTTTAAAAAAAAATTTATTAAAATGTATCCATATAATTTTCCTGAGTGAAAAAGTCCAATACAGAGCATTTAATAAATGAAAGCTGAAAATACAAATGCCATTCAAGCATTCTAATTTCATCAAACTGATTTAGTTTTGGTTTGATTGAATTACTTTTTTCATTGGTGTATGTGAAATAGGGTTCAAGGTAAAAGTGATGTAATGAAAGAACAGCTAAAAATACAACAGAAATTACATATTTAAAATTATATCACTTTATCTCTTTATATATGGCTGAGTTTTATTTGTCAATATGTACCTATATGCCAATTTCATGTGTAATTAAAAAGGGTTCAAGAATTATTAAGGGTGCAATAAACAAACAGCTGAAACACAAAACGTCCCTCAAGGGTGCAAATTAACTACTGACCTAGTTTTAAATGACTGAGTTACTTTGTCCAAATATATCTGCAACTTTTGTCATAAGTACAAGTAAAATGGGTCTGAAATGCTGGGTAGACTAATGAACTACTAATGAAAGGTAATGAAAGAATAAATAAATAAAAATACACAAATAGGCAAAACACTATACTGTATTCCATTCTAATTTCATTGGTAAAAGGAAAAATAATTAAAAAATACATGTAATTCATTACTTCAACTTCTTTTCTCCATTTTTAAGACACCCATCATGATAAAACATGTCCTAAAAATTACTATCCCCTTTTGTTAGAAAAAGATTCAAAAGAAAATTGACATTTTCCAATTCCTGAAATCATGTGTTAAACACAAAGAATTCAGGTAGTCAATTTTAACTGGTCCTACCTGATGTTCACTGATCATGCAAAACTCAATTTAGTTCATTTCTTAAGTCAACATTTATTATCCATTAACATCAACTCAAAACAACAGCAACTGTATATCACAAACAAGGGTCACACAGTTAACAGTTCATCTCTATTTTATGCAAATGATTCATCATCAGATCTAGGTCCATAAGGCATTCTTTTTCTTGGTCCATCAACATGCCACAGCTAGATGGCATCTCTTGGGTCTGCTGAGTTGAGGAGTGTGATTTCAGAAACATTTTATGAAAGTTTTATACCCATTAATAAATCATAATAAAGTACACCGTATAAATTTGTTTATATCTGAATATAACTCTCCCTCAATAAATCAAAACCCCACTTTTCAACATGTAACAGACATTGATCCCATTTTCCTTCTGTAAAATACAATGAAAATATTGGCCCCTAACTGAAGAATGTGGAGATAATTAGGATAAAAACTATTGAAACTTTGATATACCACTCATTTTATAGTCATAAACATATGCTGATGCAAAGATAATAAATTCAGCATAATAAACTTTGCAACTTTAATAAAAGGTCATATATTTTGTGAAGTCTTCTTTTCAAAAAAAATGTTCAGTACACTTTAAATAAAATATCTGATAATATTTCAATCCATGAAAATGTCAGTAATGCCTAACAGTGTCAACTTTAAGAAAGGAATGTCAATTAAGTTTTGTCAGGTGAAATTCATGCCTTAGTTCTATAATTTAATTTGGTTTCAGTGTAATCATCAGAAATTATAAATGTCCTCTGGTGTTCAAATGTAAGTGTAATTTTACATAATGGGCACTTAATTAGGTTCTCACAAAACAGTTATGGACATAACTGTTTGTGAGAACCTAATTAAGTGCCCATTATGTATTAAATATCCTGGTTGCAGAAATATTTGTTGTAATGTTACAATAAAAAAGTTGCCTGCTTTTACATTATCACAGTATTTATATCTTTTGTATCAAATAAATTAAAGGTAATGAAATAATAAAAACAATATAAGTTCAAAGACAGGCATATCCTACCTGTGTAAGTCTGCAGTAAAGATAGTGTGACTGGTCAACTCACTTTTAACATTAATCAGTAGTTTATCCTACCAATTCACAAATGTGACCAACAACAGCAAAAGAAGCAAAGCAAAAGGAGTAAATGGTGCATGGAAAGCTTTATTTCACACATATGGTTCATTATGGAGAAGAGAATTCCAAAGTTTTAACTTAACTTGCAATTCTGAAACTGTCACTTTGGGGGTGCTCACCAGTTATTATGTATTGACTTATTTAAGGTGAAGTTGTTTGCATTTAAAACATGCACAGTGGAGAGAATGTTGGCATACCTCTATGCTACTTTCATGTAATGTGGCTGACATTTCTTTGGATATTGGACTTTTGAAAATTGTAAATGATCTTAGCACACTGCTAACTAAAATGACTGCTCCCATGTGCTCCAAAAATCAGCCCAAATTTGTCTAAAGTACATATCCTTAGCAGCTATTAAAATAGTGAAAATTAATTTTACCAGACTAGACAATACCAGCTTCTGATATTGCAATGAATAAATTTGCACCAAAAAAAATATTGGCTATTTTATTTATTCAATTTACATGTACCTCTGAAGTTGAGGAAATAAAAATGACCAGGTGGAGCTAGATCTTTTTTGAATGGTGCACATCTGGAGTAAGGCCAAGTTGTATACTTTATAACCCATATTACACCCAACAAGCATACACCAAAATAAAGGGAATTAAAGGTTCTTTGAACAATATGGAATATATACAAGGTCTTTTTTAAATACCCAGTAAAACCAGTGAGGAAACCCAGGAAAATTATTTCCTTATTCTAACCCTATGCAAAATACGAAAACTGTACAGCACCAGCTTAAAACAAATTTAAAAATTTATGCAATTATTTTTCAAATTTTTGAATAAAATGGTACATTAACTTTGATTTTATGCATGAAAATAATTTAATTATACTTATTTTTCTCTTGCTTACATAATTTGCCATGAGGCAATAAGCAAATATTTTAGACTTTGACCTTTATGAACCTCATCTGTTCCATCCCTTTTCAAACTGTAAAATTTATTGTTGACATCTCAGGAATAATTATGGCTAGCTTCATGTTACTGTCTTTCAGCATAACTTTGGTTACTATGACAAAATGTAATGCACACTTTTAAAATAGCCCACATTTTATCATAAAAGGGGCTGTAATTGACTGAGACTCTGACACTAATAGACACTGTTCTGTGGGGGTAAATACAGGATAATTATTCAGAAGGAATTAAAGGTTCTTTGAACATTACCTAAGATATACATAATCTTTTTTAAATGCCCAGTAAGACCAGTGAGGATACCCAGGGAAATTCTTTTTCTTTGAAATTTTAACCCTATGCAAAATGCGAAACTGTACAAAACACCTTTGAGATTTACTCAAAAAATGAGGTGAAATTTAAGTATTTTGCTATGACAGCTTTTGTTACATATTAAATGTCTCCTGATTTTCGAAAATAGAAAATTTTGTTTTGTTGTGAACCAACAATATCACAAGACATTCACAAGACAACAGCAATGTTTTTTGGAGGTATACATAATGTGTCTCAAAACTTCTTGTTATAGTGTTATTAATGAATATTTAAAATGTTGGTTAGCTTAAAATAAGGTATTTAATATAGAAAAGCAAACAACTTCATTTGAAAAAATACTTTATCGACAATTTTCAACACAAATAATATATAATGAGTAATAAAACCTTTAATAGCCACCCTCTGATGTCAGTGCTCATGTCCAGCCTGGATGGCATCCCCTTCTCAACTTTTCAGATTTCTCTTTGAAATTCATGTTCTTACTTAAACTGTAGTCTGAATATTGAAATCAGTGTTTGGGGCCAGTAAATAAAGCCAGCTCAATGTGTGCAATTATTGTTTAGACAATAATCACATAAATTTACTTTTTCATGAAATAACACATGTCCATTTCCATTATGGGATTTGTTGTATTTCATCCTGTGCTGGAACTTTTTGTATGGTGTGAATTAAGGATGGATGGAACTTGAGGGATTATGAAACCTAAATCACTGAGGATTAAAATACAGTGAAAACAAAAACAAATACAGATGGTTAGGAGTCCTGTAAATCATAAGTTGTGCTCTTTAAAATGTTCAAAGTTTTGTAAAAAAAAAAATTCAAAATAGTTTCAATTTATTTTTTTAAAAATTTGGTAAAAAGTGTTGTTCATTTACTAGAAGGGTAATTCCATCATCTTGAGCCATGGTATAATATAGAAAAACTGTCAATATACATTTGTTCATGGAGTGCCAATTTACAATGATATAATGGACTAAACTATGGCTATCACAAATCATATGTGGTAAGGCATGACAAAAAAATGATTCTTATATAAAGACAGATTGGACTCTCTATTCCAATACAACATAAATTTAAATGCAAGATCATGAAAACTGATACTCACAAAAATAAACTCACAATAATACTCAATAAATCTTGAAATGTTTGAAGTTCTCATATAAAAACCTGTACCCACCCCTGTTCTGCCTTCAGCTGGATTATCATCCCTGTCTTTCTCATCTGGTGTGTTTAAAGGACTATCCAGTGGATCTCTTGGACTCTCTTGGACTTCCTCCCCACTGCTGTTCAGATTTACCCTACTATTGCTGGACTAGATTCAGATCAAGAAAGGATATTAGAGACATAAGAAGGAAATTGAATTTGTACTTGTGAGTCATGACTAATTTCACTTTAAATCTACATGGAAGGAATGTTGATTCTGGGGATGAGCAGATACCCCTGCACTTAAAAATAATATTATAAAAAATCATACAGAAACAAGAGGCCCCTTGTGGGTCTTAAATTGCTTACCAAACATATACTAGTGGATGGAAATGTAAGATTTCAAGTGCCTCAGGTTGAAAGATGCCCATATCAAAATAATTTCCAGCTATTTAATGGAATTGGTGGTATTTAATAAAAACTGTGCTGGTCAACTATGTTACAACTCAGAGTAACTTCAGTCAGACTTAATGCTACACAGGCATCTTTTTATATCAGGGTTGTTTCAGCACACCAACATATATGCACAGATTGATGCTAAAATTTGATACAGTAACCAATAATCAATCTTCACTAGACAAGATTCCAATACCCTATCTACACATTGGCAGATTGAACTGGTGATTTGTCCTAGCAACATCTAAAGGACTTCATGTGTTGCCTCCTTTAGTATATAATGCCAACCAACCAATAGCTTTGTGCATTGTACATCTGTTGGAAACAGTGGTGGCAATTAACCTAAAGTGACTACTTTGTAAGTTTAACATCGAAAGTTTGACTGTGTACCAGAGGGAAGCCATTACAGGTGTATTTGAGTGAAAGGTATTTGTGCAAACAAGAACAGACACTGGAAAACTGCTTATTTATTAGTCCCTTCAAGTTGTGTGCTCCTTTTGTCTCAACCACGTAGGAACAGTGTTCAAATTTGAACAACTTAATTTCGATTGGATGTGGTAGCTTGCCATAACATCCAATGAAATTATCAGACCTAAAGCTCAGAAATATCTGCTTGATATGCCAAGATTTCAATAGGGTTATCAAAACCTTAGCTATCAAAACTGCCCATAATCTTTCTTAACTGTATTTGTTCAAAAAGAAATTTTAAAATTCCAATGAAACACAAACTACAGGATGAGTGAATAAAATCAACATGTCTAATATCAAACCTTTTACACTTGCCTGCACAATTATTGGTGCGGCTAATACTGTCATCAATACAAGATATGAATTAATACTTGGTTCAATGCAAAGGCAACAGCTAATTACAAATAAACATGCTTCAGTGGTAATACATTTATAGAGTCAATATATACTGTTACATATATGTAATTTGCATTGTTTGTTAGATTTTTTAAAAATTATTTAATTATATACTACTGTAATGTCACATTGATTGTTGGACTTGACCTTATCCAAAATAAACTTTATTTTCTACTTGACCTAATTACTGATTTTTAATGTTTTGTTAAAAAAAATTATTTTGTAAACAACTAATACATAGCTTAAATATTCTCCATGTGTATGGGTTTATTATTAAGATAATTATTAATAGAAATAAACAAGTATTTGGGTCTGGGTCTAGGTTATTGGGATTCTCCAACAATTTACCTGGTGTACCTTATATTGTCTAGTTTATACACCATAAAAAGCAACATACTTTCAAATAACTTACATTTTTTTGTAAACATTAAGAACTTTCTAGAAGGTTATTTTCCATTAGGTCAATGGGGTTTTTTTTTAGAATATGTAAATTGTGACCAGAGGTTAAATAGAATACAATATAATCTTGTCAATGGAATATTCATTTAATTTCATTCATGCTCAAGATCTAGCAGAATCAATTTTTATTTTATGTAACTAGTAGTTCATGTGGGCTGGAATTTATTTCTTCAAATTATTCTATGCAAATGATTATTTAATTTGGAAATAAAGAGTGCTCCTTAAAAATAATATTCTTGTACAGAGACTTTCACTTTGTACAGAAACCTGGAATTATATTACTCTAGGTACATCGGCATTATACAGACACATCAACACTTCAGCACTGGACATAATTTGGATTTATACTAAAATTTATTAAAAACTTTAAATTATCAGGACTTTTGTCTGTAATTCTAAGATTATTTTAGGATTTAATTTGCAATACCATATTTTTGTTTCATTTTTACTTAGTATTCGGGGCCCCGAGTGGCCGAGTGGTCTAAAGCGCTGTTCGTTACGGATCACTGCCATCTCACCTCTATCTGCGTGGGTTCGAGTCTAAGATTCGGCGAATGTGGATATGTGAGAGAGCTTGCCAGTAGCTTCTCGTGGGTCGGTGGTTCTTTCCGGTGATTTCCCGGTTTCTTCCTCCACCATTAATACTGGCCGCCATGTATAGCCTTTCCTGTGCTGAAAAATGGCGTTAAACCCAACAACAACAACAACTTAGTATTCAAGGGAAATAAATTATCTGTTGAATTTTACAAAAAGCTCATTGCTTTTACTCTTCTCTATGGACCCCAACCAATCTGTTATAGCAGGGTCATATTGTATAAATAATGCATATTTCCAGTCATCAACAACACTGTAATATCCGTAATTTTCCATACCCTTTCATCTGCACCTTTTTTTTTTGTAGAGATGGAAACCAAAATGCATGCCTATGACAAGCTTGCAACAAGGTTACAACAAGCTAGCTGATGTTGCACAAGTTAGTAAGGGTGCTCACACAAGCTTGCAAAAGTAAATTTTTTGAAGTCTGCAAGCTTGCAAAAGAAATTTTTCCAAGTCTGCAAGCTTGCAAAATCTAAAATACTTGATGTAAGCTTAATGTTTACTAGCTTGCAATAATCAGTCGTTGAAAGTTGAAAGTTGGCAGTTCTGCATGATATCAGTTCTTCCTGAAATGTTGTGACTAGATCATACTCAGTATAAGAAACAACTGTCAAATTAAAAGATGTTACCAGTAATATAGTTTTTATTTATAGCATCTGATAATGCACTTGAGTTAAATAATATACATTTTCAGTGTTGCAAAATGCTAAGAACTTGAATAACTTTCTACTTAGCTGATACATAAATACAATTTATTATTCCAACAGTTTTCTATTTTTAAATTAACTGTGAACATTATTAATATATTTCAAAACAAACTGAATTATTTCTTGACCAAAATATATAATGTTACTTTTTCTACAAATGTCTTTTTTCTGATTTTCAAATTTTTACAAATATTATACGTGTTAGAGAAACAATTGACTTTTTTTGCATGAAGGAAATTCTTTAAATGATTGTACACTCAATTAGCTATTCAGTCATTTTATCAGGGAATGAAAGACTGGATAAATAATTCCATTTAGTAAAATTCTGTAAAATAGTAATTGCTTATTGCAAAGATATCTACAGACAATATAGCAAGATGTTTGATGTCATGTACTTGCAAATGCTATTTACCAACAATGTATGCTCTGTCAAATATAGTCTCAGTAAATCTTGTAATATTAACTTCTGGCATTAGGTTTTTGAAAGAATTGTCATATATTTGATTAAATCACAATCTGCTGCCAGGAGAATACAAACAAAATTGTCAGTTATTTACTTACTAAGCAAAATATTTAAAAAATATACAATTTTTGTTTTTCTTTGAGGGGGAGAGAGAGATAGAGAGGGATGTATCCCTTTCTGCCAACATTCTATAAAGAAATGAACTTGTTGAAGTTTGCTTGTTTAAAATGAAATCAAATAAAAGCATGCAAGATGAAATGTGGTTTTCCTGGACAGAGACTTAATTCGGTATTGAGTCAGTCAAGGTGGTTACTTCCCCTTGTTTACAGTCAGCAGACCAATTTACGAACATTAAATATACACACAACATACTGAATTGCAAAAACATAAAACAACCATTGTAGCCTCGTGTTAAAAATTTAGGCACAATTTTCAAGGTTGAATTGTCACTGTTTAGCATGTTAATTCAGTAAATATCATTGCTCACAGAACCAATATATGTGCAGTTACTGAGCCTATAACCCACGAGATAATTTGAATTCATGAAATTATCATGTTGGTGAGTAAACTCAAGAGTGTGTTGTATTTTGCCTGGTTTCAGGACTGTAGATTGTGACGGTAGTGTTATATTTCGCTTTCACAATTTAAATGCATCAAAAAAAGACTTTGCCATGTTGCTTCACTCAACGATTCAGATGACAACTCTGCAGATCATTAGCATTTATTGCTGCACTTACCAAACTGAAGTAATCGATGCAGCACTGTCAGGTATTGAAAACAGGGTTACTCGATAATAAAATTAAACTCATGCTTGTGAATCTCATTTCTGTTATTCTTAGGGTCTTTTTTCCTCTCGCATATCAAATTCAACAATTGTTTCATTCCTAAAGAAGATGGCAGTTATTTTATTTCAAAATGTCTTAAGGTACCTAATCACTTTCAACAGATTTTTTTTGTTTGTTGTTGTTTAAAGTTCTGAAGTGCATTCAGCTGACATATATCTTAACCCTTTCAAAATAGATGTTAAAACTAAAATTTAGAGCTCATTAAGGGATATTGAATAACACCGATATTTCTTGGACTTGATAAGTGATTTTGAAATGTTGAACTAAATAAGAAATGCTTTTGCCAAAGAGGTAAACATTCATTTTTATTTTCCCTGGTTACATAGTACATGTTGCTGCAATCCATTTCACAGTGGATGATACCTGAATCACACCAGAAGCAGAGGAGGATGTAAAATTTGATTCTGATGATTTTGTTTAGAAGAGGTAGTTCAGAGTAATTCAAATGGCAAACATTCTTGTTTTCACCAAATAGTTTATCATTTTGACAGATGAGATAGGGAATCTAACCATTTGACACCCCCAAATGGATTTCTACACAGAAATAAATTAGTAGAACATTTCCAAAGCCATACAGAACAAAAATATAAAGAGTTTACTCACACAGATCCCATTCATATGCTCTTATTATTATCTGATTAAATATTATTAAATGATTTGATGACTTCATTCTTTTCTTTCATTGTGACTGTAAGATTTCATGTTAATTTATGTTCATCATATACATCTTCACTTTATTATTTGATATTACATACTTTTTGCACATCAAAAGCTAGAATCATGGAGGTATGTGACCATGTATAGAATAGTTTTATCAATGCAGCTAGCTAGGTCAGCTTTGTTTGCAAGCTTGCTCAAGCTTATAATAGGCAAGCTTGTAATTAGTAAGCTTGCTCAGTTTCAAATCTGAGCTTGCTGCAATCTTCCCTATTACTAGCTTGTGCAAGCTAGTAATAGAGAAGCTTGCACAAGCTTTCAATTGATAAGCTTGCAATTGGGCAATCTTGCCCAAGATGGTCACATTTTCAAATCTAAGCTTACATAACAAGCTTGCAGCAAGCTTGCCACAACCTTAAAAATAAACTTAGAATTTTGGTTTGGGGACACCTGAAAGCAGGGGTGTGGAGTAAAATAAAATGGCATATTTTTTTACTCAAGAATAAATTAGGAATAAATTCTTTAATTAACTGTATTCCCAGAATATCATTCAAAGAAAGTGTAGAAAAGATTATAGATAACACAATCATATGACAGTAATGATATGACTGCAAGGCAACATACCTGTCCAAGAAGGCTGTTACATGTAACTACTTTTGTTTTTGCTACTGGTTTCCCTGGCATGTTGACATTTTTCTGTCCAATATCTGTGTCTGCATCTGTAGCATGTGTCACAAAGAACATGTAGCTACCACTCTTTGGATGTGGAGTGCAAACCAGTTTTCCACCAACACTTGCTTGCTGTGCTGCATTTGTAGAGTAAACTTGTGGTATGAACTAAAGAAGAAAAACAGTACACTCAAGGAATTTTTGTCAGAAGTCTTCTGAGGATTGAACCCAATTCAAATGCAAACAGTACCCATTCCAAGGTACAATATTTCAAAATCAAACAACAAATATCTATTCAGCAATTTATCTTACAAAACTGAAAATTTTTATTTCCTGGCTTATGGGTATAGGCTAAGATCCCATTCACAATCAGCTGAGAAAAGTTCCTTACTAATGAAAGAAATAGGGTTTTTTTGTTTAAATTTTTGCATATCAAGCATCCTAATATTCTTAAAACATTTATATATTTTTTAATAATTCTTTTCATACTGATCTAAAAATATCTGCTTCCAACTACTGGCCCTATTAACAATGCTGGAATATGTAACATTAAGCTTGTATGTCCATCCAATATTTAGTGCTCCACAGGTTGCAAACAAATGTTTCAAGATGTATGTATATCATGGAATAGGGAAAATATTATGTGTGCAACTAACCCTCTCCCCTTTTTCTATCACTATCTTTAAACTTGGCTGAAATTATTTACAGGAGGTAAATACAATCATTCCATCATTACACTGACACATTTTTTAATAGTTATGCCCTATTTGGTGTTAAATACCTACATACTATATTATTCAAATTAATGCAATTAAACTTGCAACATGAAACTATATGCCGACATTACTGACACAAGAACATACGCATCCCATTCTGTCAGTTTGTGCCAGAATTGTGCCCCTTTCTGGTGTTACCGTATTTCATGTAATTTTTCATGCATGAAAAAAAAATTATTAATTTCATTTTGCAAAAAATTGTGTAAAATACATCATTATCTTTTGATGGTACTGACCATATACCTGAACAAGTTCTAAGGAATATACACTACTCGACAACCTCATGGTTCAAAGCCAAAAGGTAGAAAGTAAATGTATATTTTCTGTCTCATTCTACTCTCAACTCAAAAATCTAATTACGATAAAAATAAAAGTACTCAAAAAGATTTTTGTTGTTATTAGTGAACAAGAAAGAGAATTTTTGTTGCTATTAGTGAACAATTACTAAAAGATTTTGTCTCAGTGTGCAAGCTCATTTGCATTTAGAGCATATGTAGCTGTTATGTTGTGTTATGTTGGCAAAATGATTAAGATGG
This sequence comes from Potamilus streckersoni, assembly GCA_016746295.1. Lineage (NCBI taxonomy): Eukaryota > Metazoa > Mollusca > Bivalvia > Unionida > Unionidae > Potamilus > Potamilus streckersoni. Next base: position 240,997 of record JAEAOA010000841.1, on the reverse strand, counting down.
TTTGATTGTTGCTGTTGTTGTTACAGGATGTAATGCCATTTTTCAGCACAAGATAGGCTTTACATGGCAGCCAGTATAAATGGTGGAGGAAAAACCCAGGATAACTCCGGAAAAAGCACCAAGCTACCAGCAGACTTTCTTACATACCCACATTGGAAAAAGATGGTTTGAACATGTACTAATTATGGGTATTATTTATTGGTAAATTGTATGCAACAATGTGAGTCCATATTGTCAAGAAATTAAGTGCAACTTGAATTTTTACAACAACAATAATCTCATTATCAAATTGCAATAAAAAGTAAAGAACTTGAAATCATGTTTTAGTTAATGAATGTGAGCATGTGTGTGTGTGCATGCACATGCATGTGTGTGTGTGTGTGTGTGTGTGTGTGATTGTGCACAAGAGATTAAACATGCATTTTAAAAAAAGTTTGGAAGCCCTTTGATGTTTTCTTATCCAACAAAAATTATGTCTCCGTAAATGCTAAAATGAAGACAAAAGACCAAAGACCATTGGACAACAAGTCTTATTGTTTCATTAGAGGCATGCGAACATAAAATATGAAAACCTTGTCATTTTCCATCATAAATTTGAAAGTCAAGGACTTCATTAAATTGATTTGTATATATACATACATATACTATTACACTATCTTTTAAGTATTTGTTTTGTTTTGACTTTGATATAATTAACATTTTATTGCAAATCTATTCTATGATATACCCCACTATTATCTTTTTTGACCAGTTTGAATAACAAGTAATGCATATGATCACCTTTCCTTATAACATCTGCTGTATGGACAACAGCTTCAATAGCACACTGACAGTTTTTCATTTCCCTAAAGAGAACCTCATTAACCTACTGGCAGCCTCCCTGATTTGACCTCTTTTGTTGATTCTTGCCCTCAATCTAGTTTTAACTGGAATAACCACCAAAGTGCTATGTTTGCTTAATTGCTGTAGTCATGTGGTTGTTGTGACAATATACATTGTAATTAGGACAAGAATGAATTGTTGATTTGGCTGTGTTTATTGATAATAGAATATAGTAGGGTCATAATTCTTAGGATTATCACACTGGTCAGGTAACTGAAAGTACTCTTTGCAAAAACTACAAATAAAAAAATCACCCTGAATAAATACTGTTTTGTTACAGTGATAGACTTAATAAGGAGAATTAACAATAATATTTAAAGGCATGGTCTGTGGAGTCCTTTGTCCAGTTGTTAATAAACACCAGTAGATATTGTTAGGACAATAAGAAAGCTAATGCACATGGGTACTCCCAGAATTATTGTTTGGTGGGGGCTCTCAGTCACCTTCAGAAGAGTTAATATAGTAAGAAGTCTGGAATTAAAGCTAATATTTACTAAGCATTTTGAACAGAATCTTGTGACATATTTTCAGCTTCATTTGCATGATTAAAATTGCTGGGAAAAAACATAAATAATATAAATATAATATTAATTATATATATATGATTTCCTGGGGTTGGTCATGTGACCCACCTTGATCATGTGACCCACCATGACATGCTATGAGCACGCATTCTTATGCATCAATCAATATATTTTCTCCAAAAAAAATTAATTTTTGCAAAAACAAAATAGCAGTATGGTATTTTCAATCACTTTTGCAAATGTAAATTTTTGTAGTAGAAATTTTATGTCAAATAATTTATTGGATTTTTTGAAAAATATAAAGCTTATGTATGAAAAATTATGATACATTTAAATAATTATTATTCTGACAACTTGATTGTGTAAAAGAAAGTGGTGCACAAATGCATTAAATATGGTAAATAAATACACGTAATAATTTTCTGTATGCAATTTCTCACACACTTTATGATGACTTGGTCACACACCTTTGTAATAAACTTCCCTTGAACTTGATAAACAGTATGATATAAAATGAGCATGTTCATCATCTTGTGTCTTCAAGGTCCAATGCATTTTTAAGAGTTATGCCTCTTTTTGGTGTTAAATATACAACTGCTGAGTACCTCTGATAATTCATGTATGCAAGCCAATCTAATGATGAATTGTCCTGGAACTCTGCAGACACTATCAACATATGTTGAACATTTGTAGAATCCCTTGGCTGTCATTCTCCAATGATCATTTCAGTGTAATGCACTTATCTGTTCTTACGTTTGTATAGCAAATAAGATATTACAAAAAGTTCCACAGCTACTGATGAACTGCCCTACACATATTGAAACAAATTATTAATGTGAAGTCAATATATGAATATCTTAGTCAATACATTCTATTCTCTTTTTATATATGCCATTTTCTTTACATACATGCATACATTTTGCTATAAATATTCCTCTTTTCAACTTGCACTGTTCATTTAAAATACAGAAAGGGTGAGGCCATACATCTTGTAGGCAAGCATGTTTAGTTCATCTAAGAAATGCAAATTAACTGATCGATTATTCTACACATTTGTTCTAAAGCAACTTAGATGTGGGCTCAATGCATGACCAAGATTCAAACTTAATACTTGTTGCAACACGTTTTTATTCTACATGTAAAATAAATTCAAAGTACAACAAAATTAATAACTGTTAAGTTACCAATTTTTAGAAAGCTGATGCAAAGGTGTACCTAGCAAAGTAACTTTGTACCTAGCAAAGTAACTTTCAAGCTTAACCTTATTTACCAAGAATTCCCCTTCTTACTGACTTATTCACAGAACTGCCATTGAAGTGCTACTACTGCTTGAACATTCAAAAAGTAAATTCCAATAAATAAAATACACAGAACTTGTTTCTTTTTCAAAGTCCTGCTATTTTGGCCATGCAAAACAGCATTTTACTTGTACTTTAAGTTATGGATTTATGCCTCTGCAGAAATGGTATTCATTTTGCTGTATTTTCAATTAATTTGAGGTTTTTGGTATCTACAGAGTAGTTCAAATTAATCTACCTGTTCATGATGAGAGTGGTTAGAAACCATGGGTGACAATAACGGTTGTCCATGATGTTGCTCAATAATGCTGTTATAGACCATTGAGGGGGCAAACTGGCTCATGGTCTGAACAAAGTTTGACTGAATTGCAGAAGCAGAGGTTGGCATTGCATATATGGCAGGAGCTGCCCCTGCACTGTTCATAGCAAGAGTTGATGTAGTGAAAAGGCAGTCAAACCTGAAATTTAAAATACAAAGAAATTAAATCTGTTTCAAATGTTAACATTAAAGATAATGTCTTTTCAAATTAGAACATCAACTTGTTTTAAAATGGTCAAATATGTTTGTTAAACTGAAAAAAATATGTAAATCATATTAAATTATATTACCACTTAAAACTGGTTAAAGTAATGTCTAAAGTTAATGGAAGGTTAAGAACAGCAAACCTGTTACTTGAGTATGAAAAATAAACTGCCAACTACAGCCAGAAATAACTGCCAATTACAGCCAGAAAAAAATGACATTAGATACTGAACTGAACTCTTAATTAAGTGCCATATCTAAGTAACTCTCTATGATACACCAAAAAATTTCCCTCAAATTTATGACAATATCAGGATAATCTACATTCCTGGCAACATTTTCAATTTTAGTCAAAAGATCAAGAAACACACAGAACTTTATTTTAAAGATTTTATTTAGTTTTTTCAAGGTCATCAATGCCCAGTGCACTTTAGGTATATTTATCAATGGCAATTTAAAGGATTTGAATGTTGCAATTTTCTGAGAAGGGGATTCCTGATATTTCTGCAATATGCTTGAGCTTTTTTTCTAAGAAAAACAAATGAATTCAGATCTTCATATGAAGAACAAAAAAAAACCCCTAGAGATTACATCGCAAATAAGGTATACTAGATTCAACAGTTCATTAAATTCTTAACCAGCTTTTACAGTTACTAGAGCTATGGCAAAGAAAGCTCTTGAGAATGATTTTGATAAGGAAAGTATTACTTTAACTGACACCAGTGTTGATTAGGCTTTTGATGAGGTCACTTTCACTCATTGTTTGGATCAATCAAAACGTATTCATCACAGTAATTCTCTTTTGACTACTCATTCTTGTTTTTCTAATTAGGATGACAAACAACAATTACTTGTCATCAAATAGGAAAAAGATCCTGAGATCTCCTGTTTATTTGAGAGGGCCATTAGTGAAATTGAAGCCAATGAAGTACCTGTCTGTTATTTTATTAAAAATGGAATTCTTATAAAAAAAATGGAAACCTTCTGTGGTACCTGCTGGTGACAAATGGTCAGTGAACTATCATATTATATTTCCAAACTCTTACAGCCAAGATGAAATAAACATTAAAAAGTGACTGCTGCAGCAATGTTAAAGATCCATACAGTAATCAAATGAACAGCCTAAGTTGCAGATGGAGACATTCAGTAGTGACAATAGGTGGAATTTCATTAAATTAAAATTAGGCCCTGACTGTCTTTAGAAAAAAGAGTTATCTGACAGGTCAGTTTGGGGGTGGGGATCCATGTCTTCAGGAGAAACATCAGTGGAATTAGCTCCATGACAATCACAGATAAATATGCTTCAGCAGTTGATTGAACACAACTGTCCCATTATCTCTTGAACAATTTTCAAAGAAAAATTACAAAACATACAGAAAGTGTTGCTAAGAATAAAAAAGGAACATCGCTTAATGTCAGTTTACGTGTTCTTTGTTGCATATTAGAAATTTAGCTGAAATTAAATAGTTTTTTAAGATAATATATTGCTTTTTATACTCTTTTAAATACCCTACATCTAAGGTTATTTTATGATTCAGGATGAAATAGGTATTTTAAGTTTGTCACATAATCAAATTTTTTTAGGAACTGTTCATGAAGTCATGAAAAATGAGGAACATTGTTTATCATAGTTCATGAATATGTTCATTAACTGTGATGAATGATGATGAACCAGTTAGTGAACTTTTATGAACTGTTCATGAATTCAGTTCATGAATAGTTCATGAACATTCAAGAACAGTTTGTAAAGTTATGGTTCATGAATGTTCATGAATTCATTTAATTTCATCATGATTCAGATTTGACCATTTTCAGTTCATGCACATTCATGAATGGTTCATGAACCTTTTGATAAACTTTCAGGGATGGTTCATGAACAGCTTCATGAATCGTTCAAGAATGGTTCATGCCAGTTCATGAATTGTTCATGATCATTTCATAGGTGTAGAGCATCTTCCAAGGTTTCAATCCTATGCTTGTAAAGATACATCCTAATATCACTATAGACAAAGTTCCTAAACTCTTCACTTAACACAAGTTATCTGAGACTTTTGTAATCTTTGTTAAACTTTCTAGAAGAGCACCACCTATCAAATTGTTCTGCCTTTTCCCATTGGTATGGTCAGTTGATTTTCTAGAATTCCTGAATTTTTGCCTATAATCCTCAGGGACTAATGCATAACCGTTCAAGATGCATTCCTTAACCAACTCATAGTCAGAACTTTGCTGTACTGACAGGGATACAAAGATATTTCAGGCTTTGCCATACAGTACAAACTACAATAATCGAGTCCAATGCTCCCTTGGCCATTTCAAATTTTCAGCAACTTTATCAAAATAAGGAAAATATTTGTCTACCTCTTTTTCGCTAAAAGCGGGTACTAGCCTAAAATTCTTTGTAATATCAAACTTGAATCTGTATGGGAAGTGGAAATGTTCTTTCGCTTGCCAGCTCCATTTCTTTTATTCTAAACTGATATTCCCTTAATTTCTCTCTCTCTCTCTTCCTTGTCTAATGGCATTTGCATATGCATGAACCTGCTTTTTCTTCCTCAAACTGCATTTCTTTCCATTTGTATCTATTCTATCTGAAAATAAACCTGTCTTATCTCTAATTCCAACGTTTTTAGCTGGACTTACATTTTGAAAATTTCCAACCACTTCTGGGTAAAATTCAAACAATTTCTCTACTTTTGATGATATCGTGATAAATCCTGTTGATTCCACTAAAGATTTCAAACAAAATGTGAAAAGGTACTTGGGATTTAAAATATTCTGAAAACTAGGGTAAATGAAATTTTAGAAAAAAACAATTTCTGAAATATTTTAGCCAAAAATTGTATATCCCAAGGACGAGCACCCAATTTTCTGTTATGTGTAGAGGCTTGTACAAAAATAACAAAGAAAAGAGTAAAGCCAACATACTCTGTAAATTTCAACAAATAATTTATTTCCCTAGAAAACAAGGTAAAAATATGAAAAAGGCCTTATGGTTTGTGAATCTAATCCAAAAATTAATCCTAGAATGAATAATATAAGTCCTATCACTAAAAAGTTCAAAATGAATCAAAATTTGATTCCTGATGAAATTCCAAGATGGAAGACAAGGACATCTTCTATATCCAGTTTAGTGCTGTTGTGTCAACAGTTCCTTGTTGAATTTTATGACTCAAGAATAATATTCTGGCTTTAGAATTCTAATAATTTCCCACAAATGTCTTTGTCCAAGAACTTTGATGGACACAAGTATTTTCTAAGGTGAATATATGATTTCAAATAAAAAATTTTAAGTTGACTGGTCACAACACAAGAATACCTCTGAGCTCTGAAAGTATTAATTAATGGCTGACTGAAAACACAAAATGACACAAGATCACGTGGTTCAAATGGCACAGTTAATACCATAGGCCAACTGACAAGTATGCCATGGATGAATTTGATTCTACAGAACAAACCTTACTATGAGAATCAATAATAAAAAAATTAAAAAAAATAATGTTTAAACAGAGTTAATATGAGCCAAATATGATCTTGATTACGACCAATGATTTTCACCCTGTGTTTTTCAATTTTGAACAAAGGTCTGTAAATAGGTCAGCTAAAAATATAATGTAGCAATAGTGATTATTTCTTGCAAATAAACTAAATTTTCTAAAAAAAATATAAAATACAGTGAATAAAATTATTACAACATGTAATGAAATCAAAATAAAATAAAAAAAAGAATTTAAAACTAACACACAAGCAATTGCATATATGTAAAACTATAATCAGATCTGAGCACAATTATAAATATCTAATTGGTCAAATGTTACAAACCACCCAATAGCAGAGTTTTATTTTTATTACATGATGTAATGGTATGAAATGAAACTTTCATATATTTGTTTGTAAATTAATTTTATATTTTTCAAGGACATAGGCTTATTTTCAAGGTAAAAACATTTTCAAAAACATTTCAAGAATTAATCAAATTTCAAGTACATTTTAAGGTACCATGCAAACCCTGTCTAAGGATATTTAAAAGTATGTTTTCACTAAAACAAATTTATAAACAGATACAGGTCTGCATTAAGTATTTCATATTACTTTTTAAATTTCAATTGCACTGTGAATCATTTTGAAATTTTAAGTAATCAAAATCTATACTTTTGCTGACAAATATTATATATCAGAAGAAAGAAAAATTATTGTTTCTAAAAAGTCTGTATCACCAGACTGTACTTGAATTAGATTCAAAACAGGTGTTCATGTATTCATGCATACATTTTATTTTTTTTTAAAACAGGTTGCAAATGGAAATGGTAGCTAATGCAATTACCATGGGTTTTCCTGATTTGTGCTCTGTGGTGTTGTAGTAGATAGTCTTCCATTATGATCATTAATACATCGAATATCCGAGCCTGCAAGCAGGTTCTGGAGGTCAACAACAGAGTTACTTCCCTTGTCCTCTTCTGGAAATGGGTATCTCTCACCATTATTGCTGACATAATTATCTGGCTGTTTCTCAGCTCTGCTGGGTCTGAGGGTGGTAAAAATCTAATCACATCAAACACATAATTTAAAGTACACAAATTATTCATATCAATATTATCAAATATTCTGTTCATAGAAGTATTTTAATGTAATTTACTTTCAATGATCACAAAATATGGGTGATTAACAAATTTAATACCAAGAATGATTCATTCAATTTCATAAAAAAATATTAATTACTAAGTGAGAAGAGCCCCAAACTTCTTGATCATTGTGTTGAACACTTCTGAAGGGTTAATGCCAAAAACAAAATAAATGTGCTTCCTACTGCACTGGTTTCAAAATTAGGGTAGTCAGGTAAGTCGGTTTTTATGGTTTTTTTTAAAAACAACATATATGTATGTATGTATGTATGTATGTATGTATGTATGTATGTATGTATGTATGTATATATATATATATATATATATATATATATATATATATATATATATATATATATATATATATATATATATATATATATATATATAATGTACTAAGTGATTGAAGTAAACCAGCTCAGTTAAATGTGAAAAGTAATTTCTGGACTTTTTGTTTAATTTTCTTCACCCTTGCAGGAAAAAAGTGCTAGGGTCAGCAACAAAAGACAGGATGGTTTGCTGACTGGAAATGCACATATCTTTTTGACCTAAAAAGGTTAGACTGTTTCAAGCCCAGTAACAGCTATATGTAATTTACAAGATTTTATTGGTTTAAAACCACTTTAATGCAATATTTGGCTTTTCTAAACTTGAACTAACTGTGGACACTCAGTGACTATTTATTCAAGAAATCTTTATGCCATTTCACTGAAATGATCACCATATCATGAAGTTTCATTTTTTCATTTTTATACTGAAAACCGCATCTTTCATATCAACAGGCAATCCATGTTATTTAATATGTTATGATAATAAGTAAAACCATACACTGATGACTTATTATGTTAAAGTATGAGAGTACGGAAACCTATATAATAGGTAATAAAATTTACAATTTCAGTAACTTGCTGATTTAGCCATAAAGTCTCTTGCCTTTCTCCAAATAAAGAGGGTGTTAACTTAATTTACTTGCTTTTCACCCAAATGATAAATAATTTTGAAGGTAGGCTTTTCATTTATGAAGACTTTAATTAATTTTTTATAGTCTGCATTGTACCAATTCAGAAAAATACAATGTATCTTCAACTGCAGAAGGTAAATTACATATCATAACTGCAATTTCATTCAAAATTGCTTGATCTCTTTATAAGATAAAATTTCCAAAGTATATCTCTACCCCTATAAACTTGTGCACTGCAAGATTGGGATTAAGCTACAGTCACAAAATTGCTTAATCTTTGCATTACTTTTCATGTTTTATCCTTCATTCCTGTTTTAATCTTTTTTTACTGTGAGTTCAAAATCATATCACTGCACCTCATCATGTATATCTGGTTGCTCCATCCTACAAAAAAAGCTTTGATTTATTATTGCAAATCTATAATGGTGCCGGGTGATTACTTTCTAAGACTGAAGGTAGAGTATGATTCAGAATGGGTTGGATGCAGACTACAAGATGCATAAATATGCATTCTTTATACATATTTGTTACCATAATAGGTTACAATGGGATTGGGCACAACTCCTAACAACTTAAATTAGCCCTCTCCCTACAGGTTACAATTATTGCAACATATTCAACATGACAACATAAAAAACAAAATAATGAGAGAGAGAGAGAGAGAGAGAGAGAGAGAGAGAGAGAGAGAGAGAGAATGACTGTAATCACAATTTAAGTAAGTTAATGAATCATCCAGTAGCGGTTATATATTTGCATAAATGATGCAAAATTCTACATTTTTCATTTGCATCACCTTTTTCCCCCAAACAGTAAATCTAATAGTTGCATTTGACATTAAAGAAAAATTTCTCATCAACTCAGCTCTTTCTCTCTTGTACTTGGAACAGAACACGACAAAGTTTCATGTTGTTTTAGATCCCGCCTGATGAAAAAAAAAAAACGTGTTATAAGAGAAACCCTCAAATTTATCAATGGCAAAAAAGTCAAGTAAACATTTTCAAGATCATATGCTGGTAATCACAATTAAATAAATATCTGGAATAAATATTATTTGTGAGGTAAAACAAACAAAAATATGCCACTTTCATTCATATTCCTTCTCTATTGCTTTGGGGCAGGCGTGGAGGTGTGAATGGAAGACTTTTTTAGTTGTGGATAAACACATCACCTTTCACTTACATATCATTTGTTTTTGACGAGTCCGTAACCTGACTATTACAAGCTGTGGAACTTTCTTGTTCAGAAATCAAATCTTTTTGGGAAGAATTATTTTCGTCAGTGGTCGACTCTACTGGTGTCCTTTTACTCTCTTGACTGTACATTTCGTCATACATTTCTGAGCAAGTTGTGGTTTCCGAATCCTCCTCGTACACACGCAGTTGTACTGTGCCCTCGGGATCTGCCCCTTCTAAAATCTCACATGATACAAACTGCAAGTCTGAAACCTTTAAACTCTTTGGAGGTGACGAATTTTCATACGTAAAACATCTTGGCTTTCGCTTCTGAGAAGATTTTGAATCATTGATTATATCCACGTCATATTCGCGTTCTTCATTAAAATCTGGAGCCGATAGCAGAGAAGACGAAGTGTCCTCTTTTTCTGAATCCGCCTGCATCATCCTTGTGTTCATTTCTTCTGCAAAAGTTCCGTCTTGATTTCAATATTTGCACAGACTTTCGGTAACTTCTTGCACAAGTCTAACCGAATTCCAATGTTAAAGCACCCACTTTAAACCTGTGTACAAATTGTTATTCATTACCGGATCAACGTAGAGACTAATCAAAAGCGATCAAAGTATACTAATAAAATGATCTGGAAAATATGCTACCGAAGTTGTGCGTGCACTTAACGTGCCGTCTTTTTCTTTATCAGCGTCTCGAGCAGTTTTACGTCGTCTGCAGTGTGACGTCAGAGAGATAATTAGACTGGTACTACAACATTACGCATCTAACACCTAAACTAAAGGGAGGAATTTGAAGGCGTATTACATTGCAGAATATCACCTATCACTAAACAAATAAAGGACAATGTCCAGGATTTTCGCAACTAGTACATCTTTAAAATACATCACTAGATTATGTATTTGACTCCCTATACATCTTAACCTTAACGTATCGTCTCGGCGCATTTGTACCTTCAGATGCGTTTCACTGTGACGTCATCAGTATAATATGACGTTTGTCACTTGTTACTCTTGAGGAAAATCAAGTGCAAATTAATAATAATAATTGTCAGATTTTTATACTAAAAGATCTACTAGAACAGCTTGTGATTGGTAGCTTCTAAGAACAGGAGCTGCAGAAAACTGATCAAGATGTATTTGTTTCTGAAAAAAAAAAGTTCTTGCGAAGAAACGTAAAAAAAAAGTTTGGTTAAATGGCGAAGATATTGCGATAAATTTAGTAGGTGGGTTCCAACTAGCAGTATTTTAAAATAATATTATAAATTTGCTCGCACTTCAGCACTTCAGACTTACATTTGAGCGGCCTGCACAACGATATCATGAAATATTTTAACATAAAGAAAATCAAATTTGACATTTTTCGGTCGACCCATCGATACAATTGTCATCTTTAGGAAATGGTCTAATAAACTGCCAGAACAACTGATGCTCGGCAACTATAAAAAGAAATTGTGTTGTTTATTGGCAATATGATATTTAGCATCATATTTACCTGCTGTCTGTCTACCATAATTTTTTTATCAACTACTGTAACTACATTGTTGTAGTAGGCTACCACGAAATTATCAGCTTCTGTGCCGTTAGTATTACCAAATAAAATATCTTCTGTAATTGTTGTTAGTGTTATCATTTGTTCCGTCGTGGATGATGGAATCACTCGCGTTGGAACTTCCCGTGGCTAAAAAAAAAAAAAGTAGTATTGTCGTGTATTTAAGCAAATTTTTTCCTCAAGTCCAATATTATAATTAAAGTTTATTTAATTTACCAAAATAAACATAGACGAAATAAAATATCATGAAAAAGCGACAATTGTAAACAAAACAAAACTAGAAAAAGCTGTTCGGCAAGATATTTTTTTTATCTGGAAATCCTAATAATAATTAATCTTACTCTGATCAGCGGCAGAAATGATAATGTTCTGCTAACAGAAGCAGTGAAAAAACAACAAACAATTGCATGATGAACATGTTTCATCTTTTGTTTATGACAAGGACACGATAATGTTGTGGTGTCATAATTTTATAAGTAAAAAGGAGTTGTTGGAATAAGAATTTATGAGACATAATTACTTAATTTATCCCGTGTAATTATTAAAATGGATGAGATAAGACATCGTCCTAAGTGCAGATATACTTAATTACAGAGAATAATGTAAAGCAGTAAGATGATCTTTGTTAGGTTGTTTTTAATTCGATTAATATTTTTACAATGCACGGCGATAACAATAAAATTCTGCAAACAGCAACAGAAAAAAATATTTTTTAAATATAATCCGGTGATGACAATAAATTACACAAAGTGATGTAATTAATTGATCACACAATTGCTTAACCAAAAATGAACCAGAGACTTATGCAATCGTCTTATTTATAAACGATTCTATTAAATGTTAATTGTGACGTTGTTGAATTTCTTAATCCATCAGCAACATCTTTTACTCTAGCTGAACTAATTATAAAATGTTTTTCAGCAGAATTAATCGACTTAAAATTTATTGTTTCTAAAGGTTCGAGATTTACTGAAACAACATGTTTACCATTTTAAAAATTATTACCATTTTCAGCACTTCCTCGTTTTTGTGTTTTCTCCAGTCGTAACAAGATCTACATTTTCTCAACGATAATCTCTTTCAATTCGGTTGATGTGGTCGATAACTAAATTATTTGGTATTGGGCTATTAAAAACTTCAAATACAAAAGGGTGACTATAATAACCAACTCGAACAGATTTAATTTAACGAACATTTATCACTAAATAACCATTTATATTTAAATTTCCAACAACTTTTAAAGTTTTTTTTTTACTTCGAATAGTTCCTCTTTCATTTGCATCGAATAAATCAAAAACTTCGTGCGCCTGAAACTCATCCTGCAAAGCTAAATTTTCAATATTATCATCATTAATCGAACCATTTACTCGATAAACTAGCCGTCCTTCTGGGATGTCGCCGCAGAATAACGTATAAATAAAATCTTTTCGAAATATTTCAGTTCTCTCAGCATCATCACCTTTTTCATTAATTCTCAAACCCTACGGTGTTGGTTTACCGAATGACCCCTGGTATTTGACGTGGATCACCGAACCAAGCACATTCTCAGTGTAATGATTATAAAGTGGATAAAAAATATGCTCTCTTTTTTATTCTTTTGCTGTTAATCTCAAATTAATTTTCATTAGTTTATATCTCTAATTGACAGTTTATTTAAATAATGCTATAGTTGCGAGATATTGCTAAAAAGGCATAATTGTCCAACCGGAAAAAATTGCTAGTGCATTTTTTGGTTACGACAAATGTTACAAATTTGACAATCATAATGAGCTAGCAACTTTCAACGTAACAAATTTGTGTCATATACTGGAACCAACAGTAACACATGAACTTGATATTCACAAAAGTATCAGGCTAATAGTACAGTATCATGCTATTCTTTCAAAATTGCCTGTTTCGGAATAATCGACTGGCGAAGAAATAGCTGAACTATTTTTAACAGCTAATTTGCGTAGAATTTTAACTGAAACAAATCTTTCATAGGTTGCTGATGAAATACACCAAGAAATAAATTTTAAAAATGGGAAAAGTTTACTGCATTGGGCTTGGACGGGAGGTTTGAAATTATTACAGAGGTTATATTTTACACAATGAAATATAACGTTTCACGTGGTAGTTCTTACGTCGATCTTCCACAAAAGAAAAAAATGATGTATTAATATAAAAAAAACTTTGATAACATGTGTTTTCAGTGGGCTGTACATTCCGCGCTACATTCAAAGGATAAAAAAAACGCCGATCGTGTAGAAAATATTTTATTTATACGTCAGATTTAGAATTTAGCTGAATCAATTTTCCAGTAGCAGAATATCAAATACCAAAGTTTGAAAAACAAAATAAAATATTTCTGTTAATGTATTAGGATTTGACGAAAACGAAAATGTTTACCCTGGGTATTTTTCAGTGGCAGCTACGCAGCTGACAATTTATTGTTTTACAAAACTATTAAATAAAAACTTCAACGGACTAGTTGGGCGTGAATATAATAAAATAAAATAAGAAATATTTCTGTTATCGTTGTTTGCAAGGATTTTCGGAAGATAGAAGATTACTGGAGCATCAAAAATACTATGTTAATGTGCAGTGATTAACATTGCCGAGCAAAAAATAAAAAGTATTAAAATTTAAAAAACTATAATCACAAGCTAAAAATGCCGTTTGTTATTTACGCTAATTATGAGTGTTTACTTGTTCCAGTAGCTGGTGCAGAAAATAATTCAAATCAATCAAGTACAAGAAAAATACAACAACATGTTCCTTGCGGCGTTGCCTATAAAGTAGCAAGCTGCTTCAATGATAGTTTGAAAACGCCGTTAAAATTTTATCGTTGTGAAAATAGTGACTTTGAAAGTCCAGCGGTTTAGTATTAAAAACTCTGATAGATGATGTTTACAAATTTTAACAAACAAACTATTTCAGTGAAAAAAAAAACACCAGAGAAGAAAATTGGTTTTGACGAAGCAGTTAATTGTCATATTTGTGAGCAAAGAGCGAGTGAGTGATAATTTTCATTTAACTGGCCAATATCGTGGACCAGCACATGATAATTGTAATCTAAAATTTCATGCGCCATATTTTATTCCAGTTGTTTTACATAGTTTCAGAGAATTTGAAGACACATTATCGTAGAAACATTAAGTGACTGATATTAAAGCACGATTAAAGCTCGATAACGTAATGAAATGCATGCGAAATAAATCTGAAAAGTATATGTCAGTTACGTTAGGCAAAATACCTTTAATAGAGAAGTCTTCAGTTTACGGCTTAACGGCAGCACCGTTAGAAGAGCTTGTTAAAATTAGTAGTAGGTTTAAGAACAAAAAAAAACGGCTTTGGTTAAAACTATGTTTCTAACAAAAAAAATGTATTTTTCCGTACGAGTACCTTGACGATTGGAGCTGATTTGATGGACCGTCTCTGCCTGAGAAAGATAAATTTCATTCACTGTTAAAAAATGAAAATGTAACAGATGACGAATATAATTATGCAAAAGAAATATGAAATAAATTCAACTAATGAAACATTTGGTGGTTATCATTATTTAGATTTAAAAACCGACGTAATGTTACTAGCGGATGTATTTGAAAGTTTTCGTAGAGTTAGTTATGAAAATTACGGATTAGATTCGTGTTCGTATTATTCTGCGCCTGGTCTACCGTGGGACGGGTTACTAAAGACAAGTAAAATAGAGTTGGAGCTACTAACAGATGTTAACATGTTCAATTTTATTGAACGCGATATCAGAGTCGGTATTAGTGTTATAACAAAAAAACTACAATGCACGTGCTAATAACAAGTACATCAACAACTGTGATAAAGATCATCCATCTAGTTATATTATTCATCTAGATACATATAATTTGTATGCGTCTGCTATGTCGGATCCAATGCCAAATAGCGAATTCCATTGGATAACACCAGATCATTTTTTAGTGAAGATAGAAAAAGATTTGCCAAAAAAAATGTTAGTTATTTTGTTAAAGTTAATCTTGAGTATCCTTACCCATTGAAACGATTTGCATAACGATTACACATTTTGTGCGGAGTCAATTATTATAGATTAGAGTTTGTTGTCGCCTGAACAATGAGCAATGACAACGGCAACTGGCTTAAGAGTCAGCAAGCTCATTCTAAATTTGTTAAACAAACGAAATTACGTGCTTCCTTATAAAAAAAAATTAAAACAAGCAGCAGACGCTAGTTTAATTTTGCATAAAAATAATCGCTGGTTAAAGTCCAAGCAGTCAAAGTCGATAGCAGATTATATTGACACAAATACTAAACGTCGCGCTATTGCTAAAACCGACTTTGTAAAACACATTTTTAAGCTGATGAATAATTCAGTATTTGGTAAAACAATAGAAAATATCAGAAAGAGCGTTGATATTAAAATCGTTAAATATATCAGCCGCAGAAATAAACCTGTAAACAATGAAGATTTAGTCGGCAAGAAAATCTTTAATGAAAATATTGTTGCAATTCAACGACTTAATAAAGCAAGCTTAAAGTTAAACTTAATTTACGTTGGAGTAGCTGTACTTGATTTTTCAAAGTGACTGATGTACGATTTGCGCTATAATTTTGTTAAAATAAGTGGCCTAACTCAAAAGTGTAGTTTACTGACACTGATTCTTTAGTGTAGATAGCATACGAAGATGCTTATCATGATATTTACAACAATAAAAATGTGTTGTTTTTTTTATCGGACTCAGTGGGCTTCACGATGACACAAATAAAAACGTCATTGATAAAATAAAAGAGGAGTTTATGCTTACTCCAGTAAAAAAAAAATTGTCGGATTACGCAGTAAGGTGTACTCCGTGCTTCTGGACGACAACAAAATTGAAGGGCATACCGCGTGGATATATTAACAAATGTATGAAATTTTAAAATTTTAAATCTGTGTTAGACAGCGATAATAGTTTTGTTAAAAAAGCATGCCATTAGAAAAAACTACAAAACTGAGACTGATTATAAGTCGTGGATTAAGTAATTTTTATGACAAAAGATATTGTGAAAATGGAATTAATACGTTTGCGCTTGGGCATTACGTTAACAACACCGAAGATGTTCAGAATATACTCGACATCATATTAAATTAATTTTGTCTAAACATTAAAATAATGTTTAAAAATTTAAAAGTAACGGATGGAAACAGCAGCAAATTTTAAAAATTGGCAATCAATGGTTAATTGCTAACAGTTAAAATTAATAAAAAAAATTCAGGTATATGTTTAGTAAATTTGATAAACTGAAACTTTAACAGATCAAATTAGTTGACAGTAAATAATTTAATTATCTTCAACAGTTCAGTGACGAGTTTATGTCGACGTATAATAACTTGCATGACCGAATCAGTCAAAAAATATAATAAACTTAATATTGATCTAGATTGGTCAAAGGTTATAGTCAAAGGCAGTAAGCATCCACTCGGTAAAACTTCAATGAAATAATTATTTGAGTGTCACCGAAAAGTAGGTAAACAAATTAATTTTTTTTGTATCATCGTGACAATGAAATATTTCTCATATCTACAGTTGCTACGTTGAAAGTAGGCGAAGAAGTTCATTAAATAAATTTTATCTAACAATAAAAATAATCTCGACACTGGTGTTCTCAGTAAAGATATATGAGTTTTCGTGATCATAAACCCCACTCACCCTCAAACAAATAGTATCACCAATTTTATGGCCAAAATGTATTTGAGGTAGAAACCTCATCGTTTAATATTTTTGGTCAAGATAGTGGTGACCAGATGATAATTTGTATTTGTTTTGGTGGGGTGTGGGTCTATGAGCAAGTAACTCAAATTCCTCGACTACTCGTATAAGCTCCAACCCAATCACTACTTCTCGTCACCAGCAATTTATATACTTATATGAAGTCGATTTAGAGTAACATCGCTGTTACTATCGTATTTGTAATGTATATATCTGCGTGATTGACCCATTTTAAACTGACAAGAGGCTGCTTCATTGCCCATTCGCTCAAGTTGTTGGTGTAATGGTATAGTGTGTAATGATATAGTGTGGATCTACTAATACCACTTGCAATAAACATATACTAATCAATATCAGTCATTAGCGCCAATTCAATCTTTGTTTTGATAGAGATGTATTTCAGACAATTCCTGGTAACTTGGATATTTGTGTGCAGTTGACTACGAGTTTCGGGATGAGGTGTGGTGGTGTGGTGTTTATGATTTTTAACGTAGCTTTAACAATTTTTCAGTCATATCGCTACGATGTCTGCAGTGTGGCAGTTTATATTGATGTCCAGCACTGGGGCATCATGCCGCAGACATGTAGCATGATCCGGGATGAATTTCACACTATCATAAAGATTATATTTTATCGAATGGGCGTGTATCGTTGAACTAACTTAAGTGTGTTCCCTCTAGACACCAAGCAGTTGATATTTCATGATGGCTTCGCTATCTAGCCTTCGGGCACGTACAAATTTCAAAATAAACCTTATCAGTACTTTTATATCTGCATGAACGACCTGTCATTCCTCTCGTATAAATTTCCTAATCTTTGTATTTTTTCCCGCCAAATAATTTTGTGTTTCATTCTCTTGATTAACTAAAAGAAATCTTATTATCCACTTGCGAGATCGCTCTACGTTCCGAAAACGAAATTCTATTATCAATTCATGTGTGCACTGATGTCCGCATAATTGTTCTGAAAAGGTATGGTTGAATTGTTTAACAATAGCCTGGTCACGATGTACATTAACTTATCGAACACTAATCCACTCCTCCTCGTTTTCTAACAACGCAGCAAGGGCTCCAAGGCATTATTTGCTTGGGTCCACTTGTAACAGCCGTAGACATGTTAGCGGTAAACATTCATGACAACGCCATGCCATATGTATTATAGTCATGTATACACTCTCGTGTTTTATGACTTTAAGCCCTGATAAGGGCTAGTGGCCTCTCCCCCTTCCAGGGCTGGGCTCACCCGTGTCTCAGTGCTAGACACTTTTGCCCCGGCGCGTGGGCCTATTAAACCCCCTGGAGGCTTACCGCCTTGGCAGGATGTTACCTTTCGATACCATTGCTATCCAGAGAGGCGCTTAGCCCTAGAGCTGGGCTTTTGGTCGTGGTGCTGACCTTTATTTGCTGATTTTAAGACCCTTTGGTTGGCAGACTATTGTAACAGAGCGTAACGGCCTTCCGCCTCAACTCCCGCCTACTAAAGTCCCCAATGTCTAAGTTCACCTAACTTTATCTCAGGTGGATTATTGTCAAATTTAACCAGTTTTTCCTACGGGTGTCCCTATACCAATGATGTGTTAGCCACCTATTCAATTATCCAAATGTTCCCGAGTTGTGAATTTTGAATATATTTTAATGAGGTTGAATTTTGCGTACTTAGCGTACTTATATGGTTCTAAAAGTAACTCAATCTCTAGGTGTATGTCACCTAATTTTGACATTTATCACCGCTTTGACAATGTTTGGTTTTTAATTTTGACTGCCTTTCCAAAGGATCTCGTTTTAATGTTGGGTCTTCCAGGCCAAAGTGAAGACATAGGTTGTAGACTTATTTTCGAACAGTTGGCCGCGCGGCCCGAACCGTCCATCGCTAATTGTTTGTCCGTTCCGTTCACTTTTGTGATTGTAGCCTTTACCAGGTTACTTTTCGGTCTTTGTGTGCGTCCGGCTAACAATGTTTAAGCGTATTAAGCACGCTTCTTGAATCTTTGGACCTCAACGGGAATATTCAATTGTATCTACCCGCAACACCTACAACGCATACGTGTATTGTCAAGTATATCTATATTGTGTGTTTAATTAATTATATACTTTAATCAACATATAATGAGGTAATAATGTATTAATAAAGCTGCAAAGTCTTAAACGAAAATCATAATATTTTGACATTCTCTGTCTCTTTATGTCTCCCATATCTAAAACCAATTGTTTTTGTGAAAGCTCGTTGAAAATAAAAATTATGACTCAGATTACTGAAGGTTTCAGGTAAACGCGAATTCCACAACGAAATCAAGGGATATGCATGCAAATGCAATTTTTTGAGTTACAAACATAATATCTGATTATATATATATATATATATATATATATATATATATATATATATATATATATATATATATATATATATATATATATATATATATATATATATATATATATATATATATATATATATATATATATATATATATATATATTGATAGAAGAAACTATGTATTAGAACATAAGAACATAATCATGTCATAATGAC
Organism: Potamilus streckersoni; assembly: GCA_016746295.1. NCBI lineage: Eukaryota > Metazoa > Mollusca > Bivalvia > Unionida > Unionidae > Potamilus > Potamilus streckersoni. The sequence continues at coordinate 221,205 of JAEAOA010000841.1, read as the reverse complement.
AGGCTTGTCTCATTTTTGAGTCCATGTGGTTCTTTAGTCAAAGTGTAAGCGGTGTAATGAATAAATATACTGTGCTGAGTATAATGAGGACAGGGACAAGCAACTCTTGCAATTCACTCGTCTCAGGGGACAAAACCTGAGCTCTTTTTGAAAAGATTCTTGTAGACTTCCAGGGACTTGATTGTCCTGTAATCGCTGTAGGTCTATATGGAACCAACAGTGTTTCACTGCTCTACATATTACCAGCACAAATTAAATAATGTTTGCTGTAATGTGCAATACTTACAGCAAACACTTCCTAGTAGCCTCGCTATCTATGCAGACGAAATAGTTTAAGTCGCGTATCATAGTCAACAATCTTTAAGATATAAACGACCCGTGATATCGGGTGAGACAGGTAACTTTAGTTGTGAAAAAAAAGATTACCTTCGTCTATGGTTCGGTGATTTTTCATGTACAATCAAGTATCAAGGTAGAATGTGCACACATTACAGAAGGTACCGAATATGATTTTTTTTTATTTAGAATTTACGAGAGATGACCTTCGCAATTTTTTAAAATGGGGATGTGGTATCATTCTTCTCTACATATCAAGTGTTCTGATTGTCATTCGAACCAGCTCTATGAGTAACGCAGAGGGATTGATTGCCTAGAGATAACGCGGACGAAAAATGACATACATAATTAATTTGCCTGCAAATTTTATTAATTTGGACTGGACATTGGTAAATATGAAAATAAGTAAGTGCTAGAGAAGACTATGCCAAGTAGGTGTGCTTCTGAAGATGCCACGGAAATCTACCTGCCCATTCCAAATTGTTATTGGAATTTAATTGATCTGATAATGAAAAAATAAGAATTAGTAGCAATACATAACATAAAGTTATTAATATAATACATATCGCTATGAGTTTTAAAACATATTTTTAGGAAAATAATTAGATTATTATTATTACTATTATTATTTTATATTATTATTTTTATTTTTATTGTTATTATTATTATTATTATTATTATTATTATTATTATTATTATTATTATTATTATTATTATTATTATTATTAATTAGTAATGTTTATAAGAACATCATTATAATTTCAGTGTGTGTGTGTATGTGTGTGATATTTGGATTTTAAGGTAGCTTTCACAATTTTTCAGTCATATCACTACGTCTGCAGTCTTGCAGCTTATAGTGATGCCTAGCAAACTGGCAATATGCCGTAGACATTGTAGCGTAAGCCTTAATCTCATTAGCTTTGAAAGATCTCTGGACGGTAAAGGTAATCAGATTTTCCATCCTGGATTAGAACTGATACGCACCAACAGCTCATTAATAAATAATAAAGAATCTTGAATAACATAAAATTATATAGTGGCAGAGGCAAAAATAGGATTAAAATTATCAAGAGTTGAAAATTGCTTCATTTCATTTTACAAATCCGGAAAAATTTTACTTCTCGAGACCTGATATTTGGGAAAAGTGGTTTCAGTGCTTTGAACGCTTTCTTCAAGCGTCTAGACATAGTGAAAAAGAGGAAGAAATTCAGTTTAATACCTTAATTAATTCATGGGAAGAAAGGCTAATGTCATTTTATCCTAGTTCAACCTGACTGAGGAAGATCAAAATAAGTAGAACCCCATGACAGATACTGATTCGTGAGATATTTCATTTCAGGGAGGAATGTAATTTTTTAAAAGGAAAATTTAAATCAGCGAAAACAGAAAGAAGGAGGACAGCGAACAGTTTCGTTATAGCTATCTATGTGTTAGCAGATAATTGTAATTTCGGGGTAATGCGTGATGAAATAAATGATCAGAGATATATTTGTAATTGGACTGCGAGATTAAAATCTGTCAGAAAAATTGCATTTAGATGCAGTTAGATGCAAATTTAACTCTAGTGTCTGCAGTTAGCCAATCTCGACAAAGTGAGGCTGTGAAAAAGTAACAATCAACTTTACAAACAGCTGGAGAACGAATGACTGAAATGAATGCTGTAAAATCGTGTTCACTGAAATATGGGAAGCAGAAAAATAAAATTCCAAAAATTCAACAGAATAATGTCAGCAGAAAAGGATGCATGAGATGTGGAAACAAAGTTAATCATTCTCGGGACCAATGTTCGGCAAAAGAAGCAAAATGCCAAAGTGTAAGATAAAGGGACACTGCAAAATGCTGTCAAGATCAGGTCTAAACAAACATTATATTAAAGCTTTTATCCCTATTATAAAACATACTGATGAGGCAGAGAAATGAGTATAAACAATTTCAATAATCAATTTACTTATATATTCTAAATTTTTGTAAGGCTGTTGGCCTAGAATCAATCGAGAGAGAGAGAGAGAGAGAGAGAGAGAGAGAGAGAGAGAGAGAGAGAGAGAGAGAGAGAGAGAGAGAGAGAGAGAGAGAGAGAGAGAGAGAGAGACTCTGGCCACCCCTTTTCACAGACTTGCAGAAGTTGTTTGCAAATAGAATGTCCCACCCAGTCACATTATCCTGAAACGAGGCAAACAACTTGAGTCACACATTGGCGATGCAACTTTCAAAATACATTGCACTAGTTGCAGACAGTGACTGTACACTTTTGACTGTAACAGTCTACTGCCAAAAATACTATTTGAAATTTTCGGCGACCAAAGTTTTTGCATTTAATGAAAATGTCATCGGAAAATTTAGGGAGTTCGGTACTCATTTCCACCAGCAGGGTAAATGTGTTTTGCCGAAATTCACAGAAATACATAACCAAATACAGTACTGTATAGATCTCTTTCACTGTCGTAAAGCAGATAAAATTTAATTTTAATATAAGTTTACGTGACATGCGTTACAATCCACATAACGGCTTCCTTCGCAACTCAGTTGATTTTTGTATATAGCAGTTCATGTTACCAGGATGTAACAGGGAAAGGAAAATAGTGTACATCTGCAGCAGGTTCTGAATGTTGAGTTCTAATTTGCACTTCAGCCAATACCACGCGTTTTTTGAAACCATAGCTGTGGTCAGTATGTTTATAATCTTCACATTTTGTTTAATTTAAATTCGATTATGATTCGAAGGCGAGGACAAAATTTTATACATTGAGAAAGTCGCTGTTACAAACTGACTGCATTATTTGTTTTCAGTTATCGTGATTTGCGGTAGTATTATCCCATCATTTCTAGTAATAGTCAACTTCTTCCACGTAATCGAAGAAACAGCAGGCGTCATCAGCACGACTACATCATCATCATCATCATCATCGTCGTCGTCGTCGTCATCATCATCAATATGAAATGAAGTACAGATTTAACTAATTCCAGTTACTGATAAATTTAATGCGTTGTATATTATAGGTTATATTAGACAAGTGGGTAAATGTAATATCTTAAAGTGCTAATATTTACACCCTGTTATCTATGTCATCCATGCTATTCATTTATTCTATGCAGATTTCATTATACAAGTTCATTTTTCTGAAGCTTTCTGTTATTTCGGGCTGGCGATGAAGACAACGAGAAGGACTCATTGTAACTTATTCCATATATCATTATTGGAGACTTTTTTTCTCCCATATATCATTACTGTACACTTAACAAATAACCTGTTGCAAAACCAGGAGCAAAGTGCTGGTAATAGATGGAAAAAGAAATAGTACTTGATTTTAACGAAATTCTTGAGATTTTCCTGCATTCATTTTCAGTTTTGTCTGCCTCATTTAAATCATAGCACAATCGACGAATTACAAAAGCACCCTTAATTATCAATGGTGCAAAGTTGATTAAGTGTACAAATTTATTAGACGAATGACTCATCCATACTTAGCCAAAATAATTATTTCTTTGTAGGAGATTACTTTGAAATATCTCATATTTAAAATCCGACGATTTATTCAGAGATGGAGTACCAGAGAGGGGTTAATAACTGTTTTTGTATAGCAGGTAGGGAAGAGCAATACGTTGAAAATTTACTTTAATAAGGTACCTAACATTAATAAGGTACATTACCTAACTACATGTGTGTGTGTGTGTGTGTGTGTGTGTGTGTGTGAGAGAGAGAGAGAGAGAGAGAGAGAGAGAGAGAGAGATGCAATTTTAAAGTATATTTAAAACAATTTCCAGTCATATCGCTACAATGTCTGCAGTGTGGAAGTTTATAGTGATGTCCAGCACTGGGACATCATGAGGCAGACATGTAGCTTCATGTCAAACAGTCACATTATCCTAACACCAGTCCTAACACTAAATTTTAATGCTAAGAGCATATTGAAGCAGCTGTAAGTACCATTTTTATAAGTCTTTGGTATGACTCGGCAGGGGTTAAAACCCGCCACCTCCCACATCCGAAGCGGACGCTCTAAACCATTAAATCACCAGAGCGGTCCAAACACATGAAAGCAGAAAGATTATCAGCAAATGAAAATCTCACTGCTATTTATATTCCTATGTTTTAATTTAAAACTTCACAGAACTGTTTTAAATGTCTCAACACATTTGAGCTATCGTTTTAACTTTTTAACAAGACGTTAAATAAGTTACTGCATATTTTTCTTGAGCAAAATTAGCATGATGACAATGTGTAAACTTAATGCAGCCTTCTCTGTGCCAACATTGTCTCCTGCTGTAATAAAGACTCGGACGACACGGAAGTTGCAGTAATGCATAGACTTTTCCTGCCTACTTGTGCAAGAAGTGGAAACTTGTGCTGTTGAGCTTTTCACTATTTCAAAGGATCCTTTGCCAACATTATGTGTGATTCATTCCTGAATAAGTTAGCATCATGTTTCATTCTGTGAAATCTGGATTGAGTAACTAAAGTCTGGATTGAGTAACTGAAGTCTGGATTGAGTAACTGCGCTGCTCATTTAGTGTTATTAGACACGAAAAAACACAAGAGGCAGGGTGGAGTTTATAAATTATAATTTTTACCTTGAAAAATGTCCCCCTGGTCTTGACTTTCCCCCACCCCACCCAACTCCTTTAAACTGCGTCCGAATAATGATCCTGTGCTTTGATTTTACATTTTCTTGCATTCACGTGGTAAGCGTTTATCTCTGAGAAAAAGAAAACAGAATTAAACTGGACAAATTGTGAGGAATACAGCTGCTTTAAAGATGAAAGCAGGACCGTCAACACAGCACGGTACAGAAAATCGTATTGCGCTACCAGAAGAACAAACTGCAATATACCAGTTTACCGGTAGATACTAAGCCCATCGTAACAAATAGCGGTCACTTATTCCCTCTAGGTTTAGTACATTCCGGGCTTAGGTATTTATGTGCAACACAAATAGTCCAGGAGAGTCACGTGACCGAAGAGCACACCCGAAATAGTATTAAATACTGCTTACTGGAACCAGTTAAGTTGGTTCAAAACTATACGTCGTTAGAAGTTAATAGACCGTGTATATCTGTGTATGCCTTCAGACATAACAAGGAAAAATGGGTGATAATAGCAAAAATGACAACGTGACAGAAATTGTCTAAATGGAATTTTAAATCGGCAACACACCTGATGTAAAGAAGCTACGGATTTTAAAATGGTGTTTTAAAACCGATTAGAAGGAACATATGACTCACGGAAACGATACGTTGAATAATACTAAAAAGAAACATGGATTTACAGGTCGGACAGGCTCGTTGTAAAGTGGTAACCATTAATGAAAGTGCCTCAACTGAAAGCAGAGGACAAGACTAATCAATGATTGTGTTTATATTATTCTCACAAGGTAAAAGCAGACTCGATAATGGTATGAAAATAATTATAAAGGATATTCACGTGTAACAATATGAGAATGTTTAAAAACATATTACAAGGTATAATAATATGTAAAAATCAGACAGGAAATGAAAAGTTAATTACAACCCATTTTGTATTAATCAAAATTTCAATTGTTTGAAACATAATTATATAAACATGGAAGAATGCAGCACATCCTGATATTTGGTGTTTTAGGTTTTTTTTCTGTTTTAAAGATATTTATTAGCTTTCAAGACTTAATTATCTTGTTCATTGTTCGTTGTTTTTCATTTAAACCAATCAAGCAGTCGCATTTAAGTGTAAAATAAAGACGGATATACAACTTATTTGTTTCTCACTGGAGGTTTACTTCATCAATTTTGAAGGAGCTAGCATGAAAATGAAAATAGGTCTAGGGGATCTGATATACGTGTCTTCCTCAAAGAAACGATGCAGGATGGGAAAAATAAAATTCTTTAAGAACTTTTGT